>JALHLI010000001.1:7536252-7900713 GCA_023349425.1 Anthopleura sola
GCGCTAACATAGCTTATATTAATTGACATTCATTTTGAGGAAAATCTCAACAGTTTTCTCTCCAGTAATTTAGGCACGTTCAACAAGCAGTGAACAAGTAGTTAGCGCTTTCAGTTATTGTTAGCGCTTTGAATTATTGTCTTGTCTCTTAGTTTATTATGTAATTATATCTTGCTTCCAAAGCTCTAGTTGTTTTAACAGACAATAATGTGGTTTTCAACCATATAATCGTCAGTATATCCTTTTCTTTCTCTGGAATTTCTGACAGTGTTTCCCCTATAGACACTAGCTCTTGACCTTAAATATTTTAACGTCTCTTAAAACTCCTGGTAAACGTACGTATGTAGCTGATGTTTCCTGTTTGAATTATTTTGATATTTTTACTCGCATTTTACTTGCAAAGCCAGGTCAATGTGTTAGCATAGATCCTGTTTCAAAAGTATCTTAAATTGGGAAACTAGCAGGAAATTGTAAGAGAAACATTAAAGCCATTTCGTTTGTATTTTCCTGTTCACGCGCGCATCCAAAATAATTTTGAAAGCTCATCATCATCATTATCATCATCATCGTCATCATCATCTAAAACTTTGAAAACTTTGAAGTTAACTGAGATTGTGATTAAGATAAAGTAGGAGAACTCTTGACATAAGAGGAGTGCCCTTGAAAACTTTGTTTTCCGACATTGTCATGGAAACACTTTGATTGACGTCCGCCAAAACCTACCTTGTCGTGCACGTTATTGGGTGTAAAGTGCTAAGTCATCTGTTGTCCAGGGTGCATGACTAGTATTTTTGTATCCCACAAATTATCATACAGCTTTCTTATGCCCTTGTTTGACGGTTATTAAGGTAACCATGGGAACGAGAAAAGACAGCGATTGCAAGTTCATACCTACCCACAATGCTTCGCAATCAAAATCAGCGATAAATATTTACGATTAGTCAGGTGGTAAAGTCCATTCCGTGCTTCAGCCTCGCCATTTATTATTATCGCGGCCGTCGATTCCCGGACACATAACACGGCGAACGTAGTCGGTTAATTCAGTAGGTTTTCTCTTGTGCTTCGAGGGTTATTTTTATTCTACAGATTCTCTGATTATTTTCTATTTTGGTCTGCATGCGTGCAGCCCGCTCGACTTTAACTCTGTTTAAGCTTTGCTTCGCTTTGGTCCATGGTCAGTCATAGGTCGTGTGTTTGTAGCTAGATAGGTGCGCATAATACAAGGTCTTTGACTGCACCACATTGATCACAGAAACCATCAACTCGGTTATTTGCTTTCCCGTTTAATGACAGTTTTATTATTTCTTCTTGGTTTTTTTGAGAGTCCATAGAGAGAGATGGAAATCGTTCATTTGGACGGAATCATCAGTAACATGTTATGTTTTTTCCTGTTTCAGAAATATTTATTGAGCAGTATTGGTGTTGACAGCACATGTAATCAAATCATTCCACACAAGACAACAGCAAATCAGCCATGAGTTCCACTTCAGCAGGGAGATCCCCCTTACAGGTAAGCAGTCACCTTAACCATTAGAATATCCTCAGTACTACTACTACCACAATCCTTTGCATAATTTCTCGTGTGCTACAATGATAGACTTTTTTTTACCTTGGGTGTAATGTTGTCCCATTTCAGACCACATGTCATTCTCTTGAGAATAAGATTCTTTGTTTGAGTTGTATCCATATTCATGTGTCTTCTCATGCACAACCGATAAACAAAGAAATGATACTCTAGAGAATGACACGTGGTCTGAAATAGTAAAACATTATGCCCAAGGTAAAGAGGTCTGTTATCTTACTATTTTCATGACGAGCAAAAGATTATGAAGAATAAGAAAGAAACCTCGCGATGCATTCTGGTAGTAGCGGTAAAATGACGTCATCATTGAAATATACGATAATACATCACGTGTTGGCGTTATCTAAGAAAAGCCCAAGATAAGAAAATTAGTAAAAGACGTGCATTTTAAGTCAAGTTTGAAAGTGAAGTTAGTATTTTTCATGTTACAGTTAGAGGAGCTTTAAATAGCTTCTTGTAAAAGACGGTAAGGGTTTCTTAAGCTCTCCGCACACAAATATGTATTCAAATATACATAAATGCACAAGCTACCATCTCTTTATAAGTGATATGTCACTCACAAGCTTGCTGGCTCCAGCTAGTGCCCGCGGAAATCTGTAATTGAAAAACACTGGATACGATAGAGCTTTTAAGTGTGACGTCACTCGCACGGAAAAACGACTTCCGGGTCCAAAACGAAAAGCAGATTTTTCTTACTTTTTCTTCATGACAGGATTTGTTGTCCAAAGTTCTAATTGTTCCAGGTGGAGGTTAAGTTATTGAGTACGTTTTTCGCTTTATTTTAGCGGTATTTTTGAGCAGTTGAACCCGGAAATACGTCATAACTTAACAGCTCTATAAAAAAATTTGTATACAGAATATACGAGCATGCGCAATGGTCCTAGTGTGTTGTGTGTCTTATATCCGTCAGTTCTATTTAGAATAGATAAGTCAATCAGGAATCGTTCATGTTGTGATGAAAGCCGGAAATCTATCTAAATATTATCCCAAGAACTCTCTAGAGCAAAACGAACAAGAACAGTCCAAGACATGAAGATTAACAAAATGTGTCCCAACACGAAAAAAAAAAATCTTGAGTAATTGTTTTTGAAAAAATTATCGCGATTAAAGTAAAATTTGAAGGGAGAGTTTGTGGGATAGAATAGAATTATTGAAACGTGTAGTTAAATAGTGGATGAGTCAACTACTGCGGTGAAACTCCATTTGAAACTCGATCTAAAATATCTTCTAACCCTTACCAGCTGTTTATTAAGACGTCATCATTGCCTCTTGACCTCAACATTTTTATTTTTAGTGCTAATTTTCTTGGTTTTTTTTCTTCTTTTTTTCTTCTTTTTTTCAGGCAAAGAAGTTTTCGTACTTACCTGCCAACGATAGCAAGTCTGAGAAACCATCATGGCTGAAACCGAAGTTGAAGTCTGTAAGTCGTGCTGGTGGCTCTAAGTCACTATCTGAGCTGCTTCAGGCCGATCAAACCAGACTTAAAAACGAAAAACAAGACGAGAAGAGCCCGCCAAAAGCGTCTTCTGGTGAGAAGGCTGTTTTTGAAGGCAGCTCGAGGACCAATCAAGGAGTTGGCGCGAAAATTGAATCGACCAATGGAAACGGTCCAACTTCACCAACTCATAAAAGTCAAGCAAGCCCTACGCGTAAGGTCCAGTCAACAGCTGTGTTCGCTCCTCAAGGCTCCCAGAATAGAACACACGTTTCGAATGGAAACTCCGAGAACGGGATTTGCTTTGCTGATCGAAAGAAGTCTCTAGAACGTGGAAAATCTCACACAGTTACTGAGACGAGAGCGGCAAACGCTTCATCAGTTAGGTCACCAATTGTGGTCTCGAGCAAGAAAGTTGGCCAGCAAAGTACAGAGGGAAACTTGCCAAGAACACAATCCACCCCCGACACACCTAAATCGCCGACAAGGAAAACGTCAACAGGTCACATCATTCTTAGCTCTCCGGGGAATAGTAATCCAAACAGCCCTACCAAACGCGACAAGCCCATGTATTGGAGAGACAAGACAAAGACGCAAGAAAACCAGACGGCTGGTCAAATTGGACAGGAGATTCAAAATCAAAAGATACCAGAGAATATGGCAACCCACGTCGGGCAGAGATCGGGTCAAAATAATAATGAACGCGGTGGAAAGAAAACGAGTGTACAATCTGTTGAACAAAACAGCCAGGAAAATATTAGACAAGGAAAAGCGAGTACGATTGCCGGGCAGAGATCGGGTCAAAGTGATGTTCAACGTGGCGGTCTTCATACGAAAGGACCTCAGAATTCTGTGATCAAAACTAAGGGTTTGAGTAATAATATTACGAGTAATCACGTGGCAGTAGAAGCAGAGAAACCAGAGAAACACGAAAAGAACGTAGAGAAACTAGAACAGAAAGTACACGATGGTTTGGGAAAAAAGAATTTAGTGAATAATACAGAGGTTCATTCTAGTCAAAAACCGAGGTCAAAAGCGTGGAGAGAAAAACTACAAGTGAACGAGCCCAAGCCTGAACCGGAACCGGAAGTGAATGTTGCAGAGAATCGAATCGAACCACAAGCTGTGCATCACCCAACCATGCCGTTTAACTTGGATAGAACAGAGGATTCCTCTGAGGTAGAAAAACTGAGACAAGAACTAGAGAAACTAAAAACTGAACAAGAAAGCGTGGTTGGGATGTACAAAACCACGATTAACAAACTGAAGGAAGAAATGGAAGAAATGAAGATGTTGAATTCACTGATGTCTGAAGGAGCAACTACAGAACCAGCACCAGCACCCCCTCCCCCACCGCCTTGTCCACCCCCACCCCCAGGAGGAAACATTGCGCCACCTCCACCCCCACCACCTCCTGGTATTATCGGTGCTCCACCACCCCCTCCACCAATTCCGGGTGGTGCTCCCCCACCCCCTCCCCCTCCAGGTGGTGCTCCCCCACCCCCTGGATCAAGAATAATTCGACCAAGGAAGAATGTTGTAAAGCCAGGAGTTGAAATGAGACCGCTGTTCTGGCAGAGAATCCTGCTCAGTGACGATAATACAAACGACCAGACATCTGATGGAGGCACAAAGAGTAGAAACACAATCTGGGGAAACATGAAGGAGGCCGAGTTTGACATCAAAGAATTTCAAAAGTAAGAATGCGTGACCTCTAGAAAAGTGATTTAGTCTCAAGACACGAACATCAGAGACGACGGCGCGAGAGCGTTTATTCGCGCGCACACCTTCCTCAACGAGCGAGGTTGACGTCCTTGACAGGACGCATACTTTTGTAGGGGTTTTTTACGTTCTGTGGAGGACGACAACAACGCTTAGGACGGCGTGAGCGATTTGTTTCGTCGTCTTTCACGTTCGCGTCCTGAGGCTAAATCACTGGTGGATAAAGGTGTGATGCGAATGCACGACATGAAATATTTTCATCCTGGTAAGGGTGTGATACGCATGTGCTAGCTAACATATATGAGGTATATCAACATGGGATGTGTGATATGCGCACACGTGACTGAATCGTAAGACGATAATGCGCATGTTCATTTGTCATCTATTTCTTTCATTCATTATTTCATTCTTCATTCTCAGAATGTTTGGAAGGAAAATCAACAAAAGGAAACGCGCAAACAAGCGAAAATCCCTGCATGAAGACTTGATATTTGACCGCCCAGCAGGAAAACAGGTACGAGAAATATCTCAGTATAATCTAACACTGTAGCTACTCGCTAATTACGAGGAGTTTTCTTATGACGGAATGATCTTGTTTAAAAATCAAAACTACGTAGCGAGGCCACTGAAGCCACTGGCAGCGCGCGCACTTAGCAACTTAGCCACACTTACCAGAAAAGCAAGAGCTCCGTAGTTCTATACCTAGTGCATGTGATGTCACACCTGTCGCAACTCTTTAACCCATGTATCCTTAGCTTTGAATTATCCTTAAGGAAGAGCAGCGATGGAGATAGAGAAAGTGTTAACTTAGAAGCGTTCACCGTCAGTTTCCTGGAAGACCAGCTACTATAAACCCTTTTACTAAATCCTACAATGCTTTATTTTCCGTGTCTGATGACAAATATACTATTTTCAATTTCATTCAAAAGCACAAATTTCAAAAGAATAAATTAGACGTCAAACGCGGTAAATAAAGCATTGTAGGATTTATTGAAAGGGTTTATAGTAGTTGAAGGAGTTACCACAGTAAAATTATCCCTATCTTTTGTGTTGTATGTTCAGGTGATCAAGGTCCTCGATAACAGTAGATCACAGACCATAGGTATCATCATGACCAGCCTGAGCTGTCAATTAGATGACGTCAAAGATGCTATATACAAAATGGACACCAATACTATCGATATGGACGGGTGAGCAATACATCCCTACCCACCCCTCCCCTCCTAGTAGTGACGAATACGTCACCACTTACGTATACTGCACTCTTAGAAGAGTACATTTTGTATGGGCTTGTGAAACAAGCACGCGGCACGGCAACGGTACAGAGTTTAAGGATTCGTGGAAGCATTTGGAGGGCGCAGTATTTCTGTCAAAATGTTCGAACAGTGTATCCGTGCGTTATCTTATCAAAGTCACAAAAGATTTGCTCCAATTAAAGACGAGCGAAGAAATAAGTGCATAAGTGTATTTTGCTTATACAAGACATAATCGATCACCACATCTGGGTACCATATGGTCAACTATCGACCCCTTGTAGCAATTACCAAAGCTGCTCAATGGACCTCTTTACCTTGGGCGTAATGTTTGCACATTATTCCAGATCATGTGTCATTCTCTTGAGAATAAGATTCTTTGTTTGAGTTGTATCAACATTCATGTGTCTTCTCATGTACAACCGTTAAACAAAGAAATGATGCTCTAGGGAATGACACATGGTCTGAAATAGAAAACATTACGCCCAAGTTAAAAGAATCTATTCAGAGGATAAAACCATAAATTTCTCTTTTTTTTTTTGTCCTCCAAGTTGAGCTGCATTGACAACATGTTTAATGGATCTATAACCAGATATCATAAATTGATTTTTTTCAGACTCAAAGCACTTTATCACATCAGACCGAGACCAGACGAAATTGAGGTCATCTCGAAAGAAGTGCAGGAACACCCTGAAGGTAGTCTAACCCCCTGGACTAGTGCTTTACATAAAAATAATGTTTCATTAATTATTTCATTGTCTTCTTCGCTTTTAGCGACACTGGACAAACCCGAGGAGTTCCTGATGAGACTACATAAGATGGATCACTTCTCTGAGCGTCTAGAATGTTGGTTGTACAAAGACCGCTTCACCGAGACTATACATGATGTTGGTACGGTTAAGTACCTTACAATCTATTGCAAAACTAATTGTTCGAAGTTCTTTTACTGCAAATCATATTCTAAGTTACTCGGGCTACCTGTTGTCTCTAAGACTTAGATCGTGTGTCCAATCTGAACTCAGGTCGCCCGAATGAATGATATGTTTCTTGTTTAGCGTCCCCTTCGATCTAAAATGAGTCATGACATCTCATGGACTTTTCAGAAACGAGAAAGGGAGGAGTAGGGAAAGGTAGTCGACATTGTAACAAGCTGAATTATGCTAAGTTCATGTGCAGTCTAATAACTGTTGTTATAAGTAGTATGCTACATTATAGCATGAAATCGCGAAAATTTCATGCAATAACGTAGCTAAGGCCCAGTTTATAGACGTCGAATTTCACATGTGCCGAATCTGATGCGAATGAATTCAAACAATAGGTTTTGCTCATTTGCATTAGAAATGTGAAATTCGACGTCTAAACTGAGCCTAACTGTTTTATTTGTTTGTTTCAGATCGCAGGCTAGGAGCCATAGGAGAAGCTAATGCGCATATTCGTACCGAGTAAGTTAATCACATTGCATAAATACAATAGCTTGTTATCCTTCACTCCCACATGAAAACTATTTGAAAATAAGCCACATGTAAATGAGCCAGATCGTAATGTTTTATGGGTCGTAAGAAAGCAGCGTAAATCTCTAGTAAATACAGAGAGGCACCCCTTTCACTTAGGATACCAGGGGACTCTCGCCACCATGTTTACTGAGTCTACCCGTGTCATTATGTAAAGTAAAGAATTTGTTTTTTCTTTATTGTGCTTCTTTTTAGTAAAGAGATTCATTTTGTTTTGTCTCTCGTGTTGGCATTCGGGAACTACATGAATGGTAGCACGACACGTGGTCAAGCGGATGGTTTTCAGATCAGCGCCTTGATGAAGCTCAAAGACATCAAGACACAGGTGGGACTAAAGAAAGGGAATGGTCAAGACTGGGTGAAAGGAATGGGAGGGAAATGGATGGAATGTCTCTCAACTTTGACTCAATCTTTGACTCTATCGATAACTTCTAGGCTGATCAAAGTCAGGGCACGACTAACTTACAGATTAGACCCTGAAACAACCTCTGGGCTCATCTATCTCAGGGCACGGCTAACTCATAGATGAAACCCTGAAACACCCTCTGGGCTGATCTAAACAAACTTATTAGTTTAGCGTGTTAGGTTTTGTGGAGGGAGGAATCGAACCCGAGACCCCAGGGGTGAGAGGCGACTGCACTATTACCGCTGCGCCATCCCTGATTCGAAGTACGCTTCCCTAGTTTAAAATCGAGGTAAAGGACTATATTGATGCTTCTATCTTTCCTAGGATAACATGATGAATCTCCTGCAGTATATCGTACAGATGTATTGCAAGTCTCGTGAAATCAAAGGGCCTGGGGCAGAATACACCTTACCAGACCCCTACATCGTCTTGGCTGGTTCCCAGTCCTCTTTCAAGGAAATTCGCGAAAGTGAGTATGAAACTAATATACTGCTTTTTGTTGGGATCCCTGTGGCCTAAAACGTGTTGTCAAGGGAACGACAAATACATCTAAAACCTATTTATTAAGACTTCGTATTTTTGCTTTATCAAAGATATGGCACAGGCTAAAATCACCTTGGCAACGTGTAAGGCAAAGGTAAGGTTAGAAACGGTAACCAATAGTCGGTTTACAGTCCTATACCTCTATTCAGCGGACATCCTTAGAAAAACGGACAAAATCTTTGTATCTTTACTTTCAGCATGAAATCGTGATACGCGAAGGAGAAGGGAACTTGCGCGAGCCTTTCGACGGCTACATGAATGAATTCTTCAAGACAGGTAGAAGATGATATAACCCTTGTTTTATACTGATCTCTATTGTTGATTTAACCATGTCAGCCATGAGAAGACAGGGGGAAGAAATACGCACGAGATGTCCATTTAACTGACAAAATGTTACAACCGACAAGGCGCAGCGTGGAAATACGATACCGTTATTTCACTCCAGCACGTCTCTTTTTTCATTGATTTTTCCTTGAAGACGCGGAAATACGAGCAACAAAATCGTACAACTTTTCGCGCAAAATTTTTGTGTTGCAAGTTGCAGTGCGAATGTTGCTCGTATTACTACCCTGTGAGCAACAATGCAATTTTTCATTGTCGCAGAGACTAGAAAGCGCTTCTACTTCTGCAACGAAGTCGCGCAACAAAATTTTGTTTTTGCATGGGGTGGTGATATGAATGAAAGAAGAGGCGTGCTGGGGCGAAACAAAGGTACTGCGGTGGCCCTGCTGACATGCGCGAAATGGGGCAGCTCATGGGAGGACAGTGAAGAGGATGGCACGAGATTCCCATCAAGAACAGCACTTTTTATCGCCAGAATTTAAGGGGAAAACGAATTAAAAAAGCGTAAAGATAATCTGGAAGAACGAAAAAGGGAATTCCTGAGGCTACTCTTTAATGAAACTGTTTTTTAACGCTTGATTTGCCGAGCATTTATCGATTACTATTTTAACTTTTTCAGCTGAGGTCGAACTGTCAAGATTAAGCGAGAAACACGAGACAGTTGCTGGTGAATTCAAAAAGATAACTGATTACTTCATGCTTAAAGCCGAACAAGGCGAAGAGGTATTAAGAAACATAAACACCTAGCTCTTATTGGATTGGGATTAGCTTCCCTTCGTTTTTTCGTTTGTTTTCTTTTTGGCTTTTGTAAAAGAGAGCTGCACAAAAAGGAAAAGAAAACACAACGATACAAAACAAAACAGAGCAAAAAAAACTTTTGTTATCTATCGATGTTATCTAGAATGAACATTTTTAACCATTATCAACGCTTACTTTTTTCAGGTCGGTCCTCCGTATTTTTACGGTATTTGGGGACATTTTCTGGAGGACTTCAAGAACTACTGGAAGGTAATCAAAAACGTTGTCTCAAGGCTGATGGGCCAAGTTGTCCAAAGTCTGGTGAATGGCAGTAGTCACCTTACCGTACTTTGCCTTACCTTATCTTACTTACCTTAACTAATTTTCAATTTCTGCATGTACTAGGCTGAGGTGCTTCAGATTGCTAAGAAAAAGTTCAGCAAGACTGAACATCTGCAGCAGGTAAGATGATGAATCATAGTGTTCACTTGGTGTTGCACAATGAACTTAAGGCGTGGATACACGGTGCAACATTGCGCGCAATATTGCAGGAGATGTTGCTGAAGTAGGATTCGTTTTCTACTTCAGCAACATTGTGCACAACAAATTGCGTCGAGTGACATCGATTGCCTGCGCACAATGTTGCACCGTGTTTTGTAGCTTTACTTAACGTTACAGAAGCAGCACTATGTTGTCAATCTGTGGTGTCGCGCGCAACGTATTGTATTCGTCATTCTTGGGTGTTATTTAAATTTCTTCCAAAGCTGAGCTTGCGCTAATCCTGCAACGTGAAGATTTTATTTTCGCAGCCAGTGAAATCTGTTTTTTTTTTCGGTACACTAAGTGCTTACCAACCTAGTATGGTTCTTGTCTGCTATGGCTCTAGAAATAATGTAGCGCTCGCAGTGTTTCATCATTGGCCCTTCGAACGTTGGCAATATCATATCCATTTACATCATCAAATTTCATTTATTTTCCCTTCAGATCAAAACAGTGGCCACGCAGTTCATAAATCGACGTGGTTCTTCCTCTAAAGACGACGTTGAGCAAGCAAAAGCTGCAGTCGCGGCCAAGAAGGTAGCCAGTAAAAAGTAAACCCTCATTCGTAACGTCAAAGCTTGCCCAAGCTATTTTGTAAATATGCCAGTTTTGAATCATCTGTTACTTAGATTTTGTGTAGAATGTTCACGTGTTCCATTGAAGGTCCGTGGAATTTGAAGTGTTTGTATTGTTGAAATTGTGCATTCTTTAGAATCAGTTTAAAAGTCGAATTTTAAATGTGCCAAATCTAATGCAAATGAGCAAAACCTGTTGTGTAACTTTATTTGTGTTAGATTCGACGCCTGTAAATTCATTGGTACTTGTGAATGTTCTGATGTTGAAATAAGGATACCTCGAACCAACATAGCCGGGTCTGAAATCATTATATTTTTTTATATATCTTAGATTTGTTGATTAAAATATTTGAAATATAGAGTGCACAAAATAATACCGTGAAAAAGTACGAACGAACTTAGAATTTTTACTACGCCTTTCTAAGCTTTTGTGCCTCTCTCGTTTTATCCTAGCATTTTTATATCAAAGTGCAAAATCTCGCATGCACGCATGTGCGTTTTCTATTATCAATGAACGCCAATATGTAAATAGGCCTTATACAATATCGGGCGCTCCTAATTCACATAAAGGAAAAGCTTAATAAAATATTTTTGAAATATTCTGAATTGAGAAAATATTTTGTCTTCACATGAAATACCATCAGTGAGTTAGTAACTGTACATAGTTTCAAAGAATAATGATAATTGTTTGCAGAGTTATAAGCATTTTAAATGTGCCAAAAACATGAAAAATGGCTGGTCAGGCATGGCTGTGTTTCACATACAAATCCTTCTATTTATAAATTGCTGTAACTTCCCTAGTATTTTGGATAGAGCACTCAAGTTTTGCTTAAATACTAATCTTAGCATATGCTCTCGAATGCTGGCTGTTATGACTTTAGGAGCTCATCAGCTCCT
Source organism: Anthopleura sola (assembly GCA_023349425.1). Lineage (NCBI taxonomy): Eukaryota > Metazoa > Cnidaria > Anthozoa > Actiniaria > Actiniidae > Anthopleura > Anthopleura sola. The sequence goes on from JALHLI010000001.1 coordinate 7,547,797, forward strand.
GAGTGGAAAACATTAATACTAGTACAGCAATCCTCATTCATGGGTTTTGCATAGCTTCTATAGAGCGCTACACGAAAATCAAGTTAAAGTTTTGAGTGAAATTTCAGCAAAATTTTATGGATTAATTGCGTAATTATATCTATTCATGCTTCGAACTTTTCATGTACAGAAATGTATCAGGAACAAAGGATATAGGAATAAGATGAGATAAAAACGCCCATGAAAAATTGGGTGGTCGTGCAGTGCGATCAACAAAAGGTATTACAAGTCTTACATGTTACTAGAAAATATTACATTTCCCCACGTCGTCCATTTTGTAGAGTCAAAACAATTAATTGTTATTCTAAAAAATAAAATAAAAACATGCAAGATTGAAAAGACTTTTTTCATTTTGCCGCGGGGATATCTTGAATAGACCATTTTACCTTGGGCAAATTTACCTCCTAGAGTATAGTTTAACGGTTTTGCATGAGAAGATACATGAATATGGATACAACTCAAACAAAGAATCTTATTCTCAAGAGAATGAAACGTGGTCTGAAATGGGAAAACATTACGTCCAAGGTAAAGAGGTCTATTCGCTCGAGGTCAAAAATCAATTCGTCCTACTGCTACATGACTAATGGCTATTGCAAGCACTTGGGGGACTACTTTGAGTCGTATAAACATTAGTTCCACTCATATGACTTCAAAAACAAAGGAATATTTTACTGCAGCTTCTGGAGTACGCCAAAGCAGCTGAATTTGGAGGACAAAACAAAACAATATCTCCTGAGAATTGGAACCTAAATTAATGTTTTGTCCTTCAAATTGAGCTGCATTCCCAAGTGCTTCAAGGCCCGGGTCTATAGACAACATTTCCAGTCTCGTGTGAAATTTTTCCACCTGAATAGCAAGTTTCCAATAGAAGTGTGCAATGATGATTGAAAGTATTGTTTGCCTTGAGATTCATTTAGCTGTTTGATACGGCAAGCAGTTACAGAAGAAGCATATACGTAGAAGACTTGATGTATACAGATGAATCTCGGCGCTTTATTTCCCTTCTGAAGCTACCAGGACTGAGCAAACTTTTTCTACGCTTAAAGCAATTTATACAATAGCTTTTTAGATAGAGCGGTGGAATTTTGTCGTAACTGAAGCTGATATATTTTGAAGAACGTCTTCTGCTTGCAAACGCATCTTGCTTTTCTAGAACCGTGGTCGTATGAAGTACAGTTACCCTTTTGTTGTTCAATGTTTCTCCTCGTTTGGTGTACAGTAACTACATAAGGTAAGTGTTTTGCTGTGTTTAACAGTCATCTACCTTCTCAGTTCTAATCATCAAATAGTAATTCAAACATCATGAATTAAGAGACAAAGTTATGGCCGCCATGTTTAGCAGAATTCTTGGTTTGCAATCATTCCCAAGGGAACGAAAAAAACCACAAGGCATGTCAGTCATGTTGGAAGATATAACATAAGAATTCATTGACAAATATTTTGTTAAATTCTTCCAACATGGCAGCTATGACGTCATGTGCAAATGAAGAATAGCAAAGAATGACTAACGACAAACTAAGAGGGAGAATTGATGAATACATTGTGCGCAGCAAAATCTTAGGCACAGTTCAAACGTCGATCTTCTCATGAGCCGAACGCATTAAAAGCAATGGATAATAAGACGGTCTTCTTTGATGCCATTAGGTTCGGCTCATGAGAAGATCGACGTTTGAAATGGGCCTTAGCGTAGCAATGCCCTGTAACGCAAGTTTTCTGCAACCTTATGTCAAACAATAACGTTGTACTGGCCTCAGGGTCATGCATAACCCTGCCCATAAGGAAACAACAAAACCCTCTTGGGTGGGATATCCCCGTTTGTATTATTCTCTTCTCTACTTCAAAACAGTTTCCTCACGATAAAGCGTGCGCACCCAAATTTGAAGGCCCACAAAAGTGAACATTATTACTGGAACACATGTTTTATTTATTTCTTTGGCCATGCATGGTATCACGGTCCTTTCACGATACGAGTGACAAATTATTATTAAGGATGCGTAAATATTTGTTCTTTTATTTCCTGGTCCGGTATCCTAAGAATCGTGCATTCTGATTGGTTGTTGGAGCGGGAAGTATTTTCGCTGTCGGCGGAAGCAAGTGGAAAAGTCAATGGAAAAAATATATGATTAACAAATTTCCGATGGTTTAGAGTGGTGTGCCCTCTTATTTACCACAGCTCTCGACCAATTTAGCGCGCGAGAAATTTCACAGTTATGGTAAAATAAGTTATTTACCACTGCTCTCGACCAATCAGCGCACGAGAAATTTCACAGTTATGGTAAAATAAGTTATTTACCACGGCTCTCGACCAATCAGCGCACGAGAAATTTCACAGTTTTGGTAAAACAAGTTATTTACCGTCCTAAAGTCGGTATGGATAGGGAAAAACTGTGCTAGCTCGTCTGGCCGATAAATAATGTACAAGAGAAACAGTTAATAACATGATCGAATTTTTAAAGGACTTTTTGAATAATATATTTTCAATTTTTCTTTTGGTGTGGTGAATAAAATAGCCATGAAATGATCATTACAAAAAAGAAAGAAAAAAAGCGAAAAAGGAAAAGAAAAAAGCCATGCAAGACCCAGTCGACTTAAAAAAAAGTCTTTCAAATATATACATAATTTGTGTCGTCTAGTGTCGCACAATGTCACCATTCTGTACTACATCCCCTTCTCACTTACTTATGTTTTGTTAGAAATTTTTAAAAATTCTAAAAGTACTACCATGACATGATTTTTTTTTTGACCCCCTACTTGAGCTACAAGTCTGCCCACGTTATCTGATATCCGAGCTCAACAGAAAGCTAAGGATATGCTTTAATCTGTCCCACTTTAAAAAATTAATTTCTCATCTCATCTCATCAATATAGGACTACAATGCTATCGATTTTCATCTGTGAACGTGACTTAAGCGTATATAATACATTAATACCTAATATTGGGTAAACAAATGAGTCAAAGATGATCTGCCTTACGTATGTGATACTCAAAGGGAAAATCTAAAACCATAATTTATTTACACTCCGGCTCGTCTCATCTTTATGATATCTCCGCTCACTCCTTATGCAAACAACAGATGAAGTTTATAACCACTATCACGTGTAGGTGATAAACATGAGAAAACCTAGCACGTTTTTTGATTCAATCTCGAATGATTTCCTCTCAGATGCTAGAATATTCGCAGGAAATACTAGGAAATGAAACTTAAATGGTTTTCTGTTAACAGCCAATCAAATAGGACGATACCTAATGATTGACGTACGGAAGCCTTTTTAGTGTCGTGGCGGATTTTTGTTTTTCACGGAAAGAAGAAATCAGCTCAAACGCAGTTGACGGAAATATTAAATTGAGGACTTGAGATGCTGTAGATGGTTAACGTTACGTTATCAAGGTGACATGTGAACACATCAGTCACTTGATCAGTGATAAAGGATCGCGAACTGATTGATTATTTGTGACCATGGTGGAATAATCTCCGACCAGGAAACAATTCAGTCCGGTAGCACTATATGCTATAAATGCTCTAGATGGTCATCAAGGTGACATGTGAATATCCTTCACTTGATCGGTGATAAAGAATCGCGAACTGATTGATTATTTGTGACCATGTTGGATTAATCTCCGACCAGGAAACAATTCAGTCCGGTAGCACTATATGCTATTAATATTTTTGTTATCGTCTTAAAATTGTTGGGATTTTTTGCCACAATGCGAAACTAGTTCGTTCGAAAAATGACAAGTCTTTTATCTCTAGTTTTCTGTTGCTAAAAGCTTTTCAAATCACGAGAAAAAAGTCAGGGTTTCGCGCTCTTAGCAAACTTGATTGGCTGACTCAAACACAAACAACGACTTGAATACAAACCACAGTTTGAGCATGCGCGTTAACTGTTGTCGTTGATTCATGTAAACATGTGGGACTGGGTGAATAAGATTCTTTGTTTGAGTTGTATTCATATTCATGCGTCTTCTCATGCACAACCGTTAAATAAAGAAACGATACTCTAAGGAATGACACGCGGTCTGAAATGGGAAAACAATACGGCCAAGCTGAAAGCATCGAGACCTAGTTTAGTAACAAGTCTTATACCCCATTCACACCAAAACCTGTTTAGTTAAACTGAGTTTTTATTAAACAAAATGTTTAGAGACTAGAAAGCTTCAATGTAATTATTTTATCTCTAATCTGTTCAGTACAATATGAAGGATAGTTTATATGTATTATTTCATCAAAGAGTGAACAATGTTTGTAAATAATTTTCTAAACATGTTTAGTTAAACTATTTTAAAACATGTTTAAGCTATAGTGTGAACGGGCTTCGAATTTCACATGTGCCGAATCTAATCCAAATGAAATCAAACAATATAAGTTTTATCTGTTGGGCGATCAGTGGTCATTATACTATAAAAAGAGGTTGAAACTGACCTATGAAAATTTGGATAAAAATAAAAAATAGGTTGTGGTCATCAATTCCTCGTCTAAACTTGGCCTTAGTACAGCTATAATTAGTCTTATTTTAATCAGTTTAGTCATCCAGCTAGGCACTTTCCTTTACTTATCATAATTTTTTAATACGAACTGACGATGTACTATTCAACAAGCCGGCAGACAGCTTTGGAAACAGGCGCCAAAAACGTGCAGGGAGTAAGCCTTTAATTAAAAAAAAAAAAAAAAAAAAATTAATATAAGCGGATGTTTCCATTCAAGACTCACATCATGAAATATTTCTTCATTCAAATGAATTTTTAATATCTAAAACATTTTTAATATAATTTTTGATTTTAATTATTTGTTGGTCGGACCACTGATCCACCTCGACAACCACTCACGTTTTTGTAGTGTAGTGACGTCATCGCCGCCATGTTTGTTCGTACGAACAAGTTTCTGTTTCTCTTCAGTTTCGCTTCCTTGTTCTTCAACACGAAGGAAGAATAAAGTCATACCGTCCGGATATTGAAAAAAATTGTCTAAAGTATAAAATCTCGATTACGTGAGTGGAATAACTTATTTTATAATTATTTTCGGTTTAGGAAGACGATAACGAGAGCACAAGGTGCCAAGAATATCTGACACATAATTTTTGTCTAATATCACAGGAAATTTGACACAATCTCAACACAATGAAATGATGTAAATAAAAGAAAAAGAATAGATATGAAGCGAAATGTTTTTTTAAACTAGCGACTCATAAAAGCGGAACATTTTTCGCGATATTTTGATTTCTGCTCATGTTTTCATCTGGACTTCTCATAAATTGGTTTTTAAACTAGCAACTCACAAAAGCGGAACATTTCCCCCCGCACCCTTTTAATTCCCCGCTCACGTTCTCATCTTTAAATCTCTAGTAAACAAACTCTGATTAAAACGTTGCTTTATAGCCTCGTTTCCATGTATTCTCACCACAGGGAGCCCAAACTAGGTTTTTGCCAGTATATTACAATAAATGTAACAAAAAAATTTTTTTTTTTTTTTTGAAAAGAAACGTCAATACAAGAATTTTCAAATTTTCAGGGTAAAAATCTTCGGGAAAAAGCCCTTATTTGTTACTCACATACATTTACTGTGATTTACTGGCACAAAAACAAAGCCTGGGCTCCCTGTGCGCTTGAGAAGACTACAAGCTGTCACGATATTAGTAACTATAAAAGATAGATTAATTGACATTGGTTTTATTATCTGTACTGTAATATAAAACATGACAAGTCGCCGCAAATAGATTAAATAATCAGAAGGAGACATCAATATTATTGAATTAGGCCAAGCGACGTTGTGCTGACGATAAACTGACAGTCAGGTGGCTTTGTTGAAGTAATTAGAATATATTCTGTCACAACTTGCCGCAGTCGAAAGCAACAAGCAACAACACAAGACGGCAAAGGACATCTGTATTTTACTCCTTCATCATTTAGACACGACTATTTTAGTGGGTTTATAATGGTAGGCTGCAACTGTTTCGTTTCCTTACAGTCAAGACGGCTCAAGGGTGCCCCCTCCCCCTAGAAGCCAGTGATTTTTCATATATATGTACATATGTACTAAATGTGTCCGGCAAAGTTTTTGGGATTCGGTATATTTGTTAATAACTGTCAGCTGAAACCTGAAAAGCTGAGATCGACAAGGATCATGGGTAAATACGCCTAATTAATTTTTAAACTCGCTCAATTATTTCAGCTTGGCATATTTTTGGTCCTTTCTGTCGCAAATATAAATAAAATCTTTGTTGACACGACATTGAACTCATGTGAAAATCACAAAATTAAGTTGTACTTGTAAAAATAGTTTTTTTTTAAAATCACTTTTTTTATAGTGGGATTCAAATTCAGTAACTTAATACTGGTTTCCAATTTGGCCCACTGTCACTCACACACACTACCTCTACATTATATATTCTATGCACATAACTCAACCCACATGTTGAACATTGCATTGTAAAAAAAATAATTGAGTGGCCACGGTTAGGCGTGTCACACTAAATATGAACTAAATATTTGGTTCAGTGGGATTAAGATGAAACTTGGCAAAATAGATGGGAAATGGAAAAAAAATCCCAGATATCTCAGTACGTACTGAGAATGATAGATTGTGCTAGGTTTAAGGTAAAGACTACGATAAAAATCCATTTATAATCGGCTAATCAATTAAAGAAACTAAGTTGTCAAGATTTATGTGGCTGATATTTTTGAGAGTTTGCAATGACGGATCTGGGAGAAGGATTAATACAGGGACAAGTAGGATAAGACCATACTCAAGAGATGGTTCAAATATTCTTTTGTTGTCGATAAGGAAATACGAGACTTCCGAACAATATGCTTTTCACTGACTGAACAGGCACATTATTAGGGGGTCCAGTATATATGTGAAATAAGTACTCGAGACTTTTGAGAACGAAATAGAGCAATATAATTAAAATGGATTTTGCAAGAAGAAAAATAATAACGTAAGAGAAGAGAAGAGAAGAGACAAAAGGAAAGGAAACGAAAGGAAACGAAAGGAAATGAAAGGAAAGGAAACGAAAGGAAACGAAAGGAAAGGAAACGAAAGGAAACGAAAGGAAACGAAAGGAAACGAAAGGAAACGAAACGAAACGAAAGGAAACGAAAGGAAACGAAAGGAAACGAAAGGAAACGAAAGGAAACGAAAGGAAACGAAAGGAAACGAAAGGAAACGAAAGGAAAGGAAACGAAAGGAAACGAAAGGAAAGGAAACGAAAGGAAATGAAAGGAAACGAAAGGAAAGGAAACGAAAGGAAAGGAAACGAAAGGAAAGGAAAGGAAAGGAAACGAAAGAAAACGAAAGGAACGGAAAGGAAAGGACGTCAGCAGCAATATTCAACATTTTGGTAGCCGTGAGAAAGGCAGGTCAGTTGACCACTCACCAATCAGTATTACAATACAATCTACAGCACTTTACCTACTTATTTCTCGGTGAGATTTGGTGAAGTTTTAATAGTTTTAAGCCTCAAAAGTGGCTTATTCCAGATGAACACTTACACTAATGGGACTTCGTTTAGTATGTCATAAATTATCAATTAAAGCCATCCAGAAAAAGACTCTACGCCGCTAAATGTTGGATTAAGTACTTCACTCGATCCTTAAGAACTCTTGGAAATGTCAAATTAATATGTTAATAGCATAACCCTCAATAATCTCCGTCTTTCGTAATTATTAGACCCATCACTTTAATACATAAACCTCTTTTACCTTGGGCGTAATGTTTTCCTATTTCAGACCATGTGTCGTTCTCTAGAGTATCATTTCTTTGTTTAACAGTTGCGCATGAGAAGACACATGAATATGGATACAACTCAAACAAAGAATCTTATTCTCAAGAGAATGACACGTGGTCTGAAATGGGAAAACATTACATCTTAGTTAGAGAGGTGTAAAGTGATTCTCATAAACCCGTGAAATACACTTTAGCATATTACGCATTTCTTCACTCTGATTCTTTTGTTTTCTATTGAGTTTATCTGAGTATTACACTTTAATAAGCACACTTTATTTCACGGGTAAATGAAAACCACTCTATCTTACGAGATTTATCAGTCATTGTTATGACTAACTGAAATGGGAAAACACTACGTCAAAGGTAAAGAGATCTATTCTATTTGTCAAGCAAATGTCACGGTTCTATGAACAACGGACTTTCATATTCAACTTGAGTGAAGGAGGAAACTATAGTGGAAAATTAGTGAGATTTCTTCGAACTGGAAAAGCGGTTATCATTTCATTTAAGGCGTCCGACTTCGTCATAGACCTCTCGAGCTAGGGCTTTAAGTATCACTTATCTAAACCCTGTGACATTTTCTCGAGAATAAGATTCTTTGCTTCTTCTCGTTTGGATCACCGCTTCCGTCATAGACCTCTAGAGCCAAGGCATAAAGTTTCACTTCTATAAATCCTGTCATTCTCTCAAGAATATTTTTTTCCCCACTTCTCATTTTGAGGTCACCGCCTTCCGTCATAGACCTCTCGAGCCAAGTTTCACTTTATTTAACCGTGTGTCACTCTTTCAAGAATAAGGTTATATTTTGCGTCACACCCCTTAGACAACTCTTCTCAAGCTTGAGAACAAAGACATAATACTCAAGGGAATGACGAGCGGTCTGACTAAATGAGTGAACGATTACCTCCAAGGTAAAGAGGTCTATTTCTTAGCACATTTTTCATCGCATACAGTTTAGCATTCTTCTGAATAAATTAAGTAATGTTTCTCATTGATTGGCCAAGAGCCTGAAATCCTCAGCTGACAGTCAAGTGTAAGATCAGGAAATATTGCCGCCGCTAATTTCTAGTCAGATGTGATGATAAATCTCGCTTTATCACACTAATATACATTTGATGACTATCTATAACTGAATTTTGCTTCAACATTTTCCGAGAAACTCTTGATATAAATCAATGGAAAGTGCCGAAAATCGACTCCAGCTGGCACCGATTTAGGTACCGGCCAAGAAACGCAGCCTAAGTTTCTTCAGAAAGGTTTTCATTGACACTAGTAAAAACCATTTGTGCATGCGTGTGTTTCAACAGTTCCTTGCGCCGTCTTGAAAGGTAGCCATGAATGAATGAATGGATGGATGGATGGATGGATGGATGATCGAATGGAGGATGGATGGATAGATGGATGGATGGACGAATGAATGAATGAATGGATGGATGGATGGATGGATGAATGGATGGATGGATGGATGGATGGATGGATGGATGGATGGATGGATGGATGGATGGATGGATGGATGGATGGATGGATGGATGGATGGATGGATGGATGGATGGATGGATGGATGGATTGATAGAGATGGATAGATGGATGGATTTTATGGATGAATGGATGAATGGATGGATGGATGGAAGGTTGAATAAATTAAATGAAAGAAACAAAGAATGAATGAATGAATGAATGAAAGAATGAATAAATGTGTGCAATAAATGCATTAATATATAAGTGAGAAAATGAACAAACAAAAAATAATTCTTTATTCAAGAATCACTCAAAAATGCTTAAAATATATTTTTCAAAGCAGCAAAAATTTTCGAATTTAAATTGCAAATCTCAACTAATCTGCTCGAGATTGGCAATCCAAAATAATTACTTATTTTGACTCGCGTCTACCGGTGTTCTCGAAAAAAATAGAATTTTAGTATGACATCTTAAAGTGTTTTTGTCTACCATTCTATAATTGGATTCAATAAGAAAAACTATCAAAACATGTCCTCGTAAAAAAAGAATATAGATAAATCACCCATGTTGTCTCAATCCAAGCTTAACAACCATGTTTTCCTTATCGTAGCCAACACATACTCTTTTTGCTTAAGTACAGAACCCTAATTATTGTTTCTCAAGATAAAAATGTGCTAAAGTCTGTACAGAATTCAATAAAATATTTTGACAATAAGAGATATTATTTTCAATACTTATCTTATTATTTAAGAGATGTCTGTACATTACCGCGAATTGGCTTCTTTATTTACTACAAATATTGGTTAGTAGTTGAACTGAATGTTTCATTGAGAAATATTTTTAACTTTTTGACGATAAGCCGGGTAATACAGAAGATAAAGCTATATTCACGTACGGCTTTTAGTACCTTAAAAAAGCTCTCAGTATTCTTTTTAATCTCATAAAAACTGACTTCTTTTGCCCTAAGGACCAGGAAATAAGGTTGGTCACTTTTGCCGATGTTATTGTTTTATAACATTTATCGTTTAGGCTAAATATAGTAAGATAATTCCTTTCCTGAGTATGAACCAAAAAACGTGAGTGCTTAGTGCAGTGGAATAGTGGATAGAACTGCATATATTATATATCATAGCCGGATTTCACGGCCACTATGTGAGTGGGGAAACGTAAGGCGGCGGATTTAATTGCACATAGCTTTTACTTGTTTTATAGAGTTTCGCGGTTTTCGGTAGTATGAAAATTATACTTTAAACGTGCACTTTTTAAATTCATTTCCTGGCAAATTTCTTGGTCTTTGTTTGCTTTAACAGCCGGTTTTTAAAGTGCTTTTCATGCCTTGTTTTTGACCTACTACTTCTATCTTGTAAAAGAAGAAGAAGAACACGAACACGAACACGAACACAAAGAACACGAAGAAGAAGACGAAGAAGAAGAAGAATTTCAATTGGTTTTTATCAAGAGAGCATAAATAAGAGAGGGAAACTTCTTAATATCGCGCGCGCCATGTGAATTCCCGGTTGGGCTATTTTTAGCATTCGCAAAAAGTCAATTTTCGCCTCACCCTACTCCAGTGCGTCAAAAATTGTGTGTTTCATCCAAACCTGGAAGTAGCGAAAACATGTAAAGATTTTTGGGGAAAACATAAATTTCGCGTCTTTTTGAGTGTTCAACAGCTTCAGTCGTGTTTTATCAGAGAACAGAACCTAGCAAGTTATGATCTTTTTGTTTTATCTAATAGATCCTGTCGAAAAAAAGTGAGAGAAATCGACGAAAAGTATGTTGTTTTTGAGCGCGCGCCATCAAAAAATTAAAAACCAAACAACTTTGGATGCTAAAAATAGCCCAACCGGGAATTCACATGGCGCGCGTGGTCACTCTTATTTATGCTCTCTTGTTTTTAGATGTGCGATGTGACAATAGAATTCAAGATGGCCGCCCTACGTATCAGTAAAACTGTAAAACTGTAACTTGATAAATTACGAATAAAAGGGAAGCCATATTTTGTGATAGTGGTTTTCGTTTGAGTGGGAAAAGGTACGACAAACTTCGTAGCCGTATTTTAGCCGTAACTACGCGTTGTGATTGGATAAATTACTGGAGGACAATGGGAAGCCATTCCAATGTTGCGGCATGTTGTACAGTGTACGTTATGTAAGTCAGTACCGTATGTTTCCCACCCACACGAAAACAGCTCTATACCTGAGTACATGAAGTTGTCAATAATCTGTATGGCATTTCATTATTTTTTGGAACAACGAAAAACCATGTGAGAAAATACTTTTTGAGATTTGTTACGAGCTGGAAACCTTCAGTTCTGAGTACCTGAAATGGCCTTTAATCTGGACCAAACAGAAAGAGAGATAATTTATAATAGCCAATCACAATGCTGCATTTGGAAAGCCATTTAAGAGCTCTTGTCGTAAACTTCTCGACTACAAGCAGCTGAGCTTATTTGGCTGTATCGTCAAGGGCGCGCTTTTTTTCGTTCAACTTCTAATTGGAAAGAAAATTTTTTTATAGAACATTGAGTGATGTTTTAGAAAGCGCTAGATAAAAGAGATTAAAAAACTAGAAAAACAATCGATCAAAATTTAAACTATCTGTAAACACATCGATAAAACTGTCTTGTAAAACGAGTGTTGTGTAACGTTGAGAATCCACGTGAACAGACGAGGGTTTTTCCAAGTTCAGTGTTTTGTCTTCAAAAGATCATTTTCATTTAAAAAGGACTCGTTGAGCGTCTACTTTTTATTTATGACTCAGCCTGTTGGCCGAAAGTAGTGGGTAAATTGAAAATAACCCTTGCGGACGTGTTACTTATTATAGAAAATCAATAAAAGAATATATTCAACGTTTTTTTTATTGTTTTCCAATATTTTTATAAGTATTGTTTAAGCTTCAAATTTGAATGTATGTTCAACAAAGAGGACAGTTACAGTTAATAAAGAATCTAGCGTATTCTCTTACTCAAAACTTGAAACTGTATTAGATTTGTTTGTCATTTTTTTTAAAAGCATTATTGAAACTTCAAATTTGAATCGAAAAGCGCGTTGAACAAAAAGAACAGTTTTTCTCGTCAAAAAGCAATCATTGCTTACAGCCAATGAAGAATCTAGCGTATTCTCACTCAACACTTGAATCTATATTAGATTTATTTGTCAATATATATTTTTAAAAGCATTATTATTGAAACTTCAAATTTGAATCGAAAAGCACCTTCTTGAACAAAAAGAACAGTTTTGCTCCTGAGAAGCAATTGTTTACTACTAATGTAGAATCTAGCGATTTTCCTGTTATTCAAAACTCGAAATTGCACGTTAATACAGAATGTGTCACACGAAAACACTGCACAAAAGGGGTTCATATTTGATGCCACAATGACAGAATTATTTCAGATCAGTGAATCTGGTACTTTCTGTACCATTATAAGCAGTTTGATAAGCTCTATTTAGAAGCGAGACGAATTAACGCAATAATCTCCTAATACAAGAAATAATTGTCTGAGTTTTTTCTTCTAGAAAATGCGGCTTTTATTCGTATAATGATAAAATCCAGCCTTGACCAAATGCGCCGAAATTTTAATTCTTTCCGTTCGTATTTGAAGCACAAGATAAAGAGGAACGACAAATCCGACAACAACAATAATAGAAAAATCCATTAGCAATTTTCTTTCAAATCTTGGATCATTTTTTCTTTCTTTGGTTAGGACGGATAAGGGTTTTTATCGAGCACTGTCCATTACAACCTGCTTTCAAACAACTTAATAGAGCATGAATAGCGAGATACAAAAAAAAAAAATCGCTACTTCAGGTTTTTTTTCGCCAACAGTCTAGCTCTAAATTACAAAAATAACTTGTCTTAATTTTAAAAAAATGAAACAGTATATACATATATTCAAATAGGTATTATTCACATCTGTTCTAGAAAAGATTATGGCATATTTACATCTCTGCTTCAACACCATGAGTATTACTGAAGGGATATTTTGGATATGTTTGTCAAAAACTTCACCTCAGTATACTGCACATTTGAAATAAAGCGCAGACGAATATTTTTTTTCTCTCGAAATATAAATATGCAAACTGATTTTTTCAGTGGACAATCATCTTTGGTACGTTAATTTTTACCAAATTATTCTGAGTTTGTGCTTATATACTAAAGTCAAGTCTCGAAATAATCATCTTAACGACATCAGTTAGGCAATGAAATTTTCAACTCTGACTGTTTGTCAAGGAACGAGAACAATTATGTTATATTCCGGACAGATATTTACATGATAATCGTTGAATCCCCCACAGTTTACTAGGGCCTTTTATTGTTTTTTCTTTAACCATCGCAGTTTGATCGGGTTAGTTCCTTTATTCCCAGCTGTGTATATTCAGTATTCGTTACTTATCAAGCTTGTACCAGCCTGCAATTTCATCCATCATCTAAGTATAGTTTACACCGACTATAAAACACCAATAACTTCATATTTGAAAATGAGTTCCGAGTCATCGCAATAAATATCTCAGTTATATTGGTGTAAGTTTTTTACCACGTAATTCCACTTTATTTTCGTTCAACTGAATCATTCAGTTAATCTTGCCAGCCATATATCCAAGTAAAAGGTCATGGTCGGGGATTTTCAATCTTGAATATCGAAAAGTTGATCTTCCATCGTTTCATGGATAAAACGTTTATTTTCTTCCTGATTTCAGATAATTTGTCATGGAAGTTAGTTTCTTCATTTAGATATGCGATATTTTGACTCGTGAAAATCGTTTCTCCGGAAATCGTTCTCGCGCATCTCACGGCAATTCCCCTCCAATCCCGTAGTTCTACGGTACTGGTAAATAGTATACGAAGACTATTCCACGCTGATTCAATTTTCCCCCAAATCAGGAGTTCCAGTTCTAGAGTTCGCATCGTCAGGAACTGACTCTTTGGCTAGGTTTTTGAGCGATAAGGGGTTATGGATTTGGGCGACAATTAAAGTAGATGACGATGAATTTGAACACTGACTAGTATCATCTTGCAATAAGCCAGAGGTTTCTTTCGTGTCTTGTTCGGTATAATCTACACTGTCTTCTTCAATAAGACTGTGATTATTTTCTCGTGTCGTTTCTAGATCAACTGGAACTGTTTTGTTGTCATTTTCCGAGACTTTAACCCCTTGTTCTGAGTCAATAGAAAACTGCCTACCGATTTCTGTCTGATACCCGACAGGATTCTCAAGCTGGTCTAGGGTATTCGTACCGAATCGAACTCGGGCGACTCCAGGATCTTTGTCTTCTTGTTGATAGAGTCTTAGCTCCCCAACGTCTTGTAGTATCCGCAAGGTGGACTCAGAAACCATGTAGATTCTAGGCTGAAGACATACTGGTTCGTGTGTTGTTCGAGACGAGTTTATGATCAGAGCATGTGATGGACTGCAACCCATTTTAAAATTGATTTCGTTGACCAACTTACAGGTGTTCAGTTTGTTTGAGGTCGTGTTTCTCAGTACATTTCCAAGAGATTAATCCTTCCTCGTCTGCCGTTCACGTTTCTTATGTCTTGTTCTTTCTTTTGTAGTAATCTACCTTTAAGAAATGGCCAATAGAGAGAAAAGACAAGCGTCAATCAATCTTTGGGTTAAACAGAGTTTGATAACACGTGAGCTGAAGTTTGAAAGACTGAATAATTTGAATATCTTGCTAGATCTCTGCTCTTAAATTTCCATAAAAAAACACTGGGAATTGTCAGAGCACTCGTGGTATCTTTGGAAAAGTAAAGTGGAATTTAACTTGCTTAAATTGTCTTTTCCAAAAGCGGTTTACAAACACATACGAAAGCTGTCATTGATTTACAAAAACCGCTCAACGATCCACGAGTTAGGGCTGTGAAAATACGATTCGGTTGTGGCTTTAGATATATTGGCAATGAACTTTTCGCGATCTGGTATCGGGCTTTGATCCTGCTGTAACATGTGTAGATCATCCAATGAATAAACAAAACTCGAACTTGCTTTTTATTTTATTTCGTAGCTAATCGTCGGTCTCCCAAGGCCTCATAGCAGGCGTTACTAGGCAACGAGTGCGACTTATATACATGTCGTATGGCCTACCTCATCGTATTGCCTCGCGGAAGTTTTATTTTTGGATTTGCTTTGTGATGGCTGCCTTCGTAATGACAATCAAATATTACAATTCGTATTAATTAGACTACAATTTCAAAGAATGCTATGAAATAGTCCTTTGAAATTTAGAGACATCGTTCTGATAAAATGATCAGTTTAAGACAGCTTTGGGTCTTAATGTAATTCAAGTTACACGGAACAGAGAAGGAAATATTGAGTCAGAAGAATGACAGCCGAAACACCTGTCAGGTGAACGTCGCTAGAAACTTTCTTCCAAAGGCCATTTTATTGCACTTTTTACGGAAGAGATTGATTCTAAGTCTGCTAGAAGTCTATGTTTAACTTGTTCATTCGCAGTTTGTATCATAAGTGGCTCAAATCATCACACAAAATTACGGAACTCGGTGTATGACTTGAGAAAAAAAATAAAAAAGACAAAGAAAGATTATTAAAAAAAAAAAAAAATGAATAAACTCAAAAACAAACTCCTCCACATATAAAGAAGCGTTTATTCTGATTCAAATATTTTCAAAAGGAAAAACTCAATTTGTAAGAATACAACCTTGTCTGGCCAAAATTCAAGTTTTATGACATTTTGGACATCAAGAACCGGCGACAAGCAACACTGAGTGAAGAACCGTGTCAAATATTTACACAATAGTTTCGTCTTGCAAAATTAGAAAACAGTTTAGAACGTGACAGAAAACATTTTTGAAACAGTTTGAGCTAATAATGTAGAGCGGCGCTGTTTGGTTTGCCGTAAATACTAGTAAACTAATGGACCATAGATATATATATTCTTAACTTTATTTGTTTACATTGAACGTTTTTAGGTCATCATTGGATCAAACGTCAAAAACAAAAATGGCAGGAATTACCGTCTAATTGAGTTTTTGATTGCTGTTTCTTGTTGTTTTATAAATGTTGTACAAAATAAAACCACTGCTTTGAACGATTTACTGGACTCCAGCGAAGAAAACTCGGGAATAATTCTTGTTTTGACGTTCTTAAAGGTGAAAAATCCGGTAATTGTGAATTTGAAAAAATGTTAAAACAGCTGGAGACAGGCTAAGCTGTAGGAAATCTCACATCTTGTCGTTGAGAATCTTAGTGTAAATTATCTACATTCAACTCAAGGCTATCTTTATAGGCAGTCATATTTATTCTCGGCTTCAAAAACGACAGGTCCTCTGAAGGCTCTCGAGTTTTACGGTTGGCCATAATAAGTAAATTGTTTTCTTGGCGGTATTGGACTATTCTCACAGGTGAATCAAGTGAAATATAGTTGTGTGGGGTCTCGGGTTCGATTCCTAGACTCAGCATCACATGTGAGCAAAGGTTGTTAGATCTCTCCCTTGGTTCAACTCACATGTGATGACGAGTCCAGGAGTCGAACCCGAGACCCCAGAGGAGAGAGGAGAGTACGCTGTCATCCTTTATTAGTGCCATGAAATTTTATTTTTTGAATAAGATTTAAACATGTTTCCCCGCATTTTACCTGCAGTACTAGAACTAAATAAAAGAAACATTTTATTGAAGGAAAGCCTTTAAAGCTATATTAGTAAGAGATGTATGAAATTATGCCTCCGGATCTCGTTTACTCTTACATAACTACAATATCAGATACGCACGAGGCCAAACTCTTGTTTTTTCTTGTTCTATTTTCCGTTTTTATTGTACTTTTTTTTCTTTTTTTAGCCTTTGTTTTTTTTCTTTTTTTTTTGTAATGACGTCTTTGATTCTCAAGACAGAATTGAAGCAAACACGGAAAAAAGTGAAGAAAAAGTACTCAAAAACACACGTGAAAAGCGGCAAATTTTAGATTATGTCTCACGGAGTAATCATGCAAATGTCAGACCCTGCCAGGGGCTACAAAACGAGTTTAAAAAAAAGAAAGAGAAAGAGAAAGAGAAAGAGAAAGAGAAAGAGAAAAACAAAAGAAAAAAAATCTACTCTAAATATATACCCAAAAATATCAAAATGTCGTAGGACATAGCGAATACCTGCATGGGTTAAAAATGCCCTGATACCAAAATACCCGAAAATCCTGGTTAGACTTGCTCCAAGCCGACCTCTCTGATCTGAGACTGACAGAAGTGAAGAAAAAAAAGAAGCAACGTCGAAGTTGCAAAGTTCCAGCGTGTGTGATGGTTGGGCTGCCTGTGCTTTATATAGCGCGCGTGAAAAAACGAAGAAACGAAGGACTTTGCGAATGCATGGGTCTGAAAAATCTTCTTTGTTTCAATTTTGCAGACCAGTCTTGCTGTGCAAGGAAGCAAGCGAATAATCGAACACATATAGTTGTAACGCAATCTAAAGGTGTTTTTTAGTATATTTACTTTGTAGTTATCAGAACAAGAAATAATATACGCCCTTATTTTGATGGCTCCCTCAGATGATACTTTGGTAATGAGCGGCTGGCACAGACTCACACAGCCGTAACAGAAATTTCTAGAACTATGTATTTTTACTCCCCGACTAAAGGCGAGCGACTTCCTAGCATAGAGCTATGTCTTATATCACACTGTTTTTTGAATAATAACAGGAAAAGCTGCATATTCGTTTAAGGTGGCTCAAAGCAGTTTCCTTTTTTGAATCTGCTCATATATACTCTTACTTTACCTCAATGAATCTGAATTTTACACCAGTTGTTCGACTTGGATGAAAGTTTTGAACGATGGTCTTTTTTATGCTAATCAGCGTTTCCATAGCCATGATAAATAAACTTTTCGAAAAACCGTTTTTCCTAAATAACTTTCGAAATCCGGCTACCTCGAAATGCGAATATTTAAAATTGCACTATAACTGACACAGTGTAGTACACTAAATGGAAAAGTTTCAAGAAAAGTTATCTGTTTTATTTCGAAGAAATCGCTGAAACATGTTAATTTTTTCCCCCAGAAATTCACAGTTAAATAATTGATTTATATGTGATTAAAGCCGGTGAGATGAAAGAAAAGGAAGAAAAGAATAGAGTAGTTTGGCAAGAAGGTTTTAGAACTAGCTTGTCAACGACGTCTTATCATAGAGGTTATTTACGATGTGTGTGTGTTTATTCCTTTGAAGCTGAATGCAAAAAGTCGGTCTTTTTTCTAGTAAATACAGCCTGGTCCTCCTCACTAGCGACATAAGCATAAGAACAAGATTGTGCATCCTCACGGAGGGTCCTGAAGGGGCAGGGGGGGGGGGGGGGGGGGGTCCTTATCCTATTTCCAAGCCCAAAATTTTGCAAAATCCTAGTCCAAGTCTTGCAAAATCTCAGCCTGAGTTATAGAGTTAGAGATAAGGTCGATTTACATGGTACAACTTTTGATTACACTTGTCGCATGCAATCTGCCTACGCCTTGATTACAACACGAATTGCGACGTGCAAATCAACCCTACAACTTGCGACGACTTTTTCTTGTCGTAGAGTTGATTTACACGACGCAATTCGTGTTGTAAGCGTGGTGTAAGCCGATTGCATGCGACAGTTGTGCGCAAAAGTTGTACCATGTAAATCGGACTTTAGAGATTTTGCGTAATCCCAACCCCAGTAATAGTTAAATACTAATCTCAGTGCATGAAACCTCATTTTCCCAGCCCCAAAAAAGACGAATCCCAGCTCCCATTTTACCCCTTCAGGCCATGCCCCCCCCCCCCCCCTGCATAAGCATCTTAAGAAGATGAAACGTTTTATTCCTTGTGCTTTGCTCATATGCGCAAGTGAGGATAAAGGGTTTCGAAATAACGATAGACTAATGACGTACTCCACTGACCATAAACGATAACAGATTCCAACCAAAAACAATGTTTTAGTGAAAAAACTTGAAATTAGTTGAAAAATCTCGAATATTGTGTCCTTTTTTAATGGTTTCAATCAGATTAATACATGCGTCATAAACTAGAAAAAAAACAATAGCCTAATTTTGGGGATGTTTTGAGCTTGATTATAGAGCATTTAGTACACAACCACGATAAAAAATGAAATGCGGCTTCATTTTAAGGAAGCATTTCTTCCGGGACTAAAGTAAGACAAAGCAATTTGCGAGAACTCAAAATTTCTTATCATCAAGCTTTAATTTTCTGTTTATAATAATATTACTCTTAAAAATAAGGAAAAAAACATGGCAAGCTTTTAGCGGTATTTCTATTGGAAGCACGCTAGAATGCGTCACTATGGTAATGGACTATTATTTTGGTGAAACACACAGATATTTAACGATAAGAAAATAAGAGAAAAAATTGGCTAGCTTTTAGATGTATTTCTCAAGTACACTAAACTCGTCACTATGGCAACCGCCTATTATTTTGGTCGAATACAGAGCTAATTAAAGTTCTTGGTTTCTAAATGGCTTGTATTGCTTATTGCTTGTATTGTTAATGGTTTTTATAGCAACGCAGAGCCTAACGCATCGTTATTTATAGTAAAATACACCTACTCTTGTAGTTTCGCGAATAGTTCAAATAGTCTGCAACCAATCCCTTGTTGCCATGACAGCACCCTGAGGGGACAATTATATAACATCGCTATCTAGTGTCTGACTGTACACGTGTTAAGTCTTTTCTCTCTATCAGGGAGAAATTAACACATATATCAATATTGAGCCCCAGGGCAGCAGGGGGGTTAATGAGATATCAATTTCCCCCGACCCCCTAATTTCGTAATTAAGCAATTTTTTTCGCGGCTCGATAATCACTCCAAAACTCGATTTTCTTCACTGTTTTCGACACGATAGCACTTTAATTTTCAACGAGTAATTTTGTGGTGCGAAAGAAGGAAGATGGATTTTTCACTGACCACTAGATCCTACCCCAGTGGGCAATTTACGGCCCCCTCCTCCTCCCCCACCAGCCCTGGGGCTCAACATTGATTGATGTAGGAGTCAAATACGGCGAGATATCGATTTTATAGCTATAGATAGATTAGCTCGAGATAATTCTATCCAGACAAAACACGTACTGACAACGTAAAACCACCGGTATTAGCAAACTCAAGGGATTGTATGACTGCTGAAACCTTTTATCCGGCATTAGAACAATAAAAAAGCCTTTTCTCTATAATCCCATGGATTTGTATTTAGCCTTCAAGGGAGCTAAGCGGAGATCTAGCAAGTTCGTTTATGAAAGAGCAAAGTTCAGTGTCATGTGAACTGGAGTCATATTGACTGTAATATACAGACACAAAAACTAAGCTTGGGATCCCTGTGCTGGATGCAGGTGCCAAAGATCATGCTAGAGATCATGCTGGGAATCTGCGAAGGAGTTCATAATTATAAGGAGTACATTGACTATTATACTGGAAATATCTTCCTCTTACCTCTGCATAGAATTTTCTTGGCCGTGTTCTTTGTAGATTGTCAGTATGATGGCTTTCAGCTGATGGCTGGCTCTAGTCCAGCTTGGCCGCTGTGTTTACGATGCTGAATCCGGGTGCTGAATAATTAGAAGTTCGTCGATGTTAGAAAAAATTTGCATGTCTCGTTATTAGGAGGGAATCCAAAAGGAACATATAGTAAATAAAACGTAAAAACTGCTAAAAACGGCAATAATAATAAGAATATAGACGAATATAACTTAAGAGATTAGAGATAAAATAAAGATGATGATAATAGTGAAAAATTAAGAAAAACTAACCAACTTTGGCTGAGAAAGCTGTCCGTGATCGAAAGCTGAGTTTAGGTAAAGGAGAAGACTTATTATTCGTAGAAAGCTTAGGAACTTTTGAACAATTAAACAGCTTTTCAGTTATTCTGTATAAGCTTAATGGATTGAGCCACAGCTGTTCAAATGCTTTGCAAGAAAAAAATGAACTCAAAACTCAAAAAGAAAACAGTACTCTGCCTTGAAATCGTTTCGTCTAAATGATAAAACTTTGTTCAGTAGCTTCGATTCTTATCGCTAAATAGTTTTCAAAAGATAGCAATAAAATCTTACCTAAGTCAGATAATAACGAGGGCTCAGTCAGGATTCCAAGGGGCTTTTCGAAGAGTTTGAAGTATCAACTGAAAAAGTCATATGCTTTTAAATCATCTGAAGACAACCGTATCGAGAATGACGTCATTATATAGCACTTTCAGCGCGCGGTTACTCAAATGTTTGGCGGTAAAAACAAAAGTGGCCGGGAAATTCCCGATCTGACGTGAGAGATGGCTAGGAGCACGTATAGAAGCAGCACGTGTAAGAAAGAAGCTCAATTTGAAGGGAAAACAAATGAATTTTAATCTCCTGAGAATTAGAAACCTTTTTTTTTTGTTCTCTTAAATTGAGGTGCATCCCGAGTGCTGAGTCTATATATACTCCAAAGTGATTGAATAAACAGGATGGAAATGTTAATGGTGGCAAACGAGAGTGGAGAAGGACAGAGAAGGATAGTGTATCCTTCTCATGAACGTCTAAAGCACATGGGATACCTGTGTGTTAAAAAAAAAAAAAAATATATATATATATATATATATATATATATATATATATATATATATTAATGGTTTTTTAACGGAAGAGAAATGATGGTGGGCAAACAAGAGCCAAGAGCGAAGAGGTGAAGCTGATCAAATACTGTGTACACTAAACAATGTTGTCAAGGAAACAGTGCTGCAGACGTCAAAAGTGCATGAGAAACCTTTATGCTTAGATTATTATACAGGAACAATGTATAAATGGTTTATTAAAGGAAGAAAAAATGATGGTGGGCGCAAGGAAGAGCGAAGAGGCTGAAACTGCTGCTGTTACTGAAAATGATGAGATATGGAACAGGAAGAACTCTTTTTACGATATCAATTTTTATTGTCAATTTTTTTGCTGTAGTTTTCTTTTTAATATCTAATTTTATCGTTTTCTTTATCACTCATCACAGCGCCTAGAGCAGATCTGGATAGGAGCTTCATCAATCCATTTTCTTTTCTACAGGTGTTTTACAGCTGAAGAAGATTGAAAAAAAAAAGAAAAAGAAAAAGAAAAACACTGCGACAGTACCAACCGTACGCTGACAATGATGTAGATATTTGATGTCATCGGTATTATTAAGTGACTGAGTGTAAGAACAAAAACCTCCTTCTTACCATTGATGAGGTGCTCTTCTCATTTTCCTGGGTAGATTTCGCAACTCCATTATTCACCAATTCTTAATTTTAGGGTGTGAGAGAACACTATACGGACTGCTGCGACAATGCTTGCTATGGGCCAAGCAACAATGGCCAACTCCTTTTTTACCCCGACGAAGGACTAGCGTCCGAAACGTCAGTAAGTGATCTCTCTTATTTTTTACGGTGTAAAATTTAACTTTTTATCCATACTGTTTCATTAGAAACACCGACGCAGCCCACACTAGCTTACCGCTAGTTATCATCTCTAATGCCCAACATAATTAATAACTAAAGATTGATGAGGGGGTTGGGCTGAGACTTTGAGTGGAAGATCTAGGATCTTGTTCAGGGAGGCGTTGTGAGGGCACCTGACCGCGAAAACGCCGAACAAAAACAAGATCGAACTTTATTTTGGATATCTTGCAGTTGCAAAGTAGGGACACAA
The DNA here is from genome assembly GCA_023349425.1 of Anthopleura sola. NCBI lineage: Eukaryota > Metazoa > Cnidaria > Anthozoa > Actiniaria > Actiniidae > Anthopleura > Anthopleura sola. Next base: position 7,570,623 of record JALHLI010000001.1, read on the forward strand.
AGTCGGCCCTGGGTGGGGTGCAACCCTCAGAATGAAATAAAGAAAACATTATTTAATCGTATTGGTTATGAAATAGGGGCACCTCTCCCCTCCTGGATCCGTCCCTCACTTTGAAAAGAGTGATTTGATATCATAAATAAATATGATTTAGCAGTGACTCCTCTACTGAAGTAGCTATTCGTTCACTGTATCTATTCCAATTGGAATTTAGAAGTTGATTTTTACGGAGGGAGGAAAACCGGAGAACCCGGAGAAAAACTCTAAAGCACAGGAGAGAACCAGCTAGAAATTCTACTCACATACGACAACAAGCTCGGCGGGACTCGAACTCGGGTCGCCTTGGTGAGAGGCAAGCGCTCTCACCACTACGCCACCCGTGCTTCCCGTGAATATCAGGAACCGAACGTCAAAGACGACGGCGCAAGCGCATTTTTTTTTTGTACGCGCACCGTCTAGCCGTTGACGTCCTCGACAGGAAATAGAGAAGCGCTGCAAATGGCGTCCTGTGGAGGACGTCAACCACGTTGAGGACGGTGCGCACGAAAAAATCCGCTCCTGATACTAAATTACTCTAATTCAATAGGAAAACGCGCGCACTTGCAGTGCAGTTATAAAGCATCTGGGGGTTGAAAGAACATGAGGGAAGTGTTATGAGAACCATGAAGCGTAGGACAAACAAAATGGGGCTATAACTGCCCAACCCCCTCTACTACTAGCTGTATTCCATGTGATGCGGTCTGCATTGATTAAATGTTTTTTTTTATATATGAAATTATATGTAGACAAATAACAAACTCCTACAATATCAAAGTTTCGTAACTCTTGTAGTCCTCGGGAGCCCAGGGTTTGATTCACACTTCTCAAGTAAGAGAGCAAGTAAATACCATGGGAAACTCCTGTGTCTCGTAAAAACACCGAGTGAGCAGCAAAAAGATTAGAGCAAATCCGGGGAGCAAATCAGGATCCCCGGAATTTAAGGTAAGCCTTTTGCAAATTAGTTAGGACTAGAACAAGGATGATAGTTTGTTGAAGGTAGTAGTAGTTTTAATTAGTAATGTCAAAGATTTTTAACTGCGAAATTTCAACCCAATTCTGAGATGAGATATTGAAAAGTACAAAGTTAAAAAGTTAAAGTACATATCAGTGGCGGATCCAGAAGGATTTCAAGGGGGGTGACTAGTACCTAGCAAGACATTACATAGTGTCTTTTTTGATCCTTTATTCTTATTATATTCAACTACAAGGGGGGTGACTTGTCACCCAAATCACCCCCCTGGATCCGCCCCTGCATATGGCACAATTTGTAAATTTTGATCAGAAAATTATTAGAAAGCTTAAGGATTCTGTTAAGTTATTTCTATAGATCCAGAAATTTCCCATGCTGAAACTAAGATTATGATTATGAGTGCAATAAAAAAAACACACGAAAAAGTATTTTTGAAATTACTAAAATGAATTAGCAATCAAACCAAAGAATTTTCCACAATTTAGTATATTTAGTTCGAATACTTTTTATGGGTTTACTGTTTGCACTTGATTCTTTGCTTAAACGATACGTCATGTTGGTGTATTTAACAAGAGATTCAGTGTTCTTACCAGGCATAGGCATTGTGGCATTACTGCGCTTTTTCATAAAATGACGCAGTAGAAATAGCTTGAGGGGTCCAGAGGGCGCAGACTTTTTTTATGCCAATAAATTCTTTTTGTATTTAGATATCTTTCACCTTTTCGATAAAAGATCACAAATTCCATGCGACATCAAGTTATGTTGATATAAAGCATTACTTTTCAACTTCTAACCTAATCATAATTGTGGACCCCTCCTCTCCAAAATGACCCTCTTTTATATTCTCTATGTGCCCTGTGGACCCCAATTTTAATAATCCTGGTGAGAACGCTGAACATTTCATATTAGTATCCACTGTTATGACCACCAGCATGGCTACCATGTCTTTGTCCTTTGGCTCTAGCTCTCGGGAATGGTAGCCTGCATCACATCCAGACAAACTACGGTTAAGTCCGTGGACTTAACCATAGTTTGTCTGGATGTGACGCAGGCTAGGGAATGGTTGCAAACCATCAATATACAAGAAGTTATAATTTAAATAAAAGAGCATTACAGCAAACCAAGGATCTTGTGATGATGTTAAAGTTGGCATTACATGAAGCGAGTATTTCTATTTTACATGTAATAGTAGTTTTAGTTAATGTCAAGAATTTTTAACTGTATAAAATCTTAACCCCATTCTGAGATCAGAGATATTTTTCAAAATAAAGTTAAAATATATATGGTACAAATAATTCTGTTATTTCTGCAGATCCAGAAAATCTCCAAGTAAGATTCTGGATACATAAAACTTTCATATTTTTAGGATAAATAAATAAATGGTCCATCCAATGCTTTGTATCTTGGTATGACCTATGTCATATCACTATGGCAACCATTTATGAAGTATCAATATATTTTTAAAACCAATAGCCATAGACAAATGTTTAACAATAGTTTAGCACTTAATTTAAGACTTAGTCGTTGCACATATCCAAACAGGACTCAAAACAATGGCTGGTCAATAGACAACATCTGGCCAAAATTGGCACTTGTCCAGCCAAACACCCCCTTATTTGCTGGACACATGTTAACAGTCCAACATGGCTGGTCATCATGTCTGGCCCAAATTTATACTTGTCTGGTCAAACACCTCTTAGGCCAGTCCTCTTGACCAGTCATATTTGCTGGTCACATGTTGACAGTCCAACATGGCTGGTCATCATGTCTTGCCATTGATTAGCCATTATTTTTAGCCCTACCAAACCTCCCAACTTGGGCACAGTTCAAAAATTGGCCCAGGACCGACAGAAGTGGTCATCCTTTGTTACTGCCCTACACGCCAGCAAGGCATAATAGGCAGTAAGTAAGTAAGTAAGTAAACCTCCCCTCCTCTCCAATGGTGTTACATTTATCTGTCTCGTTGCAGTTCCATAAGCTGCCATCAATAGACCAAATTGGCTCACACATTGCTATGTACGTTCTGACCCAATTCAAATCTTTTGGGGAATAAGATTCTGTCTTTTGTATTTCGATATCGATATTTCGAAAATGTTTTGAAACAAGAGGATTTTATACCCAGAGGTTTTGAATTGGATCAAAACATACAAGCAATGTGTTAGTTAATTTGGTCTACAGTATTACACCTCATTTCTTGAAAAATCTAATCCCCTTCCATGTGGTGGGTATGATATTTTCTGTTTTTTTTTTACAACAATCTACAAATCTCCAAAAAGTTCTAATTATCATGCAAGAAGTTAAAATTCTGGTTAAAGTTTACGAGCAGAATGGCTTCTCTCTGGAGATCCTCTTGGTGATCCTGAAGCACTTGAAAAACTAGATGACAAGGAGCTAACTTCACCAATAGAACTGCTTCTCTGTCTCAGGACTGGTGACTCGCCATTAATTGATAATGACTTAAGTTCAGATGACCCAACTAATTGTCGCTGCACAAGTTTACTGAAGGTACCTTCTCTTGCCATCAATTCAGCATGGGTTCCATGTTCTACAACTTGTCCGTTATCAATAACAATGATTTGATCTGCCTTCTCTATGGTACTAAGACGGTGTGCAATTATCAGTACCGTATGACCTTTTAAGTTGTTGTATATGGCATCTTGTACTAGATGTTCACTCTCTGCATCAAGAGCACTCGTGGCCTCATCAAGAAGAAGTATTTGGGGTTTTCGGATAAGTGATCTTGCAATTGCGATTCTCTGCTTCTGTCCACCTGAAAGTTGTAGTCCTTTCTCCCCTGCTTCTGTGTCATAACCCTTTGGCATCCTGGAAACAAAGTCATGTGCATTAGCCAGCCTTGAAACATGTTCTATGGCTTCAGTATCATGTGAAATGTTGTCAATACCATAGGCAATGTTTTCTCTAATTGAACAGGAAAAGAGAACTGGTTCTTGTCCCACGAGGGAAACAGCTTTGTGCAGGTACTTGTGGTCAAGGTGTTGAACTGGTATTGAATCAATTAGGACTTCTCCACTTTGTGGTTCATAGAAGTGTTGTAATAGGTTTATAGTCGTACTCTTGCCTCCTCCACTTGACCCAACCAATGCAACAACCTGGCCAGCTTTGACTGTAAAGGATATATCATCCAAAACACTCACATTTGGCCTTGTGGGATATGAAAATGAAACGTTCCTGAACTCAACTTCTCCTGATGAGTGCAAAGGCACCACACTTCCATTATTCAAAATCTTTGGCTCTCTTTTGATCAACTTGAAAACTTTTTGAGCTGCACCTAGGGCTTCCATAAACCCAGTGTAAACATCTCCGACTTCTTCAAGACAAAACGAGAGCTCCAACTGGTAGAGAATGAATGATACCAGATTTCCACCTGTAAGTTCTTCACTCAGAACTAAATGTCCACCATAGAAGAGTATAATCACTTCCATTGCCAGCATAAGTATCTCTGTGCACCAACTGTAACCACCATAACAAATGGCCTCTTTCACTTTGAGCCTGAACACTTTAGAGTTCTTTTCTTTATAACGGTTCAGTTCCCCATCCTCATTGGCAAAGCTGCGTACAGTCTTCATAGATGAAACTACTTCAGCAACAACTTCATTGGCTTCGGCAACTGAGTCTTGGACTGCAGCTGATAACTTGCGATAATATTCTCCATAGATATCCGAGACCAATGCAATAATTGGCAGACCAATTAATGTTACAATTGCGAGCTTCCAAGAGAGCTTGAACATGAAGATACAAACACCAACACTCTTTACCAAACTCCGCAGGAATACATTTACGTTCAAGGTTATTTGGTCACTTATTTTTGTGGTGTCAGAGGTCAATCTGGAAACGATTTCACCTGTGCTTGATTTGTCAAAAAATCCTATCTCCTGTTTCAAGATAGATCCAAATAATGTGTTGTTTATCCTGATATTAAACCTTGCGCAAACAAATGAAAATATTCCTCCCCTCAAACCAGCAGCTATGGCTTCTGCGAGAGCAATCAATGACATGATTAAGATTGCCTGTTCAAATTTCTTGCGGTCTTTCTTTATGGCAATGCCATCTATTACTTGTCCAGTGTAGTATGGAATAAATATTTGTGCAGCACATGCAGTGAGGAGAAAGAAAAATGCCAGGAGTAGATATGAAATATCTGGTTTAGAAAAAGCAAGTATACTCCCCAGAGAAACTTTGGTTTTCTCTGACGACCTTCTTTTCCTTTCTTCTTCATCCTCTGAATTCGCACCCTCATCTTCAAGAAGCTTCTCTCTTTCCAAAACATCCCCAATTTCTTTCTCTGTTGAGAGTGAAGATCTTAATGACGGGACTTGAATTTTTGACAGCCCATAACAACATAGCACCAGTAAAACTGAACAAACACAGTTCCAAGCTGAGAAACCCCAAAGCCAAAGTTTTGAAGTCTTCTCTAAATGGCACTCAGTGCTCATCAGAAACTTGACAACGAGAAAGATAACAATAGCGCCTTGAAAATATCCCATTGGTTTGACAGACGAAGCAATACGAGGTATAGCATCTCTCTTGTTTCGTAGAAAGCCGACAACTGCTCCTAAGATTATGACACAGCGCGACAAAGCTATGACCCATAAATCAAATGAAGAAGTACAGAACTTGTAGCCGTAGCTGCTCACCAGTGAGAAATCATCCCAATGAATGAGAAAAATTGTAGATACGAATAAGTCGATGGTTGTAAATATCAGAACAAATGCGATCTTGAGTTTAGTCCTTCGTGTTGAGGAATCCATGGCTGATTTCTTGAAGTGATCTTTTAGTAAATGTTTTTGGTTTCTGTGTTTTTACTGCAGGTGACGAGATCAAACAAGAAAACTTGCAAGCACCAGCGAAGGGATATCGATTGATTGTAACGGTCTTCGTAGTGCGGTCGGAAGTGTTCGGATTCCTCACGCAAAGCTCGTTTTGTGAATTAAAAAAGAAAAGAAAGAAAAATAAGTAAAATCAAAATCAAAATCAAATAAGCACTTTAAAACTTGCGATACAAGCTAGAATTTAATGTCTTATGAAGCTTCTGTAGAAATGAAAAAAATTTGTACGTGGGGGGAGTGGGAGGGGTGATCAACAGTTCATAACTTTTGCTATGCCAAAAATAAATGGAATGAAATCCATCTTAAAGAAAAGAAGAAAAAAATGTGTAGGTGTGGAGCAATATTTCAAATAACCTAAAATTTGATTCAATGAATTAAAAAAAAAAAGAGAGCATACTTATGCTGTCTTGAAAAAGACTTATTTAAGGAAGTAGGAAGACTCTGTTTTTTTTTAAACAAGAGCAAAAGATAAGAAAAAAGTTAAAATAAGTGATTTGGAAAGTCATAGTTTTTGAGTTTCTGAGAAAAGTCTTTCCTCAGAGGGGGAAGGCACGGGGAGTAGAGGAGGGTAGGTAGAAGACTGGGTCTAGAGATCACGTGCCTGGTACCTTTGGATGTTCTTGTAGCAGTAAAACAAGAGGAAGTTATCTGACAAAATGGTGAGAATTTCTTGTTATTATCAGACTTTCTTAACCGCTTTAACACAACCAAAGCTAAATCTCATAATTTCAATCCCTATTCTAGCCTCCCACACAGACACCATCGACGGAAGACCAAGAAAAACTGCTGGATGAGGCGATTCAAGTAGTCAAGTCACAGTCGTTCCAAATGAAACGATGTCTGGTGAGTTTGACATGAAGCTGATTTGATCGCTTTTCTGCAAGACTTTTAGGTCTAAAGATGTTCTTATTATCATTCCAGGACAAAGGCAAGCTCATGGATGGTCTGAAACACGCTTCAAATATGCTGAGCGAGCTACGGACGTCGCTTCTCTCGCCCAAAAGTTATTACGAATTATGTATCCTTACAGTTTAGAAACTTGAGACCATCTAATGTAACGTTCAAGGAAGAGATTACTCCTTGGAGAGCATGTTTTCCTTGAAAGTTGAGCATTTTTCATGTCCTTCTCTTCTCTTTATTTTATAACGATAAAGCATTTTTTTACATTCATGTTTTTTTAAACATAATTTAAAACAATTTTCTATTTCCTGATGTATAAATAAGATATAAATTTCACGTTCTGAAAGAATCCAGTTGTGAATTACTTTGATTTTGTTTGTGCAATCGGAGGCAGGTGTTAAAGTAACTGCTTGATATGATTTTCTGGTAGCTTATTGATTGTCTATGTACAAATACTGTACAGAAATATTAAGCTATTTTATACACTTCTGTGAACACACCCCTTGATCGAGAGAAATGAGTTTTTATGCAAGATTTGGTTGACATAAATTTTTCAATATCCAGGAAAAGCTATATTTTTGAGCCAAATATTTTTTTGATTTTAACTTAAATATTTTTAGCAATAGAGAAATGTTTCTGAACCCTTGCAGCATGTCGGAATGCAGCTCAATTTGGAGGACAAAACTGTAGTTTCCAATTCCCAGGAGACTGAAATTCTTTTGTTTTGTCCTCCAAATTGAGCTGCTTTGACGTCATGTGGAAGGGGTCTATAGGAGGTTAAAAAATTAGTTTGTACAAAGCTCAAAAGGGCTCCTGCTTCTGTTTGTTTCTGGTTCCTAACACAAAGTGACTATTAATGTTACTATTAACTGTCTCCCTTCCCCTCTGGACAGGATGGTAGTTTATAGTAGAACACCTCCTAACATACGACACCAAGCCCAGCGGGACTCAAACCCAGGTGCATTGGTGAGAGGTGATTACTCTCACCACTACTCCACCCGTGCTTCCCTTAACAAGGTGCTTCCTTGTCTTGATTGAAGGGTTTATCCTTAACCTTGTCATAACAGACATGGCAATCTCTGATGAACTAAGACATCTTGAACTACATCTTGTGGATGAATTCCAGAAGGGACGAAAGGTGTCGGATTTATATGAGTTGGTTCAATATGCTGGCAATATTGTCCCTAGACTGTAAGTACAGATATTCTTCATTCTGTGAATTTGTATACTTGCTTGCTACTATAAGAAAATAAAATTTAAATTAAAGCTGTAAATGCCCTCATTGGGGGTTCACATTGGTCCAACACAGAGACATTGGTCTGAAATCACTGCATTACCGCACGATAAATCAACAAAACACCAACACTGTAAAGGTCAAAAAGTCCAAATACTTTGACATTTATCTTAAACAGGACAGAGCACACTGCAATTGACCAATCAGATCATTTCACTGGACACACGAAAAAAGCTTACACCAAAACACTGCAACCCCCAATGTCCCCCTCCATCAGAGATGACTTAGGATAAGAATGTTCAAAATTTTAATATGTCACAAAGGCTCAATTCATTTAGGCTGACAAGGACGTCTGTTGATTGTATTGAGAAAAATGTACACTTTAGGGCTCAAAATAACAGCCAGTCACACACTTGTCAAGATGTCCAGTGTATGATATATATATTTTTTTCAAATATGACCAGTCAACAAGTCCATTCAAAACCGTATTTGACTGGTTAAGTTTCAAATTTGGCCGAACATTGACTCTTGACAGACCTTTATTTTGAGCCCTGCACTTTATGGCCCAAATTTGACCATAGATATGCGTCCCCTCACGACCTAGATCTATTGTAAAACACTCTGACCCACTGTCCTTGGATGATTATTTTCTTGTTTCTCTAGGTACCTTCTTATCACTGTTGGTGTGGTATATGTCAAAGCAAAAGAGGCCTCAAGAAAAGACATCCTGAAAGACTTGGTAGAAATGTGCCGAGGTGTTCAGCATCCCTTACGAGGCTTGTTCCTTAGAAACTATTTACTGCAGTCAACCAAGAATATGCTGCCTGACATTGGTGATGAGGATGAGACGTAAATACTTCCTTAATTTAGCTAACAGAACAGAATACATTCTTCACTGTTACCAATAGTACAGTGTTTTAAATTCTAATTCAATTTGTGAGCTATCCATTCCATGGTCTAAATGTTTGAGACTATATATATCATGATCATTCACCTCTCCTCACACCATTCCACTTCTCCTTCATTGCTTGATAGCAGATGCAAGAGTAAAACCAGTGTCAATTTTATAAACTTTCTAGATCTCTGCTTCTGATGACATTCTCAATCCAAGTTTTTTTATTGCCATTCATTACCCTTCATCGTTCTTTGCAAAAAGGAGGCTCACAACAATTCACTTTCATCTGCTTGCAACAACTAGTTAATTTTTTATTTCATTTCATTGTGAATTTTAGTGACCAACCTGAAGCAGGTGGAACAATCAAGGACTCCATCAACTTTGTCCTCTTGAATTTCTCTGAGATGAATAAGCTGTGGGTTCGTATCCAGCACCAGGGTCACTCCAGGGAGAAGCAGAAAAGAGAACGAGAGAGACAGGAACTGAGAATATTAGTAGGAACAAACCTGGTTAGACTAAGCCAGTTAGAAGGAGTAACGGCTGAAATGTATAAGAAGGTAAGTTATGAATAACTATAAATTATGTGTAAACCCAAAATATGGTTGTGTGTTGGTTTTATCGCTTTACTGCTATTTTCATAAACATGTGAACTCTGTAGTTGCAAGCTTCACATTAGAATTTTTTTTTTCGCTGCCACTAGTCAAAAATATAAAAGGTGTGGACTGATTATTTTTGATTGACGGAAGCGAAAAACCAAATTTTAGCTTGCAGCTGGCAGCTACCAAGTTTGTATATTTATGAAAACAGCATTAAGTAATTCTTCGTCAACACAGTATCTTTAGAATTAATTTCGCTTCCAAGCTTCTGGTCTCTGACCCATTGTCAGGGAAAGGATGTTTGACAATGACAACAGGGCTCAAAATACGGCCAGTCATACACCAGTCAAGATGTCTGGCACATGATATTTTATTTTATTTTATTTCAAATATGACCAGTTAATAGTTATCGTAGATTAATAAATTTTACACCGTGGTGAAAATAGAAACTGACGTTTCGGACCTTAGTCCTTCGTCGGAGTCAAAGACCAGTTAATATATCTGTTCAAAACTGTATTTGACCAGTCAAGTACCAAAATTGGATGGATATTGAGAGTTGACTGGCCGTTATTTTGAGCCCTGTGACAAGAGTTTTTCATACGTTACCGTGGTAAACCAACAAGTGAGAACAAACAAAATAACGATGATTAAAAAAATAACAGTGTGAGCACTATCAGTATATATATGTGTGTAAGCCGTTCAGTGAAAGATATGGTTTCCAAGATATATGTGGAATCTTTTACAGAATGGCCTTTTTCTACTGTTTGTCATAAGTCTTCTAAGAATATTTTAAAATAATTTTGTGTTCTTTCACACAGCTTGTTCTCCCTGGTATCATTGAACAAACTGTTAACTGTAAAGACCCAATAGCACAGGAATACCTGATGGAGTGCATTATTCAGGTACATAATAATAGTTACTAATAATAGTGAGTAGGGTTGTTTGATTTCTCCTTATCTTTTAATACTCTACCTATTTCCAAGTCTATTTCAAAGACATAAGTTATGACATAGCATGATAGTCTATATTATTGGTTTGTACGGCAATGCATTCTGGGACTGTTATCTCAATCAAATAACACCAAACAGATTGATAGATTGATATAACAGTCCCAGAATGCAATGCTGTAGCAGACTCACCTCTGGGGTCTTCAATTCCTGGACTAGGTAAGATATAAGTAGAATTGGTTCCCTCCCCCCTCCCCCTCCCCATATTGTTGTTTCAGTGTTTGGGAAAAGTAATGTTTCCTTCATTGGACCAGCATACAGGTACTTCATTGTTTGTTGTGCCTATTTCAGACTGTGTGATGCCACTCTTGGGAGTTGATTCTTTCATGTGTAAATATTTTAATAAAAGAACATTTCCCAAGAGAATGTCATGTGGTCTGGAATCGACAATTTGCATACTAGGCTTAAGATGTCTATCTTATTTATTAACATATTTTTTTTTCCTTTTAAGGTATTCCCAGATGAGTACCATCTTCAGACACTAACAGCATTCCTGTCAAGCTGTGCAGAGCTTCATCCCCAAGTCAACATCAAGAACATCATCATCAGCCTCATTGATCGTCTGGCATTGTTTGCTAACCGTAGTGATGGTGGCATCCCAGCTGAGATTAAACTTTTTGATGTCATGTCTGAACAGGTTTCTTCGGTTATGCAGGTACAAATTAATAGAAAAAGTTGTTTTGTTATAACCATTATAGTCCTGAACACCAGACAGCAAAACATGTTCTAAGTAGAACCTAAAAGTTCTATGTTTGGTGGCTAAAATGTCAAAGTTTTGCAGTCTCGTTTGCAATCTACAAACATTAACACTTTAGCCACCAAACATAACAGTTTCAGGCTCCACTTAGAACATGTTTTGATGTCTGATGTTCACACTTAGATGCGAACGCCTGTATGTTGGAGTGCAACTTACAAAGTTTGAAGTCTTGCTGGCAAACTAGCATTTTCATGGCCATCAATCAAAATACTTTTCTTACAAACATGGCACTTGTGTCTAATTTTTGGCAGATATTTTTGCTTTTGAGCCCTTAATAGTAAATCTTATTACCCTCCATTGTAAAATTTAGTCATAAATACAAGGCATGTTTTTCTGGACCATTAAAATCATTCCCAGTATTTTGATTGACAGCTGTCAAAAATAGTATAGTATCAGTTGATATTACTTTATAATACATATATGTCCATTCCTCTTTTAGGTGCGCAATGACATGCCGACAGAAGACAAGGTGTCGTTACAAGTGTCATTGATTAACCTTGCTCTCAAGTGCTATCCAGACAGGGTTGATTATGTCGATAAAGTGTTACAATACACTTCAGAAATGTTCAGTAAATTAGAAATCGGATCGTAAGTGGAATTTTTATTTTAATTTTATGAACACATTCAGGGGTTTCAATAGAAGGCAGTTACCGGCGGTCAATCACCGGGTATTTAACTTCATACCGCCGGCTATTTTACGAATCAGTCTCAATAAATAAGAAGTAAAATTATTGGAAACAGATGCCTACATTTGAATCCCACCCGTCTACTTCAAATACTATTGAAACCCCTGCACATTGTGGTCCCTAGTCACAAAAATACTTGATAAGATTCTATATTGCATTCTTTCATTAGCAAAGAATTTAGTGAAATGACAAAAAATAAAGCTCTCAGGTCCTGGGACACAAGCAAATTGTCAAAATGCATTTTCTGTTAGTTTTTTGCATAAAAATGCATGATTTCTGTGTTAACGTGAACCCTGTCTATTCATGTGTCTTCTCATGCACAACTGTTAATCAAAGAAATAATACTCTAGGGAATGACTCGAGGTCTGAAATATTACACCCAAGTTAAAAGTGTCTGTTTATTTTAATTTTTTTATATAAAAAAACTATACAAATTTTGAAGTATTTTGAGTCTAAAAACACATTAATTTTTGTGATATTTTTCCTTTTCAGCATTGACAAAAATAATCCAGTGTCCAAGGAATTGACCAAGTTACTTAAGAACCCTATTGATGCTTATAACAATGTGATCAAACTCCTAGAACTGAAGCATTTTATCCCCATGTTCAACTACTTTGACTTTGCTAACAGAAAAGAAATGTCATTACATGTTGTCTCTAATGCTGTTGAGAGTGAAATAGAAATCCCAACACAAGAACAGGTATGACTAAGAACTTTCAACTTGTCTTATTTTACTTAACAAATAAAACAGATTTTTCCATGCTCCATTCAGTAATACTGACATAGGAAGTGACGTAAGCACAAAAGAAGTGTGAAGAAAAGTATAACTCACTTCTTGAGCATTTTCTGTACTTCCTTACTGCTTTTTTCCTGAACGGAGCAAGGAAAAAGCTGGTTTTTTTATATAGCAAGAAAAAATCCATTGCAGTTTTCAATGCTGTTTTCTTACACTTCTTTGCATGCATGGATGGCGTTCAACAACTGTGTTCTTTTCACTAATAAAGCACAGCTCTCGACCAACCCGACATTGCATACTATCTAAGCTATATAATAAAATTTATCAATTTATTATTTAATAATGGTATAATATGGTGTAAAACTACTTTTTTATATCAGATTGACACACTTCTCACTTTGGTGTCTGTGTTAGTGTCAGATCAGGAGGATCAACCTAGTGAACCGGTGAGTAAGAATTTCTTACCAAAACTATAAAAATAAAAGATGATGATGTTAGTATTGATGATGATGGTGATGATGATGTGTTGATGATGTGTTGATGTGTTGATGTGTTGATGTGTTGATGTGTTGATGTGTTGATGTGTTGATGTGTTGATGTGTTGATGTGTTGATGTGTTGATGTGTTGATGTGTTGATGTGTTGATGTGTTGATGTGTTGATGTGTTGATGTGTTGATGTGTTGATGTGTTGATGTGTTGATGTGTTGATGTGTTGATGTGTTGATGTGTTGATGTGTTGATGTGTTGATGTGTTGATGTGTTGATGGTAATGGTGGTGATGACTGTGTTGATGCTGATTGGGGTAGGGATGGTGTTGATGAAGATGGTGTTGATGATGATGGTGTTGATGATGATGGTGTTGATGAAGATGGTGTTGATGATGATGGTGTTGATGATGATGGTGTTGATGAAGATGGTGTTGATGAAGATGGTGTTGATGATGATGGTGTTGATGAAGATGGTGTTGATGATGATGGTGTTGATGAAGATGGTGTTGATGAAGATGGTGTTGATGATGATGGTGTTGATGATGATGGTGTTGATGAAGATGGTGTTGATGAAGATGGTGTTGATGATGATGGTGTTGATGATGATGGTGTTGATGATGATGGTGTTGATGATGATGGTGTTGATGAAGATGGTGTTGATGAAGATGGTGTTGATGATGATGGTGTTGATGATGTTGTTGATGATGATGGTGTTGATGATGATGGTGTTGATGAAGATGGTGTTGATGATGATGGTGTTGATGATGATGGTGTTGATGAAGATGGTGTTGATGATGATGGTGTTGATGATGATGATGTGTTGATGGTACTGGTGGTGATGACTGTTGATGCTGATTGGGGTAGGGATGGTGTTGATGAAGATGGTGTTGATGAAGATGGTATTGATGATGATGGTGATGATGATGTGTTGATGGTAATGGTGGTGATGACTGTGTTGATGCTGATTGGGGTAGGGATAGTGTTGATAATGATGGTGGTGATGATAGTGAAGTGTAAAAGATCACCGTAATGACTATGGTAACTTGTGATCTTGGTATATTATCTACAATAACAACAACATATCCGTGAACTTGTGTTGCATCTTCAGGATGACCCAGAAGACTTTGCAGAAGAACAGAATCTAATGGGCAAGTTTATCACCCTGATGAAGGCTGACAACCCTGACCAACAATACCTGGTATAGTATGCTCGTTTCTTACAGCTGTTTTATTTTGGGCTTAAGAGACCTCTTTACCTTGGGCGTAATGTTTTCCCACTTCAGACCATGTGTCATTCCCTAGAGTACCATTTCTTTGTTTAATGGTTTGTTACAACTCAAACAAAGAATCTTATTCTCAAGAGAATGACACATGGTCTGAAATGGGAAAACCATATGCTCAAGCTGAAAAGGTCTAATAAAAAGTTTACATATATTTATATTTTTCTTTGCATTAAAATGTTATTCTTTGACCAGATCCTAACTACTGCAAGGAAGCACTTTGGCAGTGGAGGAGAGAAGAGAATCAAATACACCCTACCACCTATTGTGTTCAGTGCTTATCAGTTAGCATTCCAGTATTATGATGCTAAAGATGAGGTTGGTATAACACCAACTACCACAATAAATTGTGTATTTTTACACAAAATAGGACTGAGTTATATCCCAGAACCAACTTCACTTGTGTTGATAACAGCTCCCTAAAATATTGATTGGCATCCACGATGCAATGCTTGGACCCCAAGTATATCTTAGGACTCACTTCACTTGTGTTGACAAGGGCTTCCTAAATATTGATTGGCACCCACAAAACAATGCTGAAGGACCCAAGTGTATCCTAGGACTTACTGTACTTCACTTGTGTTGATAAGGGCTTCCTAAATATTGATTGGCACCCACAATACAATGCTGAAAGACCCAAGTGTATCTAAGGACTTACTTCACTTGTGTTGACAAGGGTTTCCAAAAATATTGATTTTGTCCTAACAGTAGGGTCACCCTACTTTCATGTAAACGAGGTCTGATAAAGTAAACAACATCTGAAAATAAAACTAGGGGAGAGGGGGCACAGTTATTTAATTCCCAAGGCATGGCTTTAAAAAATAAATATTTATTTCCATAGTTTTACTTTTCTTGGGAAAACTGGAGGGGCATGCCCCCCACCCCTGTGGTGCTACGGCCCTGTAAAGCTCTCTATTCTGAAAGATGTGAAATTAGAAAGTGAAAGACAAATTGGGAGAAAGTTTCCCCTAATATATATTTTAATATTTTTTTTTATCTAGGACGACAAATGGGACAAAAAATGTCAAAAGATTTTCCAGTTCTGTCACCAAACAATATGTGCATTGGCTAAAGCTGAGTATGCTGAACTACCCCTCAGACTCTTCCTCCAGGGAGCCATGGCTGCTGGACGGGTTGGATTCTCAAATTCTGAGACAGTTGCTTATGAATTTATAAGCCAGGTAAGTAATAGACTCTAGTACGTTCTTTGGAATTTTAAACTACTCATAATCGTCACACAACATACTAACCAACTTCAACTTTTTTGTCGTTGGGGAGGGGGGGACACGCAACACTTTTCGTGACTTACAGTCACACAATTTTTACATCCAGCTTTTCAGTCACGCAATGGCTCTGCTCGGTTATGAAGATTAAACTATTTTTGTAGAATACGTGGCTAAGAATCAAAACAATTCGAAATTTCAATGATCTGTGCAGTTTTCAATCAAGCAATGGCTTAAAAAAATATTCGTCACGCAACTTGCGGAGAATTCAGACGTATTCTTGAGTATTGATAATTATTCAAAAGTATTCTTGGGGTGCAACCAAGTGACTAAAAATCCCTTGAGATATAGTTAACAGTGAAATAGCTGCGATGTTGGTTGATTTAACAAGAGAAGCTAATGCTTTGTTATCGTCAACCAACATGGCAGGTATGACGTAACATGAACCCCAAGAGTTCAAAATTCCAATAATTTGTGGTTTTCTGGTTCAGGCGTTTTCAATATACGAAGATGAAATCAGTGATTCCAAAGCCCAGCTGGCAGCCATAACCCTTATCATCTGTACATTTGAACAAATGAGTTGTTTTGGTGAAGAGAACCACGAACCTCTGCGTACACAGTGTGCATTGGCTGCTTCAAAACTTCTCAAGAAACCAGACCAATGTCGTGCTGTTGGGGTGTGTTCACATCTGTTCTGGTCTGGAAAGAGTAAAGATATCGAGGGTGGTGAGGTAAGAGAGAGATTGGACAAGCTTTTACAGTATGTCGTGGTGTATTTTTTACAATGTCAGTTTCTTATTTCATTTTTCTTTTTTCTACTTAAGTTTTTTGGGTCCCTTTTTTTTCCGTTGTACTTTTTTCCCTTATATTATATTGTGATTCGTTTCGTTTTCTTTAAGTCAATTTTTCCTGTTTTTTTCTTCTTCTGTTCTTTCTTTTTTGCTGTTTAAATTTTATTCCCTTTATTTTTGTTTTACCTTCCATTACCAGTAGCACTGGTTCCTTAGGCCCAGTTCAAACGTCGAACTTTACATGAACCGAACCTAATGACATCAAAAAACACCGCTTTATTCAGATCCATTGTTTTAAGTGCGTTCGGCTCATGTAAAGTTCGATGTTGAACTAGGACTTTGCCGTTTCATTCTCAACACTCCTGGATAGAGCAGTTTTCGTGTGACTATAAAAAACTTACGGCACGGACGCGCCTTGCGGTGACCGTGTCAGTGTCATGCCGTGTATGAAAACATTCGACATTCAGTGCCGTGTCCGCGCCGCGCCGTAACCGTGCCGTGTGCTGTGACTTTTCACACTCGTACGAAATCTGCTCTGTCAGAAAGATGCTGACGTGTTCATATTCCTTGTAGTGTCGTGATGGTAAACGTGTGATGGAATGTCTAAAGAAAGCAGTTCGTATCGCCAACCAGTGCATGGACTCAACTGTTCAAGTACAACTCTTTATCGAGATACTCAACAGATATCTGTATTACTACGAAAAGAATGCTGATGCTGTGAGTAAAAGACCATGTCCATAGATACGACAAACAGTCAGGAAAACAAAATACCGATACAAAACAAAGACAGACAGACAAACAAGCAAACAAGCAAACAAGCAAACAAGCAAACAAGCAAACAAGCAAACAAGCAAACAAGCAAACAAGCAAACAAGCAAACAAGCAAACAAGCAAACAAGCAAACAAGCAAA
The DNA here is from genome assembly GCA_023349425.1 of Anthopleura sola. Classification (NCBI taxonomy): domain Eukaryota; kingdom Metazoa; phylum Cnidaria; class Anthozoa; order Actiniaria; family Actiniidae; genus Anthopleura; species Anthopleura sola. The sequence goes on from JALHLI010000001.1 coordinate 7,587,980, forward strand.
CAAGCAAACAAGCAAACAAGCAAACAAGCAAACAAGCAAACAAGCAAACAAGCAAACAAGCAAACAAGCAAACAAGCAAACAAGCAAACAAGCAAACAAGCAAACAAGCAAACAAGCAAACAAGCAAACAAGCAAGCAAACAAACAAGCAAACAAACAAGCAAACAAACAAGCAAACAAACAAACAAGCAAACAAACAAACAAGCAAGCAAGCAAACAAACAAACAATCAAACAAACAAACAATCAAACAAACAAACAAACAAGCAAACAAACAAGCAAACAAACAAACAAACAAGCAAACAAACAAGCAAGCAAACAAGCAAACAAACAAGCAAACAAACAAACAAGCAAACAAACAAGCAAGCAAACAAACAAGCAAGCAAGCAAACAAACAAGCAAACAAACAAACAAACAAACAAACAAACAAACAATCAAACAAACAAACAAGCAAGCAAGCAAACAAACAAAGAAAGACAAACAGATAGACAGATAAACAAACAAGCCAACAAAGACAGACAGATAGGCAGATAAACAAACAAGCCAACAAGTAAACAAACAGAGAAACAAACAAACCAAATACTTCAATAAAAAGCGAAACAAACAAAATACATAAAACAAAATATAACAAAAACAACAACAACAACAAACAATTAAGCAAAGGAACAAGTAACTAAACAAACAATATATTTTCATTTTGAAAACGACTATCCCGCCATTTAGTATACGGTAGTTCATATAATGTCGACGTTGCGACACAAGTTACAAGAGGGTTTACACACGGTGCAATGGAGACGCAATCGTTGCAATCATTGGAAACGAATTCTACTTTTCACAACGATTGCTGCAACTTGCAACATTTCTCAAATTGCACTGTATGTTACGCGCCGCAATGCTCCATGCAACTTGTGCCGCAAAGCCGTTGCAAGACAAGTTGCAGAGTAAATTGCTCCGTGTAATCGTGCCTTTAATGATTCTGTCTTTTCCAGGTAACACCAACTATCCTCAACCAATTACTGGATAAAATAAAAGAAGACCTACCAGGACTAGAAGAGAACGAAGAAACCGACCAAATCACTAAACACTTCAAAGACACCATCTCCCATATAGAACTAAAGAAGAGGTCAACAGACGAATCTACACCTTCCTTTGAAGGCATCAATATCTGAATCAACTGAACATTATTAGAGATTATTAGCAGTCATTAGTGACTGCCACGCCCATTGATGGGAATACTGCAAAATCTTGGATTCCTTTTGCGCTCAAAATGTAATATTCTTTTATGATAATTATTAGGATAAAGTAGCCACTGAGTATAGCTTTTCCCTGATATTTGAAAAGCTTTGAATTGAGGGGTCCAAATTATAGAGGGACAATTTTGTCCATGCATTTTTGGTCTCTAATGACACCACAGGTAACCCATCTTTTAGAAATATAAACAAAAATATTTTGAATAATCGCCGAATTTTCATTTAGGTGTCCTTTTTTGTGTGCGTTTGGCTCACAGTTGCAGGGATAAATATTTGTTTATGTACCTTATATTAGTTTTCTTTTATAAAAAATAATACCCGTGGTGATAGTAAAATTCATTATTCATAACTAAAACAGCTTTTAATTAGATCAACTGAAAAATAAAGATCATTGCTATTATATATGAATACATTGTGTACAACTATGCTGTGTATGAGGAAATTCCGTGCCTTGTTCGTGCCGTGTATTGTTCGTGTCGCGTCGTAACCGTGCCGTGTAAAGTGACTTTTTACACTGGTACGGAATCTGTCCTATCGCTTGAATTTTCTTGCAAAATTTTGTTACGGGGAAACCGAAACAAAATCGAGTCCTCATTCGGGAGCACTGTCCCAAACTCATCCTTAACGGCTAATATTCCTGCACAAAAACAAACTAGGCTATTTGATTAAAAGAAATATATTTGAAAATTTGAAATCATAATTCCACGTCAAACGTTGTTTTGGTCTCCCTTTGTTCATATAGCGCGAGTAGTCCTGGGTTCTGATGATATCACGTGATACAGCGCGCTGAATTTCAAAAGCGTTCAGTTTGAAGAACGGTTCGAAAGTCGTCGGTCAACTGAATTATCCACGAGAAAAAACACGAATTATTCCCAACAAATACGACAAATACATGGTTTATAACCATACCACAAGATGGATGCATTCACACAGGTACTTATGAGCGAAAATAGCGTTGTTTTGTGCCGTTTTATCGTATTTTAAAGCTTTTTTTTGACAAGGGTGTCGCCGTGTGTTTGAAAAGAAAAATTCAAAAAACTTCTGTTTTCATCGGTTGTAGTGTCTTTTTATCTTGAAAATAATCCTTACTTCAAAATATAAATTCATTTTATCCTCAAAATTTTCTTTTAGGGGAAATAATTATTTCAAATACGGCCTAAAACCGTTAAATCATCAAGGTTGTACTGACGTAAAACGTTTTTATACCTAATTTTATTGTTCTAAATCTCTCGAGTAAGAAGTTAAACGTTTACTTTTGTCATATAGATTTTCTTTATAATCTCTTTAAAGTTGAAATAGGAAAAATTAAGAAACCTAGATATTTTAGAACTATATTTCTGCATTAAAAATGGTCGGAATTTCAGCCGTTATTATGAGCGTGAGGTTTTCAAGCACATGTGAGCTTCATAAAAAGCTTATAAGATTACAAAATGAACCTTATCTCAAAATATCTTGTTGATATTAATCAGTAGTAATCGAATGACTGGATTGAAAATTATTCTGCTGTCGTTTCTTGTATTTTATACTTTTTAATGCTTGATGTTTAGTGAGGGAATGGTTGCATAGTTTGGATTTTTGAAGGGCTTCCAAATGTCATTCTGTATTGAAAAGGTCGTAAATGAGGAAATATATGAAATACTGGTAAAACTGCAAAGAAATTTCAAAAATTTTTTTTTTATAAGATTGCAGATGAGCCAACAAATTCTTTGATTTTTTTTCTGTCTTCAAACTTTTTTTATTTTTCTAATGTTTTGGAGGCTGTGCCCATTTTGTATAGCTATTCCATTTATTGTTTCCTTTTTTAAATCTTGGTTTATTTTCCTGGTATCAAATAGCATGTTCGATATACAGGAAATTTGAAGTTTCCTAGTTTCTGCATGTTTGAAGCCATTTCTTTTATTTTTGACAAAAATATCCTAGGTTTCACTGTCTTTAATACATTTTCTGATACTTTCAAGCTTTTTGGTCTGTATTGATATCAAATTCTTTACATTCGATGCCTTTCAGAAACTGTTAGAGAGAACCCAAGCCAGAAAAGAACAACTAGCCAAGAAGAAAGAAGAATTGGCTGCTTGCCGTAACAAACGCAATGCCCCATCTGCACCATCACCAGTTAAGCCACGCCGTCCTCTTTCGGAAGATAATACTGATACTAAGGATCAGGTGATTGATGACACCCAGAAGAGGAGGATAAATAGTGATAGCAGTGTCCCCAAGACACCTAAAGAGGCTACTACTCCCTCTAAAGCACCTATTATCCCAAAGAGAGCAACCACACCCAAGGCATACTCTGTACATCAAGGACCAAGCACACCCTCGTCAGTGACCAAGGTCAGAGGTGGTGTGGAGATTGATAATGCTAGCCCTTCCATACAGGTAACCAAGACTCTATCATATTTGTTACTCTACTTATCTCTTATAAACATAGATACATGTACCCTGAAATGTGACAGGTTCCAAAGGATGACCAGTGGCTTGGTTCCCATGGTCACACTCTTAATAGCTTTTAGAATTCAGTGTGACAGGTGTCATGGAATGACTTGTGGCTTGGTTGCCATGGTCACATTCTTGCTAGCTTTTAGAATTCAGTGTGACAGGTGTCATGGAATGACTTGTGGCTTGGTTGCCATGGTTGCATTCTTGCTAGATTTTAGAATTCAGTGTGGTGTCATGGAATGACCTGTGGCTTGGTTGCCATGGTTTCCTTGCTATTCCCTTGAGTATTCAGTTTGCCAGGGGATGGCCTGTGGCTGGCTTGCCATGGTCACTTTCTTGCTAGTCTTTTGCATGCTTTTCAAACAATGGCACCTACCCTCCATATTATAGACTTGCTCCAACTTGTGAGAGGTCAACTTGTACCTCTTACAGAATTTTCATTTGCATTTTGTGCCAAAAATGGCATCCATTTTTGGGTCACTAAAATTGGCAGGTAATAAGTTGAAAAAGTCCAGGTTGGGCTGCCTGTGCTTTATTTCGTGCACATTAACTAGTACAGATGGATACAAAGTACTTTGCAAAAGTTTATAGATAGATCTATAAGTCTTTGACAGTAATATTTGTTTTGGTTGCTATAAATTGTAATAAATACAGTTGTGTGAGTAATATTGGGAGAACAATTTTCAATAAACACTAGAAAACACTGAATGATGGAATCATTTTTTCTTTTTGAAAAAATTCAACAGGCTCGAAGAGAAAGGCTGATTCTAATGCAACAGAAAGATCAAGAAAACAAAACAACACCAAAAAAGCACTGGAAAAAGGCTCTGGATATGAATTCCGAGGAAAACTCTAGTCCAACTGTCGCAGCCAGGTCTGCCATCTTTGCTCAGGTAAATCTATTTAATACATTTATATCGTGACACACTCTTCAATGACCACCCAATTGAATTTTTACAAATATTGTTGAATCATTTCCTGCCAAAGTTTTCAATCATATAACAGACTTTCAACAAAATTGACCAGTATTACGTAGTAAAATTCCTAGCCATTTATTTCAGTTTTTGTTGCAAAGAGTATGAAATAAATTTGAATCTTTGTAACCATGATTAAGTGAGTTAACATGCAAATGTATGTCTGATTGGCTAACTTGTAAATAATATACATACATACATACGTATGTACGTATGTACATACATCATACTTTATTGAATACTCCTAAAAAGGCTTTTCAGCAACAATTTACAATAAAAATGATGAAAATAAATTCTTACGTTGAGAAGATTGAGAATGAGGTGAATGAATGATAAAATGTCTATAAAATATTATTTACTTGATAAAATATGATTTTTATATTGTTTTTTAATTTGATTGATTCTAAGATAATATACATATTTGGATTGCCACAGTATGACACTGTAATTACAGTATAAGATAAAAAGATGATAATAAATCATTGTTATATAACACCAGGTTCTCTGGCTTTCCTCCCTCCAAAAAAATCAACATTTGAGTTGAGTGTTGTATGTTGTAAATATAGAATGTAGTGGTAGTGTGTGTGGAGTGAACCTCACAGAAGAGCCCGGACGAGGAGTGATGGTTGTTAAAAAATATGTTTAAGAACCTAAGGGCTGATAATTAGTCACAAATTTACTGATCTTCTCTTTGTATACTCTCCATGACAGAATAGAGAATCCAAGCCCATCTTTCCTAAACCATCTGTAACAACCCCAGGAAAGATTTCTGCAGCAAGAAATGGCTTTGAAAAGAATTCAGTTGACAACAAGGCAGTTAAAACTGATGCTGTTGCACCACCCAAGCCACCAAGAAGTGGTGAAGCAGAGAAAACAATGACAAGAGAAAAGAGCTCTTCTAAGAGAAAAGCCCCTGCTCCACCAACTGGTACCTCACAGAAATCAGATCCTGCAGCTGCCGATGCTCCTGTTCCAAAACCAAAGGGTGAATGTAAGACTGTTGATAATGATTATGTTCATGGTATTGTATCAGTCAAGTGTGCAGATGAAATAAAACCTGCTAAAAGAGAAAGGTTGGGAGAGTCTGATGCAACTTCAACAGAAAGAACCAAGGCTAAAGATGATCCAACTCCCAAGCCGAGGAAGAGGAGAAGCATTGAAGGCATTGTAGATGCTTCAGAGAACAGTAGCACTGGAGATAGAAATAAGAACCTTGAAGATGAAAGAGCCAAAAGGCGAGAAGAAAGAAAGAAAGCAAGGATGGAAAACCGAGAAAGGGAAGGCATTGTTTCTGTAACTGCTCAGGCGGTTGAGATCCTTGAAGGGAAAAAGGAAGCTATACCAGTTGAGGTCAGTAGAGTTCGCAGTCCTAGGAGTGGCCAAAAGTCACGAACAAAGGTAACTGTAGTCAGCTCAGAAACTGCCGTAACAACTCCAGCAATCCAACAGAAGAATGCTGCATCAACAAAGAAAACAAGCCGCCCTGAAATAAGTGCTAACCCTGAGGAAATATGTGATGCTATACTTGAAGCAGTGGTATATGATGAGCCAAAGAAACCAATTGCAAAACCCATAAGCAAGCCAAAAGAAGGTGTTTCAGAATTCAAGCCTCCAAGAGCAGTCCCTTCCAGGCCTCCTCCACCACAGGGTATCTCACGGTTTGGTTCTCAGACAAGCATCAATGCTGGTTTGGATGAATTGAATGAGACAGTTAACCTCAATGATGTTAATATCCATGAGATGACGTTCACATTTGACTTCAGTAACTTTGATAAAATACAAGAAGACAGGGAGACCAAGTTCCAGAAAAGCTTTGATGAACAACAGAGAGAGGTGAGTGAGGTTGATTTATAGAATGTTACAACTTAAGTAGGACCACATTTAATGTATTCACATACTTCTATGCACTGGATTTTGTACTATAAACAGACACATTTGGGCTAAGCTGTCTGGTTTTACCAAATAAGGGGTGTAAAAACTTGTTTGGCACCAAAAATCCTGTGCATAGAGGTATGTGAATATATTAAAAGTGGTCATACTTTTGTGCGTTGCGCTGTAATTCATATTTCCACAATGCATATATATAACTCCAGATACAGCAAATTTTCTTGTGTTTTTCCTACTGTCTGTCCATCAAATTGATAGTAATCTGAGTTAAAATTTTTGGACTGGTGGAAGCCAAGATCTCAGATGTCTGGAGTTTATAATGCTGTGTAACTAGAAGTATATGAACAGGGTGAAGGAAAAAAAAGCGGCTGGTCAATGGCCAATGTCCAGCCAAATTTGTTACTTGACCGGTCAAATATGGTTTTGAATGGACATGTTGACCAGTGATATTCAAAAAAATAAAATATAGTATCATACGCCAGACATCTTGACTGGCTGTTATTTTGAGCCCTGTATGTATCAAAATCAGATTTACCAACAGTAAAATATCAAGTGTGACTTTGAACAAGTCTACCAATATCATTATTTATCTAAAAGAAAGAAAAAATCTAGCTATTTGCCACCTTATGACAAATCTCTTGTGTTTGTCATCAGCTTGAAAAAGAGAAGAGAGAGACCTCATCCAGTCAGTCATCAGATGACAGTGGTATTGTATCCCCTTATATCTATGAGCCGAAGACAAAGCTAGATGTGGAGCAGTCTAACATGGGGGTGTATAAGTCAGGATATAACTCGGAAACTGGTGATCAGTATGCTACTAAGATGTACAAGAAAGCTAAACCACCTGTCCCTGAGAGACCAAAACCAACACAGGATGTCATCAAGGTAATGGAAAATGGACCATTGAATACAATGGTGTGTTAAGAAGGGTTGCAAGAAATCTCACACTACAGGGGCAGATCCAGGTTTTGGTTTAGGGAGGGGTGTAGCATTGTATGCACCTGCACGCAAAAATGCTGAACCAAAAAAAGATTGAACCTTGTGTGTTGGATATCTTGCAAGAAGCAAACTAGAGGCTTAAAATTGGCCCAGGGTGGGTGCAACCCTCAGAATCAAAGAAAGAAAACATTATTATGTATTGGTTCTCTTCAGAATAGGGGCACAAAATTGACCCAAGGGGTGTACGCCCCACTCCCTGCCCCACCCCTGTTCTGTCATAGTAAGAGAAGGAATACACAAGTTTTTAGTTCTCTGTTGTTCAGGGTTAGCCTCGATTTTGTGTAGAATATTCACATGTTCCAAAGATATCCTAATGATTACACCTACTTCTTGTATTGCTATCCTAGGAGCTCCTTGATGAGGCTGCATCCCAACAGAACATCATCCTACAGACCAGCCAAGCACTCAATGTGTGTGACTCCAGTAACGACATCTTTAAAGGCTCCCAGGAAGAAGTGGAGGCTGAACGAGTACTCTTACTAGCATGTGAGTATTTAAACTACATCTCGTATCAAATTATGTAATTACGGTAGATCAGATGGTGCGGATGAATGTTTTGTGTGTGTGTGTGTGTGTGTGGTGTGTGTGGCACTGTTTTATTACAACAGGATTCCTAGCATTTTACATTCTGATTAAAAAGAAACAACATTTTTTTCGAAGATAAAAGTTTGCACTAAAAAAGGTAGCATAGGCGTCGTCATTTTGCTAAATCACCCTAGCTGGCGTCTGTTATTCAAACAATCCTTGAGTTACAAGTAAATGTTTCCACCGTCTTTTATAGTGCTTTGTACCACTGGCGATAACTGACAGCAATGACGCAATTTTCAGTATTTACCTCTTCTAAAAAAAATTTCCTTAAACCCACCGCCAGCTTATCGATCTATGTGTATATATTAGAAATGTTAGTTTTATTTGACAATACTTATACTCATATTGTCAATATTTTTAGCTGAACGCAAACAAGCATGTCTGAACGAACACCACCGCATCAAAAACAAAAAGAAAGAAAGCAAGAAAGAGAGTCAAATTGATGCATCCAATGCCTGTACTTCAACTATCTCCATCGCAGGTGAATATACGATTCAAAATAACACAATCAGTTTGATTCATGTTTATTGACGAGCACTCAGTTACCAAGAATTGATGAAAGTGATAATCAAGCTGAACGCTTAAAATTAAAAAAGGTTCTTTGTAACTCCTTATAATCGCGAGCCTTCGTTCAGACTACAGTTGGATGCGCGCTCACACAGTTTCCCCAAACATTATCCTTGTATGAAAGACGGGACAGAAAAACAAACCCAAGATGTGTGCCAATGTATTCGCCTGATATACACTTACGTATTTACTCGAATAAGCGCGCAAAATTGTTCGCGCCTCAAATGCGGCGCTTATTCGAGGGCGGCGGTAATTCAAGTTAATACGGTATCTGAATATTTGCGTCGAATGAAAGTAAAATGCACAACATATCCCATCTGTGTTTCTTATGATCAATATTTTTATTCTAGGAATTCGTCTTTCTCTAAAGCAAGAGTTCATGGACGTCCTCAGAGTTGGAATAAGACATGGTTCGTAATTAGAATGATTATATTTGTGATAGAACTTTTGCCTTGGGTGTAATGTTTTCCCATTTCAGACCAAGTGTCACTCTCTTGAGAATAAGATTCTTTGTTTGAGTTGTATCCATATTCATGTTCTTCTCATGCGCAACCGTTAAGCAAAGAAATGATACTCTAGAGAATGACACATGGTCTGAAATAGGAAAACAATACACCCAAGGTAAAGAGGTCTATTACTAGCTTTAGTGGTCTTGAGATTTTCATTCCAGGTTTCAAACTATATGATTCAATGGTCAACTGACTAAATATGTGTATTTTTAACGCACAGATCTTGGAGTGTTCCATTTTGTGTGTCACGTACAAAACGGTCCCCTGGAAATCACCTCCACAAAAAGTCTGTCCATCAATGACTGTAACGAGGGAAACTACCTGATGTTTCCTGACAAGTTTGTTCTGTAAGTCGAATCTCTTGCATTAGACTGTTGCATTAGATTTAAGCTTGGTTTTCACAAATGACGCAAGCACGAGGAAAAGGAAAACATCCTTGTGCTTGTGTTAAACCTGTTTTCTATTCAGATATGTATTCCTAATGCACAAGATTTTACTGATAACTAATGCCAAATTGAAAAGGAAATAATTGGGAATGAGAGGAGAAAAACATCAATTCGAAAAGGCATTTGTTAACTCATTGTCATATACCTGTCTTCCATGTTTCGTTTACTTATGACAATCTTTCTTTTGTACAGGAAAAATGTCAATCCAGATTTCTCTGTCGTCGTCAGGGTTTTTGGAATGGTATGTGTGTGTTCCTTTCTTCATCCTTCCCTTCTTTACTTCCTCCCTTCTTCCTTCCCTCCCTCCCTTCCCTTGCTTTTGTAAAAAAATGCTTCCCTATCACGAACTTTTTTCACTGTATTTGGATATCCCTTCACAGCACGTGCAGAAATATGTCCCTGAGGCTGCTCAAAAAGCCAAGTTCTTCGCGTCACCTAAAGCAGCTAAAACCAAGGTACGTAATCACCCAGTCTTTATTGCAATACGCCTGTTTTGTTTGCTTGTACAATTTAAATGAATATTCTATTCAGTTTGTACGAAATCTCAAACTCTACCGTTTCTTTCACAGCGTCGGGGTATTGACGGAGCAACACCAGGTGAGATACGATATGTAATAATGTGCCTTGGACGTTAGACATGCCTGTTAGGTGCCGTATAATGTACTTTGTTACAAGTATGATCAAGAGAAAACCGGTTCGCAGGACTATTCCTTCCGGGGTTTTTGGAGAGCTTGAGTTAACTTGAGGCTACACATGGGTTAAATCGACATCCCATAACGACTCGATATTTCAATATTGTTATGTATGTTTTTGTATGGTAGTAGAGCTGTGAGAAGGTGAGGAACCACTAACCAGCTAATACGCCATATCTCATCTCAACAGGCGCAGCACCCATGCCAGTGTTCAGGAATTCTAACTTCAAGCTGATTGGTTCTACCCGCGTGACTCTGTCCCAGATTGGCTCTAAGAAGTGGATGCTGGATGGTGTAGTAGAGGGCTGTCCGCTAAAGGATTACATACAGATGAAAGTACACTGTACACCACAGTACACTAGCCATGTTAAGGGATTCTTGGTAAGTAAACTTACCTGCACTCGACGTTCACTTCAGGGCTCGTCTCACGCTACGCGCTCATCATTAGGGTTCATTTCTCAGTGAGCGAGTACGACTTAAGATAAAACTTGTATAAACCTCTTTATCTTGGCGTAATGCTTTCCCATTTCATACCACGTGTCATTTTCTTGAGAATAAGATTCTTAATTTGTTTGAGTTGTATCCATATTCACGTGTCTTCTTGTGCAACTGTTAAACAAAGAAACGATACTCTAGGGAACGACACATGGTCTGAAATAGGAAAACATTACGCCCAAGCTGAAATGATTTATTCAAGCCACAGAAACTGGGAGTACCACATTATTTTCTTCATTGCATGGGGCCTTTATATCCATCAAGACTTGGCCGTCATTTCAGTGGAGCTTGCGATGTTATGCATGCATAATTTCTTGTAACACTCATTATGTTATCTTGTAGACTGTTCTGGAAGACGTTGGTGGGTTCAGTGCGTGGCAGAGAAGATGGTGTGTACTGGAAGGTGGATTACTTTCCTACTGGAGATATCCTGGAGACGAAACTACACAGGTATACCACTTTTGATATTTCTCTTACTTCTGCAGATCGGTAACCCTGGAAACGAGGACCTCGCTTAATACTGGGGGTTAAGAATTACAGCCATTTTCATAATTACGCGACCCAGACAACTAGCTATAATTCGAGTCGACTGGCGTACGTCAATCAAATTTCCAATGGTTTGAGCTAGTAAATTTATGATCGATGGCAGCCAAAAACCAATATGTCTTGGGATGTGTTGGTCGTGTAATTATGGAAATGGTGTAAGGTCGAGGTTGCACTTGATAAGATCTAACGAAAAACCATGTGGAATCCAACCTCGATCTAAAACCATTGCTTTTCAGTCGTCACTCAAGTGAATTCAGGAAAGGTCTATAAGCTTAGAATATCTAAATCCTGAGATGATATTGACTTCCATCTATATTTCTCGATGTATAGGCTCCTCTTGATACCCTGGATATTGGACAGTGCACTAGTGATCACATAACTACAGTACCTAGAGACTTGTGTGCACGACCAAACACTATTGAGGTCTGCTTAAAGAAGAACAAAGATCAAGTCAAGTAAGTCTAGACTACAGCTTTACACAAATCATGTTGTGTTATTTTTGATAGTTCGTCCAAAGCTGGACGCATTTTTATCGATGCAGCGACGACGAACCGAGTACTGGAAGGAGACTGGGCAGAATCGTAAAGATCAGTATTCTGTGTATTTCGTGTGCGCGCGCTGTTTTCCTTTTAATTTTGCGATATGAATTAATCAGTTAGTGAGAAAAGTGGGTCCAGTTCTGGACTATTTGATAGTAGGCCCCTTTGGAGCCCTTGATTAGGATCGGAACAGGCTACTGTGCCGTTACCGTGGTTAAGATCTTTTTCGAACGTGGTGCATCGTGGTCTAGTTTGGGTACAAACGTCTTGTTCATGTGTACATGGTGTTGTTTGTACCGAAGCTAGAGCTAGAACTAGTCTTTAAATAATTTGAATCATCGTAAGACCTACTTTTCGCCCTGATAATGCACTAGAAGTGCGAAGGCTCGGTAACTTATTAAAAATTCGTGGAAGAAACAAACGTAAACAATACAATGCACTTTGTTTATCGAACTCAGACAAGGCCTATGCCGAAGCATTTTCACTGGATGAAAAATGATTCCTCGAGCTCTGATTGGTTCAAATATAGTTAAAAAAGTTTGTTCTGACTTGAGAAAATCCAGTTAGGTAAATTTACTGGGCTTGTCTCGTGACTTGTCTTGTTTGAAGGCGATGAACGGTAGCTTCCAAGAGTGTCAATATCAATCCTTACTGGCTGAAACAAATACTGACTTATACCTTTCAAATGCGTTCTACTTTTAACGATCATAAGCTAATCAAGAATTTTGGTATTCCAGATTCCTCCTGGCGTGTGACACCAAAGAAGACCGCATCACATGGATCAACTGTCTCAACGATGCACTGTGTGACATGAAAGCATGGACTAACTCAAATAAAGGGCCTCTGTACCCTGAACTGGGACAGGTAGCCGACACCAGGGGACAACAGGGAAAATAGAGCTGTGTGCAAATATTAGAGTTATAAAATAATATTGTAAGAATATATGATAATAGTAATAATACTAAATATAAGATCACATAGTGAAGACAAGCACCAGGTGGAAAACGTGGTTAATTGTCGTTATATGCACATACAATATATAATTGTTATTGGATGTTCAGCAGCAAATATATCAGAGCACGTTATTGTAAATATGGCACGCATTGTAGAAATAAGTAGAGAATTAATGCCCGAGTAAGCTTATGACCGTTCGACCATTCTCAGTGATATGCGTCAACTATGGTTGCGCATTTTGTATTTTTAACCTCAGAAACACAATTTTTATGTTTAAATTAATTTAGAGTATGAGCACCTCGTGCGCGCAGTTAGACAAGATGCGCAGTAAAGTATTTTATACGCAACTTCAAGATATAACTTGTAGAGATTATTTGATTTGATGGCAAGATTTGTGGGCCCACAAGTCTCGATATTCTACGAGTATTCTAATTGAATTAAGGGTGCGAATTCGAATATATTTTGTTTGTTTTTAATATTCTTGCTCAGTGCGATGAGCTCGTGTGTTTTATTTTAAGACCGTTATCATTGATTCAATGCTCTAATGTCGGTGTATAAATGAATATGAAGTAGAAAGACAATACTTTTATAATATAATGAACTCCAGCATTAAATGATATATAGAGCACGGTATATTTTGTGTGAGTTTTTGATCTTGTATATTGTCGTGCCTGGTGCTTTCAGGGCTATCTTCATTCTTTACTCACGTACCCAAGACCAACATTTTGAACCGAATCTGAGATTTTCGCTTCAATCATCCAAGTTTTATCGGCGCGTTTCGTGTGGTTACATGATATTAGGGTTTCATACTGATGTATTCAATCTTTAAAAGTTTGTTGTTCTTCGCTAACTTGCTAACGGTATTGATGGTTTTTCATGTTGGTGCAGTTGTTTTGTCATTGAAGTCTCTGTTACATCGACCAAAATGGACGTTAAATATTTTGATGCTTGGTTCGCGATTTTTTGTATCGAAAAGTCCTTGTTTTGATCCTTGCTAGCATGAGTTGACAACTGATTCAAGTAAGTGACCTCTAGCTTGGGCTTAATGTTTTGCCCATTTCAGACCACATGTACATTCCCTTGAGTATCATTCTTTGTTTGGACATAAAAATGGGCAACATTTTACCAAAGCTAAGAGGTAAACTGAGTGTGCGCACAAAAACTAGATGAAAACAGAACACTGAATTCAACCACAAATGCAATGAAAAGTTCTGTATTTTATTTAAATAATTTTGCAATCATTTCAATAACAAAATATCTCCTTTCTCTGTCTTCACATTTTCAATTAACCTTGTTTAGGAATTTTTCCTGATATCTGCCTTCCTTCTTTTCTGAATTTTCTTTGGATATCTCTATCAAAATATATATTACAGTTAATAAATTAGGGTTTGTCCTCGAGCAACATTTTGGGTTTTTGGACAGAGTATAGACCGACTTAACAAAAATGACGCAAACAACGTCTCAGTTTTCACGCTTGCCCCTCCTTTTTTCCTGGTGCAGCCAAGAGCACAGGCAACCCAGAAAAGCGGAGGAGTGGGTGTATGGACTAGCCGTCGCACTAAATCCGCACCTTATTCGGAAACAATAAGTTATGAGATCATATTATTTACAAGACATTTATACAAATTTAGGGAGAGAACTAAGAGGCTCTGTCAAAAGGGTAGAAATTTCAACTCCTGTTTTCATATTGTTATAGCTAAGGGAGAACCATACCTCCCCCCTCCCCCTCTCCTCTCCTCCCTCGCTGGTACACAGGTTGCATGCCACTCAGTGTAATTCATTGCCAGTCCCATGGTATAGTGATCTGCCCGTCATCTGATACTTGATAGTATTTCGACACTATTACCCGTGTACCAAACAGTTGGTCTACTGGGTGCTGGGTCAACGCCTGACAGCAGGTCATCATTTGCTGGGAGGATACAGACTCGTCTTTTTCCAGGGACTTCAGCCCTAGTGTCTGCTTGCAGGTGCTGATGAGTTCTTGCTCTTCGGCTAAAGTTCTGGAAGAAAAAGAGTATGTTAGACTTTAGTTGTCCTCTCTTAGATACTGTTTATGCAAAGTATACCAGGTTTACTGCTAGCTCCTCTTCAGAAGAGGCTAAACCAGCCAGGACAAAAAAGAAGAAAAATTTTGAGGGCACTTTCATTTCCAGCTTATGGTACAAATAGGATTTCTAAAGACGCCGAAATACGAGCAACAAAATCGTGCAATGTTGCGTTGCAGAGCGAATGTTGCTCTTATTACAAGCCCGAGAACAACAAAATTTCTTGCGCAACTTTGTTGCAGAGGTAGCTTTTTTTACTCTCTGCAACAAAGAAAATGTGTTGCTTGTGGGGTGGTACTATAAACAATGGTTACTTACTCTTTGATTTTTTCTTGTAAATTGAGAGATTTTTGTTTGTTTTGAAGTAGAAAGTCGATAAGTATATCAGCTGGTGTGGATGCTGGTACCCTGAACTGTCCATTCTCTGACAGACTCATGGGTCCATTAGGACTAAAAGACAGGAGAGAAAAAATGATTTCAGTATCAAAACACTGCCATCTTAACCAGAAATTTACTTATAACTGTCGTTGAAGAAGTACCAAGTAATGCTGTTGAATTTCAAGCATTGCCACGGCTACAAGCCTCGTGTTAAGATATATTATTCCCCTAGGGTTTCCACAAATCTCTTAACTTTTTCAGATTTGAAGAACTGCGCAATCATCAAAGGAGTGGGTTAGAAGAGTGTGAAGAGTCGTACATCAGAAGAGGGGAGGAGAGGGGGTGAAATATATTTTTCGAGGTGAAGTTAACTGAGATAAATGGGTACAACTATAAGGTTCTGTCTGTCTGTCTGTGTGTCTGTGTGTCTGTCTGTGTGTTTGTTTCTCTGTCTGTGTGTCTGTCTGTGTGTCTGTCTGTCTCTCTCCAATACTTACCTTAAGATATTACACTCGATGCCTTTAAATGTCCCAGGTTTCAGTGGGTATCCTATCCTGCCGAACCTGAACCTCCTCAGACCCATAACCAGCCTGTGTAAGTGATTCAGATACTCAGGAACCCCTAGTGAAGGGCTAGTTTTGTCGTACACTATCGCAATGTTACCGAGTGGTTCGGATAATCTTTTCTCCCATAACGGTACTTGATGAAGAAGGACATCGTAGTCTTCCAGTGTTCCAAACAGCTATAAAAAAATAATATTGATGGTTCAAAAATTAGAATAATCGTTAAGGTATAACATGGGAATAACATCATGGGATAGAATCGCAGAATCGTACATTTTTCCCCATCGAAAAAGTACGTTTTGGTGCATGAACGTCAATCAAGGGGTTTCCATGGACACGTGCCCTTTAAAACTCTGTATTTTTCGTCATGGAAACGCTTTGATTGACGTCCACCAAAACCTACCACAACGACAATCCTGCGCATGTAAACAGCTTTAAATTTATAACTATATTAAAGGAAAAGTAACTGTATTTAACGTCGGTAGTTCCTTCAGCTACGTGACTGGTATCCCAGGAAGCCGACGGTGCGCACTTTACCCCCTCTCTCCATCAGTGCTCTGTTTTAAGAGTATTCAAAGCTGAAGTTACACGGATTAGAAAGAAGTTGAAACAGACGTGGAGATCCTGAGGATCGAACCGTGGACCTCTAGCTCCAAAGGCCGCGCAACTGAGCTATGCCTGTTTAAATTTCTACCTTCCTTGCCTCACCAAGCGTTTTCATCAGAAGGCTACAAAGACAGAGACGAAGATTTTTATTTATCCCCGCATCTGCACTCGTTCTACAAAAGACAAACTAAAGACGGAAATCAACTTACAGCCAACCAGAACTGCGGTACATCTTCAACATTCAACATGATGTTCCCATGTGGGTCAACCCCAGTCCATCTCGTCAATACGACAGACCGTCCCCGCAGTGTGTGTAGATCAGCCATCTTTTCCTTGCAGAGATTCAACAGATTCTTTAGGGCTCCTTGACATGACGTACAAGTCCAGCCACAGTCCAACGAAAGATCCCTTAGCTGCAACTCCGCGCAGATTTGCCGCGAAATCGCCGTTGTTTCTTCATAAGCTTTCTCACTCAAGTCCAGTTTTTCCTTTGCGTCTTTGATTTTCTCGTGTATAAAGCTCGTCAGCGTAATTTTGGGTTTCTTTTGGAATTTACTTTCATGGATGCTCCTTTTATCACCGTACATGCGAAAGGTTTGGAGCCAATCTGCGGAGGCGCTGAATCCAGGGGTTGGTACGTCATAACGATCTGCGGTCTTGTTTTGTACATTTAGTACTTCTTCGTGCATCCCACATGACTTAAGGATTTGTTGGACTGTGAAAGAGAGGTCGCGCGAAAAGAGAGAAATTCGAATCGTCTTGAAGTTTGGGTCTGAAAAACAAAAATAATGTTTTTTTTTTCATTTCCATTTTTTTCTTTCTTTTTTCCTTCCTTCCTTCCTTCCATTCTTTCTTTCTTTCTTTCTTTCTTTCTTTCTTTCTTTCTTTCTTTCTTTCTTTCTTTCTTTCTTTCTTTCTTTCTTTCTTTCTTTCTTTCTTTCTTTCTTTCTTTCTTTCTTTCTTTCTTTCTTTCTTTCTTTCTTTCTTTCTTTCTTTCTTTCTTTCTTTCTTTCTTTCTTTCTTTAAAATCGCCAAACTTGCTGTTCAATATTCTTATATATTTCCCTCCCCTCTACCTCCAAATATCTTCATTATCCTTCCCGTTTGCAGCGTCAGCCTCAGCTGCAATCAATTCCTCCACCAAAAATATCTTCTTGTGGCTATTTTTGTCTTAATTGTCGGTATATCACCACCTGCGGTCAATCTGGGCTTATTTCTGTTCAACTAACGTCACGATAATAAAAGAGATTAGAAACAAAACGTCACCTTGATTACGTCGCATCTGCTGCTGTTCAAGTTGTTTGACGCAGTCCTTGAGGTAGAACTTCAGATGAGTGGGATTCACGGGATATTTGTTCTCGAGATTATCGATGTAGGAGTTAAGCCGCTTGAGAGAATCTTCGTTTGTCGCCTGGAAAAGATGCGGGAATCACGTGAAAATGTGGTCACAAAACACGACAATTTCAAGCTGTAGTTTTGATAAATATCTTTTTTCACAGGACAGTAAACAATTCAAACAATTTATAATCAATTTTCCGCGATCAAAATTATAAATTCTGAGATATTCTAGCTAATTTCTTGAGCTCGTGGGACATAGCAACGGTAACTAAGGGGAGTCAGAACCAAGGATGTCTCTTTCTAAGATTCTTTCTATTCTCTACGGTGATCACTTGAGTTAATGATAACAGCAATGAGAAGTTGCAAGAAAGCTTTTTTTCTTACCCTTTGAGCAGGGAACTGACCGAACAGATCTGGATGGACAGCAAAGTAGAATGGTTTTAGAGCTGCTTTGCTTTCGGCGTGTGAAAGAAATCTCGCTAGCAGCAATGATCCTCGATAAGCTGTTCGCATCACACTGGGGAAAAGAATAAGAAAATAATAATAATAAAAATAATAATAAGAAATAAAAAAAATTATTTATATGTACAATTCTATCAAAATACGTTGTCTTTTTTGTACACTGAATACGCAGTGAGCTGCGCAAAATCAGATTGAAATTTATTGGTCCAAGGATTGAACTTGAGGAACACCACAGCTTATAGGTAAAGTTTCTGAGCAGCCACTGCTAGGAGAAACAAACTGCTTTCTCAACATATTTATTTAACAAACTCTATAAAACTCTCATGAAACCCTAAACAACCTCTGGTCCGATTAAAGTCAGGGCGCGGCTAGCTCACAGCTAGATCAAACGCTGCCTGAAACCATCTCTGGGCTGATCTAAGTCAGGGCACGGCTAGCTCACAGATCGAACCCTGAAACAACCTCTGGGCTGATCTAAGTCAGGGCACGGCTAGCTCACAGATCGAACCCTGAAACAACCTCTGGGCTGATCTAAGTCAGGGCACGGCTAGCTCACAGATCGAACCCTGAAACAACCTCTGGGCAGATCTAAGTCAGGGCACGGCTAGCTCACAGATCAAACGCTGCCTGAAACCATCTCTGGGCTGATCTAAGTCAGGGCACGGCTAGCTCACAGATCAAACGCTGCCTGAAACCATCTCTGGGCTGATCTAAGTCAGGTTCGGCTAGCTCACAGATCGAATTGGAATTTCGCGGGTTAGGTTTTGCGGAGAGAAGAAAACAGGAAAACAAGGATTCAAGGGAGAGAACCTAACAAACTCTATTATCTCGATGTAGAGTCCAGGAATCGAACCCGAGACCCAAGACTTGAGAGTCTCGTTATGTAACATTGTGACAAACTTTTTGGAGATCACTACTATGAAATTAAAATTAAAAAGACTTAAAATTTAGCGCTAAAACAACTGAATGACGACAATGGTTTCAAACTTTAAACGATAAGCATCAATCTTTGATACAACTGACATATCTTGTAAGATACATTTAAACTTGCTTTAAACCGGTTTAAAACAGGATATCCAGGTCTTATTCCCATCTCCAAGCCAAAATATTGGCAAAATCCCAGTCCTAGTAATACATTTTTGGAGCAATACCATTTTTTTCGATTCTATTTGTATGCCTAGCAGACTAAATCTCTCCCAGTCTATCACATCCTTTTTCTCCCCACGCAAAAGCATAAGCAAATCGTATACTTTCAATTTCACTTCTTCAAATTCTAATTCTAAATTCTAAGTGCAGGTTTTCAAACGTATGTAAATAAATTTTGGGAAAGAAACTATCTTTTTGTGTTGAACAAGCAAAAATTCTTGTTTTTTCGTGAAATATTAGGAAACATTTCCATCACAAAATATTGTATCAACTACATTTAGGTAAAACAAAATATTTACATGAACGAAAAATCATTAAAATTATCCCTTCGTCCGAAGTAGCTTTCTAATTATTTTAACAATATTCTTACTATAGGAATTCTTAGATTAGGTATACAATTTGAGATTCAATAATTTTATAAAACTATTTAAAAAAAGACGCCACCATAAAACTGAAATGTGAGGATTAAACACTTTGAGCTTTGTATCTTCTGTAAATCTCCAAAGTAGAATTATATCCAAACTTTACCTTTTTGAAGATAATTTTCTCAAGTTAGCGAGCATTTTTGTGACTTTATAATCTTTTTTCGTGAAGAAGTAAAGCGAACCCGACAACGTAGAAACCTCTTCACTCAAAGATTAGCTTCTTCAAAACACAGTCCTTCAAGAATATAAACAAAGTACTAGTTTTTCTAGACAAGCTTGAATAAAATATAAGTTGACTGTTTATGGTTGAAGTTGGCCTTCAATCTCTCCTCCAATCAATCCTCAAAGTGAACTCAAACTTATCGTGAATCATTAATGATGTGTCAATAAAAGTAAATGCTTAAATGCTATTTAATATTAATGAGAGTCATTATACTATACATCAACGAAGACTGAATAAAAGGAAATCTCTTCTAGTTTTTAAAATTCAGTAGTTGAAAATTAATTACGAATTCCTTGATTTTTAAAACAGTAAAAATATTTTTATTATAAAGTATTTTTATATAAAGAACAGCTACAAAAATATACATTTTAACGTAAAAAAACCCCACCAGTTTTGGACAATTAAGGCTAAAAACAAACCATCTCTACAAACAGAAAAGCGGCTTTCATTTGTTCTCGGCCGAAAATATAAAAATAAAATAAATATCATAAATGGCTTTACAAATGTTTTTCTTGTTTTTAAGGCAAAACTCTTTATTTTGTTATTTTGAATTAGGTTTTGCAGATACTGGTTTTGTTAACGAAAAAATATCAAAAATAAGAATATGGAAATGTTTTTTTTTTTTTTTCTTAATAAAATATATAGAAAAATTTAGTATAGTTACACACTTTCATACATACGTTTCCTTCTTATTCACTTGTATTCAACACACCAACGCAGTCCCAACTAGTAAATCGCTAGATATCCATTAGAAAGTCTTTCCTTTATTGGAAACTTTCTTGCAAGTCAGGATTTTTGTCACCACGACAACAGTATAAGTAAAGCTGCAGTTTGACATTGAAACTTGTCTTTCAGTGCCACAGTACAAGAGTTTCAAAGAGTATGGCTTCTTCTAAGAATCAAACTATGGAATGATACAAAAAAATCTACCAATATTTATCTATTTCCTCAAATTCAAACAACAAAATCATCTCCAAATGCTACAGAAATCTCTATTTTTTAACGAAAAACAGAGAAGCTCAAGACTGAAGAACTACATCTTTCTTCTCAAGAAATTGGGATGAAATTCTGGGACGTACAAAGGCGTAATGTAGAAGAAAAATCTAGAAACGCGCTGGCATCCAAGCAACCGGACAGTAAGAAAAATATCACGGGGAAACTGATTGTTTTACTTGTTTAGGACAGTTTTGTTTACTAACTTTTCAAAGCAAAAGCCGGTTGGAAAATTAACAAAAACGATTTCTGCTTCTTCTCCCATGAACGGAGGAAGTTGAATGATTCTGTGTGGGCAGCAAAACTAACAGCTGTTTTCTAAGCCTTCGAACAGAATTTTGTCCTAAAAATTCCAAACATCCCAGCTGTGTAATTAAGGCTAAAAACAAACCATCTCTACAAACAGAAAAGCGGCTTTCATTTGTTCTCGGCCGAAAATATATAAATAAAATAAATATCATAAATGGCTTTACAAATGTTTTTCTTGTTTTTGAGGCACAACTCTTTATTTTGTTATTTTGAATTAGGTTTTGCAGATACTGGTTTTGTTAACGAAAAAATATCAAAAATAAGGATATGGAAATGTTTTTTTTTTTTCTTAATAAAATATATAGAAAAATTTAGTATAGTTACACACTTTTATACATAAGTTTCCTTCTTATTCACTTGTTGTATTCAACACACCAACGCAGTCCCAACTAGTAAATCGCTAGATATCCATTAGAAAGTCTTTCCTTTATTGGAAACTTTCTTGCAAGTCAGGATTTTTGTCACCACGACACCAGTATAAGTAAAGCTGCAGTTTGACATTGAAACTTGTCTTTCAGTGCCACAGTACAAAAGTTTCAAAGAGTATGGCTTCTTCTAAGAATTAAACTATGGAATGATACAAAAAAATCTACCAATATTTATCTATTTCCTCAAATTCAAACAACAAAATCATCTCCAAATGCTACAGAAATCTCTATTTTTTAACGAAAAACAGAGAAGCTCAAGACTGAAGAACTACATTTTTCTTCTCAAGAAATTGGGATGAAATTCTGGGACGTACAAAGGCGTAATGTAGAAAAAAAAATCTAGAAACGCGCTGGCATCCAAGCAACCGGACAGTAAGAAAAATATCACGGGGAAAACTTGTTTTACTTGTTTAGGACAGTTTTGTTTACTAAATTTTCAAAGCAAAAGCCGGTTGGAAAATCAACAAAAACGTCTGCTTCTTCTCCCACATTGGAATTAAGTTCAAACGGAAAAAGAGCCTTTGAATGATTTTGTGTGGGCAGCAAAACTAACAGCTGTCTTCTAAGTTTCAGAATTTTGTCCTAAAAATTCCAATCATCCCAGCTGTGTAATTTACAAACTTTTGTGAAATAAGAATTTTTAATCTCGGCATCTGTTCCTACCAATTGGTTGATAGAAAGAACGAGAAACGTCAACGATAGAGGGGAAATTAGGTTTAGTTTGCGTTTCTATTTGATTAGCTGTTCAGTTGTCTTAGTCTCCCATAGCAACTGTTCATATATTGCATTACTTACAGACCTTTGTCATTGGAGACTAAGGCAACTGAAGAGGACCTCAAATATTTAAAAAAAAAACATGAAACCTTTTTCTTTTCCCGAAATATTTTTTTAAATAAAAAGTGTTTATGTTATAAGTTAATTAAAAATTCCCCTAACCAAGGCAAAAACTTGTGGTACAGAAGAATGAACGGTGTTGATAAAAGCTGCATCAATCTGTTGTAGTTTCTTGCTGAAAAATACCAGTCATAGCCATGTGTATTAACAAATATTGTAACACCTAGTGATGATTACCCTTTGGAGGTAGTATCAGAAGTGATATATTGTGCGATATAGCACTTCTGATACTATATAACAGCTAGAGGGTTATTCACAACTAGGTGAAACAATATTCATGAATACTATACTTTATTATATGAATTAGAGTGTGATATTGAGTGGCATCAAAATGATAAAATTGATATCCCATGCACTCCCACCAGTGGCCAGTGGGGATACGATTTCTATCAACACTGGTGGTGTCAAATTTCAACCAAAGTCAAATTCTCCATTATTTTTCATTTAAGATTTCATATAATAAACAGAACATTACATGGCCGCTTGGAGATACAAATGTTATCTGCTTGTGCTGATATTATTGCTAAGCTCACTCGTGAGAGATAATGAATATCAACACTCGAAGATAAAATTTGTATCTCTGTGCGACCATGTAATATCCTATATAAATTATTATAATTACTATAATTTGTTTTGATACAAAATAAAGGCTCTTTGCAGCTAAAACTAAGCAAAAAAAACTTATTTTATTCTTTCAAAACAATTTTTGTTACATTTCTAATGGGACAAACTTTAAGTTTTGTTCATGTAAAAAATTTTTTTTAATATATAAAAATCTAGTGGAGAAACTGTGCTGGTGGAAACCTTGGAATCTCTCTTACTTGTCAAGGGCTAGTTCTTTTTAGGAGTTCTAACTTCACTTCCCATGCATCTACAAAGCTTTGGATATTTTTTACCCAGGGGGGTAGTCACTCCCATATATAGCCTATACGGGGATGATTCGCTTAATAGGGTATGGTGTTTTGGGGTTAGACAGGGTATATGATTTCCATGATATTGTCATGAATATAGGATCATCTGTCTTGTATAGGTTAGTGGTATTAAGCATTTCCAAATCCTAAAAAGGTATTCAATTGGAAACTATGATTCCAGTAGATCATCCCTATCACTAAACCATCCCTAGTCTCCCCCCACCCCCTCCCCCTCCCCGGATTTTTTAGCACACCCAGAACCATGTGGTATTAGGATAGGACAAGGAGACATTGAAAATAAAAGAATTATATAAAAAATTAACCCACAAATGACAATGGCCATGTGAATCTATAGTAGATGAAAACTTCCTTTCTGAAAACATTTTTTCTTGGTCATGTGATCTCCATAACAATGCTTAAGGTACACAGATTTGACGTGAATGAATCAATATGTTTATCACATCTGATTGTGCAGATGTTCATCTCTCAAAGTGTGTCTGTATTTTGTGTTTTTATTTACATAAAATTATATATTTTACATAGCGTTTACCTTGAAATTCGATAGGAAAATAATGGGGTGATACAAAACATATATAGTCAGCTATATGTGATAGATAAAACATGAGCGGGAGACCTTTATGGGGATTTAAAATGGCGAGCCGCAGGCAAGCCCTTTTAGCCCCATAAAGGTTGGACATGGATATTTTATCTCACTTATCAAAGGTTTAGGATAGTTAGGTCATGTGTTACTTAAATTTTCAAGGTAAAAGCACTTTTCGCCGAGAAAATCTGAGTTAAAGTTGTATGCAAATCAGGACGTATCTCTTGCCGATTTAAAAACTCGGTCATGGTTGTGATTTTCTATTGTGTTTGGCCTTATGAATATTAATGAGTTTGATAAATAAAATAAAATAAAATAAAATTTCCTGCCCCATCAAAATGAAAATTTTATTTTGTCTTTAATTCATTTTATTTATAAATTTCACCATATGACATGCAGGGAAGCCCCACAGATAGTCAGGTGTATATGTGAAAAATCATTCACTTTGTGAGGACCAGAAATTAATTCTAAAATCTTCATAACAACTCAGGATAATAAAATTATGAAAACTAAAATATATATAAAACATTTCAACATGACAAATTCATATCAATGCCATTAATCGAGGGGGCATAGCTAGTTAAATGTTCCATATTTGCAATCAGTCAATGTTAAGGTATTTTTATCACATTTTTGTAATTTATGCATTTTTCATTTTTTTTGACCTTTCTTGACTTGATAATGACATTGTGCAGCTTCAAAATGTTCCAGAATTTTACTGCATGTTTTTATGATTATATAAATATTTAAGAATTTTCTTTTTCAAAATCTACTATAGCTAACATCTATGCATTTTTTTTTTTTTCATGGCTGATTAAGTATCCATGTGGATATGACCTTAAGCTTATGGTTCATCAATCCATCTATTACCATAGACAGCGGGATTGTTTAACACCTGTATAGGCAGTCATAGGCAGACAATGTAATGTTGATGTATGGTACTTATTCTATAACTTTACTGGTATCTAAACAAGCCCTGTGTACAGTAAGGGGAGCTACAAAAAGCATTCTAACAGTGGTATCTCCTAAGTTGACACTGATGTATTCTCTTCTATTTGAATTGATGGATATTTCCTTAGCAACGCGATATTAATAAGCTCAAATTATGTACGTTTGTCTTTGAATCTCAAGATTATTAATAGCTTTACTCATAGAACAAAGTATACGTTAGCATTTAGGTAGAAAATCATTTGAGTTTAACTTTTCGATTCTCTAAACATTTTAAGCTTACTGTTTTTTGGCTTTTTTGCTAAAGGCTACCTGAGTTCTTCTTTATACGCACGTAATTGTAAGAAGTTGCATTGGTTGATTGATTATTTGATTGAAGTATAAGCTCATATAACTAGTAAGAAAACGGAAAATTTACGGAATCGTCCCTGCGTATCAAAGAAGGTAAGTACAAAATTAGATCAAAATTTATAAAAAAAATTGAAGTAACTTATTTTCTGTAGGTAGTAAAGCTTTTAAAAAAGCTTATAGGATTCAAGAATTCAAGTTTACACGTGACAAAGTGCACGATTTTGAAAAATGCTCAGAAATCACACACACACACACACAAACTGATGAAAACCGCTGCGATGGCCAAAAGAAAATGGGGAAATAAATACGGATTGGTGTATTGAATGACTATGGATCGTATGTGTACAACGTTGTACAGACGAATAGAGTCACAACACGTAAGCTTAACCAAGATCACACGAGATTAAGATGCTTCAAAATGAAGAATTTCTTACCTTGGATTGATGCGAGAAAACATCCCTTATTGCTCTTCTCTATCTGTTTACAGCAGACACTTCTCGTAATTCGTTCTGTCAGTCATAATTGTCGGTTAAATCAGCTCAAAACAACATACAAAATCTTAGATTCCATCGCCTGTTGATCAACAAAGCTTCGGTGAGATCAAAATACTACCAACCAAAAAACTACTCACTATGTTAGGAGAGAGAAGGTATTATACATATCTTAGGGGGTAGAGGAAAGTACAAAATTGCTCCAAGAAATTCCTATAAGCTCTGAGAGAGCTCTGAGAGAGCTAGAATGTCCAACATACAAAAAATCAGAGCCGATAGATTGCCTTTTTCATTGAGAAAAGCTGTTTGTGTCATTATTATTTTTAATAGCTAGATAATATTTTCGAATGAGGACAAATTTTTTTACTCAGTGTGGACCCCTGCCCTATCCCCTGGGGTTGGAAAACGGTTAGCTAATAATGATAATAATAATAATAATTTTATTTCAAAGCATCTAACTAGGTCTCGATGCTTTAACAATAATATCAATTATAATAATAATAATAATAATAATTCTAAGTTTGCTCGATTTTTTTCTGCCCTCTTTAATAGCTTTATTAAACCAAACTTGAGAAAAATTAAGTAATCTCGTGGCACGTTGTATAAAGCTGTCTTTATGTATAACAGGCCCTGATTGGTTGCTGAAATCGTGCATCGTTCACAGACCGTTTTAATCAGAGTATTAGTTAAAAGTCGGGCTTAACGCAGGAAAATATTGTCAGAAATATTTCGCCAGTTTTCAGCTGTAATTATTGTTTTTTTGGAATTGTATTGAACAGAATCGTCCTGGGTTAACCAAAGGAGAAGGAAAAAGTTTTCATGCTTATGTAACCGGCTCCCCTCTGTCCCACGTGGTCTATTTGACACGGTTGTCTTTCGTTCATTCATAACAGCATATAAGCCGATGATCGTGGGCGATTCACCATTTCTCCCAAGTTCTAGCTTCCTCAAGACAATCCATTCTCACTGATTTTCACTACGATGCCTCATCCTAGCGAAGACTTCGCTTCTTTGAACAATAACAGGAATGGAGTTTCTACTGATTTTGTCAAGGTAAATTATGATCAACTTGTATTCTCTGCCTCATGTCTAAATCTTTATGAAATCACCCATTATTCACTCATAAACATTTTATTTCATCTACATCTACCTAGCAACAGAATTACCGTCGATACTTTAGGCCAAGTAGTATAAAATTCACAGTTACTATAAGCACATGCATTTACTTGCAATTATACGTAATGGTATTTGACTATCTTACATAACAATCTCGTTTTTGTAGCGAGAAAAAAAGGCACCTATTGACCGAATACAAATATGGCCGCCTTTCATAATTTTTTAAATTCATATTTTAATTGACCGCTAAATTAAAATTATAGATCAGAATGACATCAACAAAGCTAGAAAGATTGAGACAAAAATATTAAATTCTTGAGAAGTTATGAGAATTTTAAAATGTGAAAAACACCACATCGAGGCTAGCAAGGAAACAGGCACTGAACGCATACAAATCTTTGTAATTTTGATCCCAAATAGCTTCACTTGAATTCTATTTATACCAATGAAACTTTCCAAAAATACATATTTCTGCTTGCTCTTTCTGATGGTGGTGCTTATTTTTTTAAGATTTGGTTTTTATTCCTGAAAAAATTGGCATTCGGTCTATGTCAGCTAGCAGCTTAAAAATTTCCTATTGAACCAAAGAAATTTTACTTTCGTTACTTTTTAGCGGTGCTATTACTATTCTATAGCATACTGGTATATGGTACTATTACGCCACGGTTATCTCACATATACCAACAGATAGGTATAAGCTTAAAGATAGTTAAAACTAGGACAAGAAGCTAAAGCTGGAGGAGGACTATAATAATCATAGATTTATAGGGGTTTATAAGATATTTAAGCTTATTATTCATTAAAAGATATTTTTTCTTCCTTCTAATTTTTTTGTGTGTGTGTGTTTTGTGAGGGGTACAGATTTGGCTTCTATGCATTTGGAATGGCCAACTTCAATGAAAATTAAGTGAGTTTTTATGCTTTAAATATAGCAAAACCAGGTCAAGCATGCATGCTCACGTGTACCCAGGGTTGAAGAAGCCATAATACTACACTGCAGTTTTTGTTTGATTGCATAATGGCCATGTGCTGCAAGGAAACGTGAGGGTTCTGGCCATGAATTATAAAGTGTTTTATTTGCCTTATTACTACCAAAAGATTGGGACATCTTTGCATGTACATTCATCCGTCAATAGGCCATTTGTAGTATAGCATTGTTATACTTACTATATAGTCTCTCAAGCCCATAGGCTGGGGGCCAGTTTGTACTCCCATGCCAGAAGCACCCCCCACTTGTGGATTTTTTGTATTTTTTTTAATGATTGATGTGATAGTCAAATGTTGGAGAAATAAGTCTAAGTCATGAATATATGGCACAGCTAACTCACAGAACAAACTGGTATTTGTGGTGTTAAATTTTGTGGGGTGAGAATTAAGACCCTGAAAGCCCAGAGAAAGACATACTCTGCTCACATGTGATACCAAGTCTAGGGATCAATCCTGAGATCTCATACAATTTGAATTTTCAAAAATTGTGAATTTCTTTTAGAAAATGAATTCCCACAGAGAAGTTGTACACTGTAAGACGAAAAAGAATCCATGAAAGAGCCAGTTATTGTTAAGCTTTTGACTGATTTACTACTATAATATATTATATACTCTCTAAAATGACCGTCTACTATAGCAAAAGTTATACAATTAAAATGACTTCTTGGGATACTTTTTCACTGATGATTTTGCTGTCTTCAAGAGTATAATGACTGTAATATTGGGGTGTCCACGAGGTGAGAGGTACATAAATTATAATTGATTTCTTGATTGAGAATTAGTAGAGAAGGGATTCAAATCAAATCTATTTTATGAGTAAAAAAATTATGTCAGTCAGTGAATGAATCTGAAGTATGTGGGTGAAAGAGATTTCCTGAACAGAAATGAAGGGAAAAAGCATGATCACTCAAGATAGATATTTAAATAGATAAATTATCTTTATTTGAAAATGTGAAAGTTGCAATCAGGAATTATCATAATTGAT
The DNA here is from genome assembly GCA_023349425.1 of Anthopleura sola. Classification (NCBI taxonomy): domain Eukaryota; kingdom Metazoa; phylum Cnidaria; class Anthozoa; order Actiniaria; family Actiniidae; genus Anthopleura; species Anthopleura sola. The sequence goes on from JALHLI010000001.1 coordinate 7,617,059, forward strand.
CAAATATTTGTTTAAATAGGATATAACTGATTAATCAGTGAAAACATCCTGGCTGTTATCAATAGAGCCAGTTATATCAATATATTGACATAAGATAAAATAATTAATAATTAATGCACACACACTAGACCATTAATTCAATTTTCCTAACCTATTGTTCTTTTGCCTTTTGAACCAAAATTTCTCAACTTCAAGTGGCTCCGGATCCCAGGCTAAGATTTTCACAAATCTGGTTTTCCTGATCATAATTGAGTAATATTATCCTCGAATATTTGAATTATTCTGACTTTCAAAAATGGGGGCGTTTTCATCCAAGTGCCCTTTTAACAATTTGCCAATTCAACCATTATAAAAACACTTCACAACTAGTTGCCTTATTTTACTAACTAATCCATCTGGTTATATTTAATGGCACATGAATGACAAAGGCTTAATTAAATCACATGAAGTATAATTTGCTATAATTGATAAAACCTTCCAGTAGCAGGTCTTTTTCTAGATCCAAACCTTGAATCTGTAATGAGGAATTTTTTCCTCATTACAATTAACTCAATGTATCAGGTGAGCAGAGTTGTAGAAGCCTGCCTTAATGGTGTTGATTATAGTCAACCCTGCTGCATGGTTTGAAAAGATTGAGTTTGAAAGTTCATAACATCATGTAAATGAACCTCCATTTTTCCATGTGGGATGAGTGAAAACAGTGAAAGTGCTAATTCATAATCTACACATGCTCACTAAAGCGAGTATGTCAACATTATCACACTATTTTCTCTTGGGGTTTGCCATGTTGTGAAAACCTCATTAAGTATACGATAAGACAGATAAATCCTCAAATGTCGGCAATAAGCCTACAGAAGCCCTCGGGCTGTATATGGCTTATCAATTCTCAGTATTTATCGCCATTCTCGGTATTTATCTCTTTCTGAGGGTTAGTTTGAAAATCACTTCTACATGTATGGTATAATAAGCCAGTTCAGAGTTTCGAAGAATCGTTATCAGTGCGCATGTGATTTTATCCCGAATTTCTCACCTCCTTTTGTTTAATTGAAAACAAAAGGTTTAAACAAAAGAAGGTGAGAACCACTTATTAGACCACTTGTCATTCTCTTGAGAATAAGATTCTTTGTTTGAGTTGTATCCATATTCATGTGTCTTCTCATGTGCAGCTGTTTAACAAAGAAATGATACTCTAGGGAATGACACATGGTCTGAAATGGGAAAACAGTATATCTAAGCTAAGGAGTTCTCTTCTATTTTTATTTATTTCTTAAAAACTTTTTATTTTTGAAGGATGATCATGAAGATTTCAATCCTGCAGTTCTTAATGGATCTAAAAAAGAATCCAAAGCCTCAGCAATGAATGGTGTCAAAAATGGGCTCCCTGTTGTAAGCAAACAATTCCCCAGAGTACTGGTGACAGGAGGAGCGGGTTACCTAGGAACATCAATGGTACCATTATTACTCCAAAAAGGTTATGAGGTTGTCGTCTATGACCAGATGCTATGGGGTGTGAGTGGGCTACTGCCATGCGTCGGGAATCGTCACTTCAAGATAGTCAATGGTAACATACTCGATGTGAGGCACTTAAAAGAATGCATGGCACAGTGTGATGCTGTCATCCATCTAGCTGCCATTGTTGGGTACCCGGCTTGCGATAAAGACCCGGAACTAGCCCGAGAAGTTAACGAACAGGGAACGAAGAATGTAGTCGGGTGTCTACGACAAGGGCAAGCCTTGATTTATGCGTCCACTGGTTCGTGTTATGGGGCGATATCTAATGGGCTGTGTACTGAAGATACAGCTATCTGTCCTTTGACTCTTTATGGCAGCTCAAAAGCCGAGGGGGAGAAAGCAGTTATGAAATCACCCTGTGCTGTCAGTTTACGATTAGCCACAGTGTTTGGTATTTCACCCCGACTTCGCCTAGATCTTCTAGTAAACGACCTCACCCACAAAGCCATTACAGAAAAGAAGTTTGACCTCTACCAAGGAGAATTCAGACGTACATTCCTCCACGTGAAAGACGCAGCCAGGGCTTTTGTTTTTGCCTTGGAAAACTACGAGGAGATGAAAGGCAACGTCTTCAACGTTGGAGATGAGCGTATGAACATGGCCAAGGGAGAAGTTGCCGAATGCATCGAGAAGTCAGTTCCTGAATGCGTTATTACAAAGTCAGACAACGGCGAAGATAAAGACAAAAGAAACTATGAAGTTTGTTATGGGAAGATTCGAGAACTAGGCTTCGAAGCGACTATAACAGTCGAAGAAGGAATTGAAGAACTGTTGAAGGTTTTACCCTTTGTTACTCCAGAGGAAGCGCTCAAGGCAAGAAATGTCTAAAATTTGATTCATGAGAATCTACATTAATACTCAAAATTTATTCCTAGCCTACATGAATATATGCAAACGTTAGAAATATTTTAAAATCTGACTCGGTTTTCACGTATATCAATGTACGTTATTTGAGAAATTGGGTTTTCGTATAGCTTAAGTTTATAGTTCATATCTTTGCAAAAGAAATTCGAAAATTCCACACAGGATATAAGATAGAAGGATAAGCTGTGTAGTTTAGAATTCATGTATTATTTGTGTAGTATAGAAAGTGTAGTTAGAAATGTTCTTAAAATTTTCTGTAATCATTTATGATAATAATCCCATTCATTCACCCTGTTAGGTGACCAAAAAGTACTGTTAGTTAAAGGGGTACTTGGATGAAAATCGATGAAAATTGGAAATGCCTTGAAACTTGGTTAAACTTCTCTATATGGCCCCAATAGTAGCCAAGCAACATATTTTCTTCACAGTCAAAATTGGCGGATAACAATTATATTTTTTTCAGCATCTAAATTGTGAGTAAATGACGTCATTTACTCAACCCTATTGTTCTTTTAGTTTTTAAACCAAAATATCTCAACTGCGAGTGGCTCCCAGGCTAAAATGTTTGCCAATCTGGTTTTCATAATCATGATTGAGTCATATTATTCTTAAATACTTGAACTATTCGGACGTTTTCATCCAAGTGCCCCTTTAAGCACCTGTTACACGTAGTTGTCTTTTTCGTGAAACTTGAACCGCGCGCAAAAAAGTTCAAGTTGCACGAGCGTTTTTAGCGTGTTACACCTCCTCGTGAAACTTATTTTTCAAACTTAAAAGTTGCACGAAAAGTTTGGTTTCTACCATGAATGATAATAAAGGGATTTATCATCCATGGTTTCTGCTTTCTCAACAAATTTGCGAAAGTTGCAACGACAAAAATACTTGTGACATGCTCGCGTGCATCTTGAACTTTTTTGCGCGCGGCTTGAGTTGCATGAAAAAAAACTACGTGAACACGGGCTTTAGAGTGAAAACACAAAAGTACTTGTCAAATAGATAGAAAATAGAACAATGAAAATAAGTTCCAGAGTGAAATCACTAAACCCAGGAAATAGATATTAGACTAATTCCATTGTTTCCAGATTTTTTTTTTTTCATTGTAACTTTTTCAAGGTAGAAAAAAATATTTAATTTCATAAGTTATTAGTTTAGACGTGGAATTTTACGTGCCGAATCTAATGCAAATCTGCAAAACCCTATTGATTGAATTCATTTGCATTAGATTCATCACGTGAACTTCTACGGGCCTTAGATATATATTCAATAGTATTTATAAAATTCACTTATATGTTATAACTAGTATAGTATTATTTAACTCGTTAAAAGTGTAAAAGTCAAAAGGACACAAAGGAAACTGAACTATTTCATTATTGCGATTCTCAATATTCTACGAACTCGGTAGTTGCGAGTTTAGAATTTGGTTTTTCACTGCCGCCAGTCAAAAATATAAAAGGTACAGACTGATTAGTTTTGATTGACGGCAGCGAAAAACTAGTTTCACAACAAGCCGTTGAAATGTCTGAGTTCGCAGAATATTGAGAATCGCAGTAACGTTTCGTTTTAACTCCATTCTCAGACACACGCACACTCTTGCGAATGTTTCTGTCGCAACATGTTGGTTTTTGGTGGACGTCAATCAAAATGTTTCCATATCACTGTCGGAAAACACAATGCTACAAAGGCATGTGCATATGGAATGTCATGGAAACGCTTTGATTGACATCCACCAAACCCTACTTTGTCGCGACAGAAAAAATCGCAACAGTGCGCGTGTGTCTGAGAATGGCTGTAACTGGGCCAAACCTGTTAAAATTTCAATTCTAAGTTTGCTCGAGATAAGGTATGTCTTTAAGCACAGTTAGATATTTATTGTACCAGGTATGGTATGAATTTATTTCCAGTTAGTTGTGTACTGCATGTAATATGCTGGGAAAAAAGTGAAATAAAGTGACAGTAGTTTCCCATTCCTTTGGAACACTATCTCTCGCACACAATGCATGACATTGAATATCCTATACGTGTAGGAAGATATCTGCATGATACTGGAAGAACCCCTAATGCTTCTTTCCAATGCGATCTATTTTATGCCAAACATGCAAGGAGTGATTGCTTGAAGTACACATGGTGCAGCATTGTGCGCAATGTTGCAGGCAATCGATTTTGTGAGCCATGTCACACGACGAAATTTGTTGCACACAATGTTGTTGAAGTAAAAAACGATCCTACTTCAGCAACATTTCCTGCAATATTGCGCGCAATGTCACCGTGTGTCTGCGCCTTTGAGCATTGGATGCCAGATCATCGAATATAATTTTAAAATTTCATATTTAATGTAGAAGTTGATTTTTAAGAAAGGAGGAGAATTCAGGAGAAAAACCCTCGAAGCACCTGTGCTTTTCAGAGATTTATTACATGACTTTATATTTGAACTTGGTTTGACCAACCATTTTCCCCGTCCCCCACCCCCATAGATCCCTCTTGATGGTATCCCTATTCTATTTCAATGCTTAAATTTCGGTGTATTTTAATAGGGCCACTGGAATGAAAGTGATAATTTTTTGGAGAAACCCCATTTCCCAGAAATCTAATTTCGATTTTAAAGGCCAGGGCAGAGCTATCCATTAAAGACAGTTTTGAACACGAAAAACATGATTGTTTCTTCTGAATCAAGGCGAAAATCAAAGCCAGGTTTCATACGGTTATAAGAGACACATATGCCTCGAAGATGATTGAAAACAGGATGAGGCCTTGAGCACGCATTGGTCCAGCCCAAAGGATGTTTCCTTCACAGCGGGTTTCAATTATATATTAACCATTACTTGATTAAGGTCGACCAGCCCCCAAGAGTGAGGTCATTATATGCTAATTTCATTCTTTGGGACAACGTACTCTCGGCGAACTCTCCTCGGCGTCCGTCTGGTAAACTTACTCAACCAATACTACACAACTCTTTAGTTAATACTACAACAAAATGAGTAGCCTTTCCGAAGAACAGATTCTCGAACTGAGAGATGCTTTCTCTCTGTTTGATCGCGATGGACGTGGATCTATTAGTCCTAAGACAGTCGTGGATGTACTGAGGTCGGTTGGTCTGAACCCTATGATGGAGGACATCGAGAAGATGGAGAAAGAACTCGGCAAGAAACCAGTAAGTTTTGATTCATTCTTGACCCTGTACGTATCGTTCAACAAGAAACCTAAAGTCGTGATGGAGGAATTCATTGAAGGATTGCGTGCGTTTGATAAAGATATGGATGGAACTATGAGTGCTGCTATGCTTCGAAACCTTCTGGTCAGTCTTGGAGATAAATTAACACCGGAACAAGCTGACACTATCGTAGCTCTACAAGACGATCGTGGCACGATTGAATACGAGAAACTTGTACATAAAGTCATGGACAACTAGTACAATTCATAAGTCAAGGTTCTTTAAACCTTGAGTGAACTTTATGGTGGAAAATGTTACTTGAAACTTGAAACGGATACTCGATAAGAAAACCAAAAGAAATGCCAAGTATTTAAAGGAGCAGTCCACTCAAATAACAGTCATTAACTTTTTGAATTTATAGCTTCGTATCTCTGCTAATGGTACTCTGTGAACAATACTTTGTTTTCAAACCAAGAATGATTATTTTAGAGGGAATCTTTCGTGTTGTTGTTGTTTTGTTTTGTAGATTTGATAGCATGCATCAAAAGGCCTCAAAACTCGTTGATTAAGACTGAAAATTCCAAGGAATGACAAACTATGACTCAGAAATATCCACTCAAAATATTTAATACTTGTTTGTAATTTTATCTCAGAGCTAAGAGAAGCAAGATATTCAAAATTTAGTTCGAAATTTTTCATTGTCGTGTGAGAATGGTTTGATTCACGTAGTGTATTTTGTCTTCAGCATAAAAGCATTCCACAACAGATTAACATTTTTGATTAAAATCCTTTACATTTATAATTCAAGGCAATTTTGTACTCTTAAAACTTTTTTAATGCACTTTAAAAAGTATTCATTGAATTTCATGGCACATTAGATTTCCTAACTATCTTAATCGATGTTCCTTATTCCATTAACGACGCGGGAATGTGATCTCAATTATGTAAATAAGTGATAGGTTTGTTGTTACAGCCATGAATGGCGAGAAGGTCCTTTCTCTGATTAATCCTCTTAAAACATATCGGTAACTCTAAAGTTTTCGTCTTTCAAACTTTAAAAAAAAAGATGTTTGGTGATATTGTCTTCGAAACCGAATTCTTTTTGGCTGGGTTAAAGTTATAGGTTTTTCTAGACTTTCTAATAATGCTGAGCTGAGTTGATCCATGGTAATTAGCAGTAGCGGTCATCCTTGAGAAACGACTTAATGGTCGTATTATACATGCTGGTCGCTTAATCAGGGTAAAGGTGCATGTTATCAATTCAATTCTGTATTTTAGAAAAGCAATTTAGCCAGCAAATGAAGTGAATTTAGGAAAAACTTCAACGGTAAGCCGCTGGAGTCCGCGCAACGGTTCCCAAAATATTCAAAAACTTGGAGAAGAAAGAACTCCTACTTTGTGCAAAATAGTCGCGCGCAGAAGTTGCTGTTGCACGGGGTGGTAATACGAGCCGGCAACATTCACTCTGCAGCTTGCAACGCTATAATTTTGCGCGACAAAATTGCACGGTTTTTTTTTTTTTTTGATCGTATTACTCATCCCAGATGTTGTTTCAGGGTCAATTCTATAGAAATGTTTTTTTGTTTTTTTTTGTTTTTACTTTGGAATGTGCAAGCTTTAGATTGATTTTAATTTAAATTGATCGCTTCCAACGTTCGGATACGCGGTGCCTGCATAAATCAGAACTGTCTCTTTTTAACTGATTGAATTAATATCTGCAAGAAATTCCATACCACATTTTTGCCCGATTCAGTTACAAAGCAGTTGCACCTCGCGTCCCGGGCTGGCTGACGTTCTACCAGACAACTTCATCTTCCGGTTTTTAGCTTCTATTCATCAAACAGTTACAATGGTCTGTGTTAGAGGTTTGTGGTTGGCCATAAGTCCAGTGGTCTGAACGTTTTCGTGATCAAAGAAAATAAGAAAAGTAAAGGGAAGTTTGAAGGTCAAGGTGTTGAGGCCCAGACTGACGCCGGTATAAACACACAATTAGCGTCGTTTTTTTATTATTAAGGGAGCATTCATTTTTTAGGAGGGGGGGGGGGGGGAGGAATCAAAGGTATCAAATAGAAAAAAAATGCTAGCCCCCATGGTAAGGAATTGAATATTTCGATAGCCCCCCCCCCCCCCCCCCATACACACACTTCCAAATATAAAAATTTTCTAGCACCCCCCCCCCCCCCCTCCAGAAAAAGACAAAAAAAAAAAACACAAAAAAAAACAACTGTATTCTTATTCATGACCCCCCTGGTTCAATATTCGAAAAAAATGTGACCCCCCTTTTTATTTAGCAATTTTTTAATGACCCCCCCCCCCCCGCTCCTAATTCCTCCGCCCCCCCCCCCCCCCCTCCTAAAAAATGAATGCTCCCTAAAATATAGTTTGAAATCATGTTAGACGCACACTTAGAAAGTCTTATATAGACGAGTTTTTTCGTTACAGACCCTTTGCACTAATTCCCAGCCTGGGCCGGGGTCAAAACCGATGAAAATATTACCAGTAACATTAAAAAATAATTGGAAATAAAAATCATACGCATATCTTGTTTATCAAAAAATATATTCTTAAAATGAATCAAGGGAATTCTTTCTTTTTTTGTCCTTCCCCAGATTGGGAATATACTATTTAGTGCAAGAGGTCTATTTTGGCCAGGAGAATCAGCCAAAAAAATTGCATACATTCTCTCGGCTGGAAGTATTGAAATCTTGCGACACAATCACGTTAACAGAAAGGACTATTGTCCATACGATAAAATCTGTTATGCACAACTTTGTAGTTTTTTATTCCACTCCCGTCTATCCAATGGCAGCAACACCTGAACATTGCTGTGGCGTGCGACAAGGTTCTATATTGGGACCGTTCTTATTTAATTTTGACGGCGCGAAAACCGGATTAGATTACTTTCTTGGAAGTAAGTGGAGTGCGATGAAATGTTGATCAGGGAAGTGGAGAACCAAGGCCTTGCTAACTTACTAAAAAAGATTGGGATTCCTGTGTAACTATCAAGCAGCACACAGGAAGCCCAATACAAGACGAAAAGATCACAAGGTGACAGCTTGGTAGGCCAGGATCTGAACAAAATTCTAAAACTATGGTAAGTTTTTGAGTTCTTCTATTAGCTTCAACCTTTGAGTACATATTTTAGACTTCTCTTCTTTTGAGAGCTAACAGGAAAACGAAGATAATAGTTGCAAAACTCTTGCAAATTAACCTCTGAACTTTAGATTTTGGAGAACATTGATACTGTATTTTGACTGATCTATAGACATTTTTAGCTTGGGCATATTGCTTTCCTATTTTAGAGTCTGCATGTCATTCCCCAGGGTATCATTTCTTTGTTTAACGGTTGTGCATGAGAAGACACATGAATATGGATGCAACTCAAACAAAGAATCTTATTCTCAAAAGAAAATGACAATGGTCTGAAATGGGAAAACATTAAAAAATACACCCAAGCTAAAGAGAACTAACGAGGAAAACAGTATACTAAAACTTCGATATCTACGAGTAGCAGTCTTATGCATGCAAATTGAAATAGTTGAAATGTCTACTTAATGCCCCCAAAGCCCTTCAAATTGAATTGAACCTTGAAATTGTATTATTTTGAACTGTGCTTCTTGAGTCTTCATTGAGTAAATGAGTTTATTTCCAGCAAAAAAGACAAGTTGGCAGGGATGAGAATAACAGCTGGTCAGAATGACTGGCCAAATTAGCTTTAGCTTGGTCATACATCATTTCTGGCTCAACTTTACTAGTCAAAATGACAAGCAAGGCAAAGATTTGTCTGGACAAGTTCCAATTCTGGCTGGACATTGTTGGATGACTGACAATTATTTAGAGCCCTGAGTTGGGATTCCTGTGTTACCATCCCTTATTTGGAAAGCTGCTTCCATGAGTAACTTGAGTCATTCTGTCAGAGTTAAGGTCCCATTTTGTGACATCACTTTTTCCATTTCATGAATATAGGTTAAAGACTTGACAGTTTTGTACTCTGCAACTCTGGAATTCTGGGACACTCGCTATGCCATTGCTTTAATTATCCCTTACAGGGACTGTGGAGGCAGGGGGATTGGGGGTCTTATATGCCGAATGCAATAATGTTCGCTATTGACTTTCAGAAATAAAAACCAATCAGAAATACTGGTATGTATTTTTGGAAAGTTTTATTGCTATTAATCGAATATTTCCAGTGAAGTTATTTGGAATCAAAAATAAAGAAATTTGTATGTATTCAGACAACTGAGGACTGTTCTGGTGTTTTTCCAGTATTTTTCAACTTTAAATTAAATTCTCATAACTTCTCAAGAGTTTGATATTTCTACCTCAAACTTTCTAACTTTGTTGATATCATTCTAATCTATAACTTTAATGTAGAGCTTAATAAAATGTGAATTTAAAGAATTAATTATGATAATGAAGTGACAGCCATTATTGCATTCGGTGTATTGCCCAACATTTTTAACAAAAATAATTTTGTCATGAGTTGCCAAAAACTTTGACATGACTTTAATGTAATAAATATGTTGCAATTGCTCGTCAAAACCACGGTACTGGAATTTGCATTTCCAAGAGCATCAATTTCAAAATTTTCAAGGGTAGGGGCATTTACCTGGACCCCCCATGTTAGCCCTCCCACTGAAAACTATGCTCCACATACATCCCTAGCTCCGCAGTCCCTGACTTTTCTGAATGAAACTGACCTGAGACTTGAATGACCAATTTCAAAAAAATGGATTCCCCCTCTTTCAGTCTTTTCTTCAGTAGGGGTAAGAGAATGTGTTGAACATGAGTAAAAATATAATTATTGTTTTCTTCTATACCCAAATTATACTGAAAATCCCAGCCATTCATTTCATTTTGTTATATTTCTAATTCTATCTTTTTCTATTTTCTACAGTTCTTTTTGTTCCCTTCTCCCACACATCTTTATCTCTACCACTTGTGCTCATGATGATGAGATATTGGCTGTTCGTTTGGATTTTGGGTTCCTGAAGTACTGCATTATGGCGACACCAGGAATAAAAATCACTGAAGAAAGTATCAACACCACAATGATGAAGACTGACCAGGCAGGATAGGGTAGTACCTGGTAGGTAGCCTGGAATAATAAGCAACATCTCAATATTCCTCCAAGATTTATGTCTTTTTCAAAGTGTACCATATATTTTTGCTTGTAAATTTTTGGAAAAATTGAAAAGTGGAAAAATGGTTCTAAATGAAATTTCTAATTAGACAAACAATACATAAGCCTTTTCAGAGTTGAATAAACAGCATGTATTGTGGTCTAGCTTGGGTACAAACAACACTATATAAGGCATTATGAACAAAAGATGTTTGTACCCGAGGTAGACCACAATGCACTCTCTTCATTTAACATGGTGCATTGTGGTCTAGCTTGGGTACAAACAACACCATATAAGGCATGATGAACAATAGTTATTTGTACCCAAACTATACTATAATGCACCATGTTTGCTATCTCAGAAAAGGTTTATGGCACTATATACTACAAGGTTGATCTCCTGGGAATCTCTCCTCGCGCTCTAAAATAAGACACTCACCAGTTTTTCATTCCAAGCATAGTACACTGCTTGTCCTTCAGACATTAACACAATGCTTGACACTAAGATGGTTGTCATAGCAACAGGAGTGATAAACATCCAACAGATTTTCCAGAACATTGCTGGCCGTTTGCCTGTCATGAACTCGATATCATCTGAGAACCTGGAAGAAAAGAAACTAGTGTAAAAATCTTATATAATAATAGACATGTGACTGTCTGTCCAAATGTACTCACAACTTGATGCTATACAGTGTAACAGTTGTTTGTGTGTCTGGCTAGCTGTACCAACCTATGAATGTCATACATGAAGCAGACATCTGTCTGTCCAACTTTACCCACCTATTGATGCCATACAGTGTAACAGTTGTCTGTCTGTCTGGCTATGAATGTCATACATGAAGCAGACATTTGTCTGTCCAACTGTACCCACCTCTCAATGCCGTATATATAGCAGACACCACCACACTCCATAATAGCAATGAACAACAAAGGAAGATTACCACAAAAGCTATCAAACATCTGCAGGACATACTCTCCTACATTAGTCACCATACTGAGGCCCATACACATAGAGAAAATACACAGCAGACCTGGAAACAATGTTGCTATAGTTACTGACTGTTACCATGGTTACTCTTTATTATCATGAAACATAGCTACTTAACATCTTTGTTACATGTGTGAAGCTATGTGCTAGCAATCAAAGTCTTGCCAGCATTCTAAGGCTGTTGCTTAGAGACAGCATAAAATCAAGCACATGCACATGGACATGGAAGAAATGGCTTTCACAGCTCTTCCCATTTGTGAAAAAGTAAAAGGTACTGATCTGGTTGGTCGATGGCAGCAAAAAAAAAAAAAAATTTCATGGCAGTGGTTAATTGAATTTTTTGGATTAGCAGAAATTATATTGCAAATCATAGTAAGTTTATCAGAACACACCTGCAAGCAGCTCTTTCCTGATGGTTTTGAATCCCATCACATCTTGTAAAGCAGTTGTAATGCTCTCTAACGCTCCAAAGAGACTATCCAGGCCCAAGGAGAACAACATCAGGAAGAATATGACAGACCAGAAGTTGGAGCCTGGCATTTGATTAATGGCATCTGTGAAAGCAATGAAGGCCAGCCCTGGTCCACTTGCTGCCTGTTATCATAATCAATAATAATGATAATGTAGGTACAAATTCTATATATTCATATATTCAAATGCACCAAAAATCCTCAAGTCAAATAAAAAAAAATTGGGTGTGTAAACATTATGTTTGCCCATTTCAGGCCATGTGTCATTCCCTTGAGTATTATTATTGCTTTACAGCTAAATCACCATGGAAACACACCCATTCCTTTAAACTATTTTCTTTCCCTCATCCTGACCATGAGACCACTTTGGGTCTAATTCCATGTTAATTTCCAGTTTTCTGCTGTCCATTTCATTTACCCATTTTTTCATTATCTATCAGCTTGTGGAAACTGAAATCCTTTCAATTCCACTACCCATGCACTGATAACTACTGTACCTACCTCGGTCAAAAACGTCTCGATGTCACACTTCGGCAGAGCATCTATTATATCTTGAGTAGTATTCCTAATAAGTGAGTTCCTGTCATCCAGTTGCATTGCAGTAAGATTCATGTTCTGTATGGTGGCATTGACTGTAGAGTTTAGATTCATCATCCCTAGACTTCGTTTTTCCTTGCATTCAGCCATCATGAAGGTAGCCCTGAAAAAGGTTGATTACATGACTATTACAGGATTGCGTGACTATTACAGAATTGCGTGACTATAACAGAACTGCGTGACTTACTAAAAATTCGAGCGTTACTCAAACGTGACGTATGCATTGCGTGACAGTTTAGTGATAGTGCTTTGCGTGACAGTTTTGCATTCCGATTAGATTTTCGCGCAACATTATACTAACTGTGGTGCGCTTATGCGTCTACTTCGAGAAACAGACTCCTTGTGTGACATTTCGGGTGTCTTACCTGAATCCTAATATGGAGAACACCACGATACTAGCAAACAAGGACGTCATGCAATTTGCTATTGATATGGTCACGGCGTCACGCAAGGTATTTTCATGCATGGGGTTGTAACTGGCGTAGGCAATAATGGTCCCAAAGGCCAGACCAAGTGAGAAGAATATCTGAGTTGCTGCATCTAGCCATACTAAAGGATCCAGTAATCTCTCCCACTGTAGAATAGGAATTGGAGTAATATATTAGTAGAATTTCCATGTGTCGCAGGGTAAGCTGACAAATGAGAATAAACTACTGTATTCAATATATCCCATCTAGGTGTTTTGAGAACAGCCTAGTTCGCGGTGTGTCTCACCCCTGAGCTCACGGCACAGGGTAAGCTAACCAATAACAAAGAACTACTGTACTATTCAATATAATATCCCATCTAGGTGTTTTGAGAACAGCCTAGTTCGCGGTGTGTCTCACCCCTGAGCTCACGGCACAGGGTAAGCTAACCAATAACAAAGAACTACTGTACTATTCAATATAATATCCCATCTAGGTGTTTTGAGAACAGCCTAGTTCGCGGTGTGTCTCACCCCTGAGCTCACGGCACAGGGTAAGCTAACCAATAACAAAGAACTACTGTACTATTCAATATAATATCCCATCTAGGTGTTTTGAGAACAGCCTAGTTCGCGGTGTGTCTTACCCCTGAGCACACGGCACAGAGTAAGCTAACCAATGAGAGAGAACTACTGTATTATTCAATATATCCCATCTAGGTGTTTTGAGAACAGCCTAGTTCGCGGTGTGTCTTATTCCTGAGCTCACGGCACAGGGTAAGCTAACCAATGAGAATGAACTACTGTACTATTCAATATATCCCATCTAGGTGTTTTGAGAACAGCCTAGTCCGCGGTGTGTCTTACCCCTGAGCTCACGGCACAGGGTAAGCTAACCAATGAGAATGAACTACTGTATTCAATATATCCCATCTAGGTGTTTTGAGAACAGCCTAGTTCGCGGTGTGTCTTACCCCTGAGCACACGGCACAGAGTGAGCTAACCAATGAGAATGAACTACTGTATTCAATATATCCCATCTAGGTGTTTTGAGAACAGCCTAGTTCGCGGTGTGTCTTACCCCTGAGCTCACGGCACAGGGAAAGCTAACCAATGAGAATGAACTACTGTACTATTCAATATATCCCATCTAGGTGTTTTGAGAACAGCCTAGTTCGCGGTGTGTCTTACCCCTGAGCTCACGGCACAGAGTAACTAAACAATCAGAATTGATAATCAAAGAAAATAGACAAAAATGTGAAAAGCACTCTTCGCGTATCTGCATAGTTCTCTCCGCCTATTGTCTTGGATGCCGGCTAACGCTGCACGTACGTACGAGATGTATGGATAAACACGTTAACGAAGTACATGTCACCCGATTACATTTCACCTGTTGTTTCTTTTGGACGAGGGATCTGTTGGAGCTCTCTGTGCTCATGCATGCTGGCATTACCTACATTTGCATTGCAGGTTGCATAGAATCCATTAATTTGTTGCATGCCAACTAGTATTGCACTTGTAGACAGCTTTTTAGTTATGGCCGAGGGATTTCCAGGAACTCTCTTTAATCATGCATGTTGGCATTGCCTGCATTTGCATTGCAGATTGCATAGAATCCAATAAAGTGTTGCATTCCATCCATGACATTGCAGTTGTAGATAGCCCTATCTCTTGAAAGGAGGTTTTCTTGGACTTTCTGTGCTCATGCATTTTGGCATTACCTGCATTTGGTTTGCAATCTGCATAGAATGCAACAAACTTCAATGTTGCACGCCATTGCATTACAGAGCACTTGTAGACGGAACTGAATGCAAGTTGCAGAGAATGCAACCAACTGTTGCATGGCATCCATGAGAGTGCACTTGCAGAAGGCTCTTTCCTTTAGATGAGGAATTTCCAGGAACTCTCTGTGCTTATGCATGTTGGCATTCCCTACATTTGCCGCTTGCAGTCCTACACTATTCAGTAGTCCCTAACATAAACGCGTCAACGAATACTTCTCGGTTTGTAAAAGCATATTCAAAAAAGAAGAAACAGAATAAGAATCAAGTTAACTGCTGCATTCGAATTGCAACTCAATTCGTTCTCTCCTAATCGAAGGGGGTATGGGGAGGGGTACTGATTTGTTCAAGTGACTTTGAATGTCACGCCATCTGCGCCGCATTCACACCATGCTTTCTTCGTGACTTTGATTGTCACGCAAATATTCCTGTAAAAGCAACAAGTAAGATGAAGTTTTAAAATAAACCTAGAAAAGATTAGTCTTAATTCGGCTGAATAGGCCTTTTTAGCTGCTTAGCCGGTTTGTTTTCCCATTCCAGACCAAGTGTCATTTCCTACAGTATCATTTTATTGTTTAACGGTCACACACGAGAAGACACATGAATATGGACACAACTCAAACAAAGAATCTTATTCTCGAGAGAGTGACACGTGGTCTGAAATGGGAAAACAAGCCACCCAAGCTAAAGAGGTCTAATGAAGCCGACAAATCCAAACTAAGGGTTTCCTGTATACTACAAGGAGGGAGGATAACCCTACCACTAGGCCTACCTGACCCTAGGTTCTACATGCTTCCTGTCATTCTTACAAGCACGACCAGGTAACCGACCTTGTTGTAGGGTTATCCCATATATTTGACTCGGTTATGATAAACTGATAAACCAGTAAACGAACACCTGTAGCTGAATCGTATAATATTAACAGCTAGGTAAAATAGATCTCACTGTGATTCTCAATATTCTGTAAACTCAGACATTTCAACATTTTGTTGAGAAATTTGCTGCCGTCAATCAAAACTGACCAGTCGGTGCCTTTTATCTTTCTGACTAGGGGCAGTCAGTAAAAAAAAAAATTCAAATCGGAAACTCGCAACCAACGAGTTCGCAGAATATCAGTGAGAATCCAGTAAAGTTAACATTTCCGCCAACATCTTGTGATTTGCCATTTTGTCTCAGTTGTTGATCTTGCTAATTAATTACCCCTACCGTACAGTTTCCCCAGGACAAGGGTTACCCTACCTATAAACCCTTTTAATAAATCCTACAATGCGTTATTTTCCACGTTTGACGTCAAATTTGTTCTTTTGAATGAAATTTTTGAATGAAATTGAAAAGAATAAATCTGACGTCAAACGCAGAAAATAAAGCATTGTAGGATTCATTAAAAGGGTCTATAGTACTAGGGTAACCCTCCCTGTCTGTAAACAAGCCCTTAAGATTCGTTTAATTTTTTTCTACCTTAGGAGTGAAGAGATACTTGATGCCGACGTCATAACCTTCCAGAAAAAGTCCCCGGATGAAGAATGCTGTGAGGACTACATACGGGAATGTAGCGGTGAAGTACACAACCTAGAACAGAGAGTAGATTATGATTATAATGATTTTAACCAGGTAAAATATGGTATATAATACCCTTCCTTCCCACCCTCCCCCCAACTAGGGTAGTCAGAAAGGCCTGGATACCAAGCCTTTCAAATAATTTAAAACAGTCCCATGATTCATTGCAGTACCAGACTAGGCCCAGTTCCTTGCGTTAATTCAAAATGGCGAATACCTTTCCGGAAGATTTGATTCCTCTGATGACACAGAGATACACCAGTACCCAGGCTATAGCCAGTGCCACGGCAAGCTTCCAGTTCAGTGCTGGGGTGTCTCCGATGTCGTCCGCATGGAGAAGGGCTTTACGGTGAAAGAAATACGCTGTTGGGCTGCTTTCTAAGCACTCTTTAGGAGAACTCACTACTGTGGTGTTGGGGGATGGATGCGAAACAAACTGGGGAATAAACAATAATGTGATATAATGGACCTTTTTCGAATAGATCTCTTGCACGTGACGTCAATGCAGCTCAATTTGGAAGACCAAACAAAAGAATTTCACTCTCCTGAGAATTGGAACCTATTGTTTTGTCCTCCAATTTGAGCTGCATTCCAACTTGCTGCAAGGGGTCTATAGCCCACTTTCGATATTCTGGTTGAGTGATCACGAACAAAGCAATTCAAGACGAGGCTCCGGAAAAACAAGAGAATGAAACGATGTTTTTTCTTATGTGACTGTTCCTTGTTAGTGGGGTTTGGAGGAAGAGGAGCAGAAGGGTCAAGACGAGAGGGAATAGGCTGATGTCATTTCACCCTAAGGCTTGTAACTTTCCAGTTAAGGCAGAAAGAGCTGTTCTAAACCGTGTGGGATTTTGTGAAATATAATCTGAATACCTTAGGACATTCTTTCCATGGTAATGGATTCTGGAATGAGTGGACGAAGTAGAACAACACCCATGACATCACAACATTATAATAACAGGCAACGAAGATACACACGATGGTTGTGGCAATCCCCACCCCACCCAGGTAGAGGGAGATACTGCTCCACACTTGAATGGATCCTTGGCGCATGCGCTGACCAAGACTGAGCTCGAGAAAGAAGATTGGGATTCCCTCGAATATCAGCATGATGACATATGGAATCAGGAATGCACCTGGAAAAAGAATGACAAGATAGCGAGTCAGGACGTTAACCTGGCTCAGTCTGAAACAACCTCTGGGCTGATCTAGCTCAGGGCACGGCTAACTCACAGATGAAACCCTCAAATGAACAACCTCGGGTCTGATCAAAGTCAGGGCACGCAAGTCTAGTAACTCACCGATCGAATTAGAATATCGTGTGTTAGTTTTGCATGCGGAGGAAGTAAAACCAGGGAACACAGACAAAACCCCTCAATTCAAGGGAAACTCCCAACAAACTCTACTCACATGTGATGATAGCAAAGAGAAACATGGCCAGGGACATACGATGGGCCGGAAAAGGGAGTAACAAGGTTGCAATAAGAGGTCACCGGAAGGATCATATTTGGTTGAACGTCTTTAAACCAATTTTTCGTGAACATGCATTCTGAAATCGCTCGTTATGGATTCGATTCCACCAAAGAAAGATGTTTCAAATGATTGTCATCTCCACGTTAAAAGTGGTGCTCACGCTTTTAAAATCTGTGAAAACTGAGTACTAAATATTTTTGCACTATAAATAGTACAAAATACTGAGTGCAATGTCTATTGTATTGTTTCATCAGTGCCATTTGTCTGTCTGTCTGTCTGTCTGTCTGTCTGTCTGTCTGTCTGTCTGTCTGTCTGTCTGTCTGTCTGTCTGTCTGTCTGTCTGTCTGTCTGTCTGTCTGTCTGTCTGTCTGTCCTGTCTGTCCTTCCCTCCATCTATCCACCTTTCCACCTTTCCATCCATCCATCCATCCATCCATCCATCCATCCATCCATCCATCCACCCACCCACCCACCCATCCCTCCCTCCCTCCCTCCCTCCCTCCCTCCCTCCCTCCCTCCATCCATTCATCCATCCATCCATCCATCCATCCACCCACCAGCAGTACCATCAATTGGACAATTCGTTTCCATAGCAACCGACTGTTTAACCAGCTTGTTTGATTTCAACAAACACAGAAAACATGTCTCGAGAGTTCATTTACAGAGCCGTTTTTCTTCCTAAAATAGCTTATAAAAAAATCAAAATAAATTCAATTGAACATTTAGTTAACCCAGTAGCTCAGGCTGGCCTCACACGGTACAACACGAATTTCTAACCCTTCAAACAGTCGTACGTTTAAGCGTTCAGTTTCCACGGAACTGTGCTATCCGGACAAAAACTCAAACGCCAAGCCGAGCAAATTTGGACCTGGCTCCGTTTAAATGGTATGTATGCTGGTCAAATTTATGTGCGGTCAAAAAATCATCTGGTACCATGTAAATCCAACCTGAGTAGAGAACCATCTCCTACCTCCGCCATTCTTCTGACAAAGCCAAGGAAACCTCCAGACGTTCCCCAGACCAACAGCGAATCCAATGGTTGCCAGTAAAAACTGCATCTTGTTATCCCATCCTGGTCTTTTTTTGACTTCAACTTCGAAGTTCGCTTTACGAGAAGAATCTTTCTCATCGGGTATTATTGCTAGTGTCGAAGAAAAAACTTCTTGGACATTTGCAGCGTCTTTGATTGTTGTTAATGGAAGGTCGCCCATTTTTCTCACACAATGACTCTTACAAAACCCTTAAAAAAGTACGAAAATATTTATATATACTAGCAATTTCTACCAACACAGTAACGAATAACAAAAATAGAAACTTCAGAATTGACTTTTGTTTAAATTTTTTTTCACTCAATGCAAATAATCCCCAGTCATTTTTGTATCATTTTTCCAGGAAGTGATTATTTATTATTTTCAAAGGATTCGAGTGCCGAGAGATTGGACTTGACGAGACGAATGGTCAATAAAGAAAAAATAAAATGGTTCACAACCGTGTGAAGCCATCTCATGTAACATAATCTAAGTAGTTAGTGACTGAAGCTGGCCTTTATAGACGGTACCGAAAGAATTTTTAACCGTTCAAGAAGTGATACATTTAGGCGTGCCGCTTACATGGAATTGCGATATGTGGAAAAAAATTCAAACGCCTATCAGAAGTGCATGAAAATGAAAGAGAAGGGTTCCTTGTAAATGGTATAAACTGGTCGATTTTTCGTCTAACAGCCTGAACCGCCTAAGTCGTGTCTCAGTATGTTGTAAGGATTTAAGAGTAACTTAACAAAATTCGTAACCCTATAGCAGTTGGACCTTGAGTCAATGGAGAGAACGGGAAACGGCGGGCACGTTTTCCGGTCGGCAGCAATATAATGTCGATATCAAATGATGTGAAAGAAAAACGAAACATCTAAGCACGGCAAAATGATATCTTTATAAAAATGAAAATATATAAGGAATAAAAAGTGCAAGGAAGTGTAGTACTGAATGAGTTTGGGATAGATTTTTTTTTAAATATCCGTGAAGTTTGGATTGATGAATTACGTCTTTTGTTTGAAATTTTGAGGTTAAAATGCTTAAACATTTTTTATGAAAATTATTGCTTTAGAGGATATTGCAGAAAATAATTTCAATTCTGAGGCTTCTAGGGAAACGTATCATTGTTGGATAGAATAAGAAAATTTGCTGATAAAAATTCTTAAGATACAAAAATAAATAAAATAAAATCGATTCTGATAAACAAAGGAAAAATACAAGAAACTATCATAGATGGAGAAAAAAATCGCAAACCTTTAGCTGAGGGATAAGGATTCTACTAGCATCCAAAATTGAAGACGCTCCCAGACGTTGTTGGCCTCTGAATGAAAGGATTAACGATACAATTTGCAAGGTTTACACAGCGCTTGTACACTTTGTTGGCTTTCGTCAAAATAAACTGACGTGTGACAAAACAGCCAATCAGCGAACGCGGGAAGTGGTTCGAAGGATGATGAAATATTTCAACAACCTTACGAGAACAGGAAAACTTGACGCTTTTAATTCCGAAAAAAATTCACCTTTGGATTCATCTGACATTGATGTCTACAGCTCTGACGTTGTTAACCTTGTAATGACAAATTCACTGTCAGAAAAGAAGACGAAACTAGTGTTTTTTTATTTCGATTCAATACAGTGTTTGTTTTTCGTGAAACTACTTGCATGTTGTAATTCTTAGAAAACTAATATTTTACTTTATTTTCGTCTGATAGACTCCACTGATTAACAGCATGGTCGAACACAATAATAGTGTCAGAATTCTTGGCTAAATATCAACATTGAAAACACAATTTCGGTTTTTTTTAGTATTTTAATTTCTAATCCGAATAATCTTATGACGGGTGCGTCGAAGCTTTAGTGTGGCTAAGTTTAAGCTTTTGTGTTTTAAGTCATGTAAAAATGACGGGACAGGAAGAGGAGAATAGGGGAACGAAAAGGAGAAGAGAGTGGGGAAAAGGGAAAGAAGAAAGAAGAAAGATAGGAAATGGAGAAGGAGAAAGAATCGAAGTATAAAGAAGAACTCAGAAAAAGTGAGGTTAGTATAGGAAGATTAATTTGTGAGAGAGGGAAAGAACTAGTGACGAGGAAATAAAGAAATCCAAATTTGAGAAAATAATTTATGCGGGAACTAAGTTTGGATATATAATCATTTTGTTATTCTTCCATGCCAGCCCCTTCCTCTGCTCCAAACGAGTTGACTCGAAAGCCGACTTAGCGGGTTTGACCCTTTTTCCGGCTTTTCTCCACAAGAGACTCGTTGCCAGGTTAATCTGTGTAAGATATCCTGTCTTGAGTGAAATGTATATGTCTAAGATGGCCTTTGATTTAAGTCAAGGAAACCGTGACTAGATCGAGCTTTGAGCATTTTTTTTACGTACGGTACTGTCTTACTGCACGTACACGGTACGACATGCATGCCGTAACATTGAAATGGCTTCACAATGCTATTGTCTTCTAGTTATTCACAACGCTCAATTACGGTACAGCTTGTAAAATTACGAAACGAATTTTCCGTATCGTTTCCCACGTATATGTAAACCACTCTAATAAATTTATGTATATCGTAATGGGACTGAAGAGGGGAGTGGAGACTGAGAAGCAGTGTGTGGGGACAGGGAAGGAAAGAAGCGATTACCATGGTTACAGAAGTGTTTGCCATGAAGTCTTGATGAGGGGAAATGTTTTCCTCCTTTCATGTGGTGGTAGAATTCTGAAATGCAGAAGTTATAGTGAAGGGAAAGAAAAGAAAATAGAGCTAGGAGCTAAAGGCTCAGATACACGGTGCAGCATTCCTTGCAGCATCTCAGCTGATTTCGTTCGCAAGGCTTTGTCATCCTTACGTGTCAAGAAAGCATCTGGCATGACAATTCCCACTCGCCTGCTCAAAGATGGGGCTGAAATCTTGGCTGGTCCTCTGGCATTTATTTATAATCTCTCTCTAAAGTCTGGAAGTATACCTACTGAATGGAAATCTGCAACAGTCACGCCGATACACAAGGGAGACAAAACATGCGACCCAACAAATTATCGTCCTATCTCTGTATTACCAGCAGTAATGAAGATCTTCGAGAAAGCGGTATACAGACAACTATATGACCATCTACTACAGAACGATATATTATCCCCATGTCAATCTGGTTTCCGTCAGCATCATTCTACGTCAACAGCTCTAGTGGATCTTACTGACTTCATACTGAAAAATATTGATAATGGCAAGTTTGTTGGTGCAGTCTTCTTGGACCTGAAGAAGGCCTTCGACTTGGTTAATCACCATGTCCTCTTAAACAAACTTCAGAACATTGGCGCCCGAGAAAAATCTTTGCGTTGGTTTGAAAACTATCTTGATAACAGAATGCAATCAGTATCTGTTAATGGAAGTCTGTCCGACCCGCTGCCAGTCTCCTTAGGAGTACCACAGGGTTCAGCTCTTGGACCATTGTTGTTCATAATTTTCATAAACGATCTACCCACGAACATCAACAACAGTAAAACTGTTATGTTTGCGGATGATACTGCTATCTTTTATGCCAGCAAGGACCTAAATGAAATTAACCTGAAACTACAAGAGGATCTAACCAACCTATCATCTTGGTTTGACATGAATGATCTGATAGTGAACACAAAGAAGACAAAGACCATGGTGTTTGGTTCAGCGAAGCGTTTGTCTAATACCTCATCCAGCACCAGTAACTGTCCACTGTCTTTAAAGCAGTCAAATCTGGAGAAAACACCAAGTATGAAATATCTAGGAGTTACTTTGGATCCCTCCTTGAACTGGAATGATCACATTGACAACTTGTGCTCTAAAATCAGCAAGAGATTAGGGTTATTGAGTCGTTTAAGAAAATTCATCGATACCAAGACCAGCAAGATGATCTTTAACACCTTGGTCTTACCCCTGTTTGAGTATTGCGATGTGGTGTGGTCGAATGCAGATGTAACTAAGTTGGAAAGGCTCTACCGTTAGCAGAAAAGAGGTGCGCGTTTGATACTTAAGAAGAAAATCAGGGATGAACGTTCTGAAGTCCTTTTCAGTAAGCTTAACTGGGTTCCCATTGCAGAAAGATGGAAATTTAACAAATGTCTGATGGTGTACAAATGTATAAACAGACTTCTACCAGAATACCTGCGTAGAATTTTTATTATAAACTCAGAAATCCATAATTACAATACAAGAGCAAAGAACAATATTCATATTCCAAGAATAAACTCAAAATCAGGTCATAGATCTTTTGCTTTTTCAGCTGCTATGTTATATAATTCTCTTCCTGATAGTGTTAAAAATTCAGAGACCTCTAAGAAATTCAGAGTAAATTATTGGAAGCACTTTTCCACTGATAACTAACTAAAAACAAAGTAACTATGAAACTTAGAATTATTTTACTCAAATATTTTCTCTCATAGGCTAACTCTAATTGGTCACTGAGCAATAATTTGGCATACTGGGTTGGGCCGGGTTTGGGCGTCTGGTCTTGCATGTGCCGGATCTAATGCAAACTGGCTAATCTATTGTTGACTTGTTTGCGTTGGACTCGGCGCTTGTGGGACCCTTCGCCTAGACTCGGTCCAACTTAACCAATTCATATATAAATCAGTTTCTCTGTTGTTGTTTTTTTTTTTCGTCTTCTTTAGATATATTTCATATATATGTAGATAATAGATTTCAATTTCTCAATTCTATCTTTATTTATTCCATTACATTATATCTTAATATATTATATTAAATTATATTTAGTACTATATTTATTGTAGATTAGTTTTTAGTTGCACATCTCCAGTGGAAACCAGCGTCAGCTGATTGGATTTTTGTGGTTAATAAAGTTATTATTATTATTATTATTATTATTATTATTATTATTATTATTATTATGATCATTACAGTGCTATTTCAGCAGCCAAATCAGAGACAATCTCGATTTTTTCGTTTAATTTACGAGGATGATACAAATAACATAAAAAAATTAAAACAGAAGTTCAATTTTTTATATTTTAGTGTGATGTTGCACGCAATGTTGCACCGTGTGCCGGGGGGGGGGGGGGGGGGGGGGGACCGTGTGTTGGAGCCTTCATCCAGCATTGTCTCTGCTTCAGATTCTTTGTCCGTTCACTCCAGTACCTTGTCACCAAACAAGACGTGATGTTTAGAATAAACACTCACTACTTTAGGGACTGGTCAGAAATTAGCAGGGGGGAGGGGGTGGAGATTTAAAATTGCATGCCGAAAATGAAGTGACCCTCACTAGCAATGGGATTGAAATTTCCTGACCCTGCCCATTTGGTGAGCCTAAAAAATCATGACCCTCCCCCTGCACAGATAATACCTCCCAAAACAACTGAAATAAGACCTGTCATTGAACATATATATCCTAAAACCCTTAATATTTATAAAACTAGGAATTCATATGAGTGTATATAAAAGCGTCTTTCTTTGATATCAAGCAATATGCCTTTAACCATGAATGAGAATGGTGACAGTGATGGTTATGATGATGATGACGATGATGTCAATAGCAGTGACATGGCAGCCACGGTCATGCTGAGCATTTTTTCTAGGACAACTTTACATTAACTTGTTTTATAGCATTTATCTTGCTCTTGTAAACAAGTAAATCAATGTTGTCTTTCGGTTAAGACAAGATTGTTCAGGGGATTTTTTTTGGAAGGAGGTAAGGGTAATGATCACCTTAAGCTGGAGCCCGAAGGGGGGTTTGGCATGCCCCCCAAGAAACTTTTAAATTCAGAGAGCCTCGGGAATGCGATTTCCAGTGTTTTGAGGGGCATCTGCAAGAGCACAAATTTATGTGACCCTCCCTTTTTCACTGCCTATTTTTCCATGACCCTCCCTTTTCAGGGTCTCAAAAACAGTTATGACCCTCACCCTTTTTCCACCCCCCTCCCCCCTGCTAATTTCTGACCTGTCCCTTAGATGACTTATAGATGGATGAGATATTGACTCAGCTGAAGTTAAGAATGCACTCCAGTGTCGGTTCACTCCAGTGCCTATTTTTTGATCCGACAACCTTTTTCGAAATAGTATGATGTGGATAAAATAGGAAAATTCTTAACAAAAAGGGGGCTTTTTCCAGCAAGCGAGGGATATTTTAGTACACATTGTAGAACCCAAAAATAGATTTTGTTCGCGGAAAATGTCTTCATCACTTCACTGGGGAATTTCGAAGCACTTTTGTAGGAATTCTGAGGACCAGTGGTCTGAGTATGTATGAAGACACTTGACACGAAAAACTATTTCTTTAGCATTCTGAATCCGTTAAAAATGATTTAACTGTTCTTTTGTATAATATAAGCTGTGGTCCACATTTGAGCTAAGAAGGGAAACGTAAGACGAGATTTTATGGAAAAGCAAACGAAAGAGAAGCAAAAATGAGCAATGCAACTTCTCCGTTCTCGGCAACTCCGGCTTTTCTAGTTGATAAGGGAAGTGAAAAATAGAAAATAATGATTGAGTTACTTCACAGAGATTTTTTCATATTTATAGAATAAAAACAAGTGTTTTGACAACTACCAGAACCACGAAACATCCTAATAAGGTATCAGATGTTTACTGAGATTATCGTAAACGTGACATGTAGATAAAGCGTGACAATAGTGGCTCTAGAAATTTGTGAAAGCTTTCCTCACGCGCGATCAAACAAATGTTGCACCATTTACTAGATAAATATTTTTTGTTTTACCAAACATCTTTAAATATTTTCAGTATATGAAAAATTAAACAAAAACTTCCTTTTTCTTTGCATTTATAATAAATAATTTCGACGAACAGACGAAAAACACGAAAAATACTGTAGTCACGCAAGCGTAGTTGCGTGACAAAAATTCTTTCTTACAACTACGCCGCCTTTGTGAGAATCTGCACTTGAGACAACCCCATTATATCTTTAATTGTTTTTTCAATGAGTTGGGTTCGTCCTAATTAATATACTTTAAAATACCAAGGGTATTTTGGAAGCTATTTGGATTTTATTTTCGTCCAGTTTTAAAACAGTTTATTCTGTTCTGACGTCTGTATGTAATGAGAGATGTGTCGAATTCTGTGTCCTTTGTGCGCAATGTTGTATTGTTCGATTGGTAAATTAAAGGAGAAGATGAATATGATTGGTCCGTTTTAGCCAATCATAGATAAGAGTCTTTAAATGTGTGGGCTCCTTGTAGTGTTTTTTTAATACGGACAACGGGTTGAGCTTCGCCTAGTGTTGTTTAACTCACTCACACACGCCCTTCGAAGAGGTTAGAGCTGTCTTTTTTTGTGCTGTTATTCTTCTAAAACCATACAAGATGGCGGATATTCCCAAAGATAAACTAGACGAGATCAACGATGCTTTTTCATTATTCGATGAAATAGGCGATGGAAAATTGGCTTACCTACACATCCCGAAGCTACTCAGATCAATGAACCTCAACCCTGTTGGCAGTGATCTCGAAAAGGTTGTGGAAGACTACAAGTCCAAAGAGCGAATCGACATTGAAACCTTCCTAGCAATTTATACCGAATTTTTGAAAAAGACGCCCCCAGCAAAGGAAGATTTCTTGGAGGGATTAAAAGTCTTTGATCGTGAAGGAAACGGTACGATTGACTCTGGGAATTTCCGTGCTTTACTTTGCAACAGAGGCGACAGTAAGCTGACCGAAGAAGAGGCGGATGTCATCCTGGAAGGACACGAAGACGTCGCCAAGGGCGAGGTAAACTACAACGAACTCATCGACTTTGTGATGGCAGGGTAATTTGAAGGTGGAGAGGAAAGAACACATCTTTATAAACATTTTTTTCCATGAACATTACAGAAATAATATTTTTACTGGCCCATCGATACAGAACAGTAAGACAGAAGATCTTATTTTACTATTTCCAACACAAGACTTTAGTTTAGCAAAGAATAACACTGGGGAATCCTATCTATCTTTGATCCTTAAAATCTTAATGTAATACCAATATCTGTATATTTGACTCGGGAATTCTTAGAGTGACGAATAAATATATTCCTCTTCAGTTAGAATGTTTTGTAAATGACAGGGCGGTGTACAATCAACATTACTATCTGGAATGACCTTTTACCCCTCTCTAAGATGGCCAGTTTTAAAACCCCTTGAGAGTATATCATATATGATTTTAAGTTTACGCTTCTCGCTAATCTTAGGCTTTTCAAATCAAATCTTTTCATTAGATTTAATTATCTTCAATAATTTAGTCTAAATTGATTTAAACTTTTGTTATTTTTTGAACAAAAGCTGCTCAACAGTTGATTTTCCATGTTTATCGTTTGTGAACAGTTGTTGATTCTTATCTGACAAGGTAGAATTGTTATCGTGAACAATACTGAAATTCTGTTTCTGTGTCCTGTTTGATCGTATGGAATTTTCTGTAACGCTGTGGATCTTGTTTTTATGTTTCTAACTTTTTGCGTTCGTCAATTAGACAACAGGACGCTGTGAGCTTGTTTAATTGGCCATCACTAACAGATAGCTTTTGTACGAAGTTCATTAAGAGATTAGCGCGATTTCACGCTCTGTTAAGTATTTTTTGCTCTTCTTGTACACAAATATTCACTCCAACCAATTCAAAATTCTGTACTTTTCCTTGACGAGGTACAGCTAACACGCTGAAACTAAGTGATGTGAACACTTGAAATCCCAAAAATTTACACCCCTTGCACTAAATCCCAACCTGGGGGTCAAAACAATGAAAAATGTTTTAACACCAAAAAAGATTTCAATCCTCAAGAGAAGGGAGTTCTTTTGTTTTGACCCCCAGATTGGGATTTAGTGCAAGGGGTCTGTAGTCTCCTCACTTATAATTAGAACAAACCTGCAGGACACTTCTGTAATACGGGCACTTTTAGATCATGGATGCATTTATCATATCGACTCTTCTGGAAGTCCGAAAAGTAGGAATAGACTGCTCACTTGCCTAGATAAAACCTGCAAAATGCGGACACCTCCGTAATACGAACACGTCTAAGATACGAGCTTACGAGCGCAATTATGGTGTGGACACTTTTTGAATTCCGAGAATCAGTGAATAGCTAGACTGCTCCCTTGCCTAGAACAATGAACACTTCTTCTGCAGGACAATTTCAGCATTTTCTTTAGTGTTAGTGGTAATAGTTTTAGTTAACACCGTCAGAAATCCAGATTAAGACGGTCTGATGGCCAGTGTTCTGGTAGGCATGCCACAAACAACCACATTTTTTCCGACAAGCTTGAAGATTCACGGTTCAGACTCCCCTTAGTTACCGTTGCTATGTCCCACAAGCTCAACAAACTAGCTAGAATATCTCAGAATTGAAAACTAGGGTCGCGGAAAATTGATTATAGTTTGTTTCAATTATTTACTGTCATGGGAAAATATAGAAAATTGCCTCGTAATCTTTGTAGTACTCTTTAAGCAGACACTGTATAGTTGTTTATGTGACAAATTCTAATTCCACTGGGAAAACTGCTGCAACAGTGATTGGTTCGCTAGCCTAATCAAAACCCGCTGACGTCACAGTCACGGCACGGTCATGGCACGTTCGTACTACAATGCCTTGTACTTAGCTTTTTAATAGCGCAAACCCAAGTCTAAGTGTTTTTTTTTTAAGAAATCTTGACACAAAGAAGTGAATAAGTTTGATCTTTTTTGTGCTTGTACCAAAACTTTACAGTAATTTGCAGAGGACTTCACAGAGTGTAACTTTAGATTAAGATCCAATGTTGAACTTCACATGAGCCGAACCTAATGACATCAAAGAAGACCGCCTTATTATCCATTGTTTGTAATGCGTTCGGCTCATGAGAAGATCGACGTTTCAACTGGACCTAACTACACATGAGCCAAACCTAATAACATCAAAGAAGACCGCCTTATTCTCAATTGTTTTCGATGTGTAAAGCTGACTTCTACATTGTCACTCATGGCGTTTACCTCATCACACTAAATTATACTAAATCGTTTTCTTTCCAAATTCTAACATTTAAATGTTACAGAAGCAAAATTATTTATCAAGAATTAAACCAGTAAAAATATACTCTTTATTCAATGTGCTGATGCACAATTACTTAATTTTGAATTTATGACAGTAAGCATTGAAGTTTGACCTGCAAAGATTGAAGTCTCATTTGCAAACTAGTATTTCAACAGCTGTCAATCAAAATACCTTTTTTGACAAACATGTAGGTATGTCTAATTTTTGGCAGATTTTTTTTTTACTTTTTAGCCTTCAATAGTAAATCTTATTGCCCTTCATTACAAACTTTGGTCATAAATATGAGTCATGTTTTCATAGTTACTCGTTCCCAATATTTTGATTGATGGCCATCGAAATTCTACAATACCAGTTATTATGGATGCATGCAAATGAGACATTGTATCAACCCGATAGCCCCAATAGCCTCACTTGTATGATTCTTAAGACAAAAGAATATCCCATTGTGGGTTCAACTGTAATAACAGCTATTGTATTTTGCAAACAAGACTTCCAGCTTTGTGATTCACAGTTCAATGATAATGGTTATTAATAATGTAATAAATTTTCAAAAAAGACCTCTTTCCCTCAAGATAGCCACTCTGCTATTTATATGAACACAACATATCTAGAGATATTTTTCAAGGAAGAGCAGAACAAACTGTTCTTAGGTGTGACATATGTTCTTGACGTTCTGCTAAATGTGACGTACACGAAACTAACGACCCCTGCCAAGGCCAGGGACCTGACGCAAGTCTATTCATAGGCCAGTAACCAATCAGAACACAGTTGTGGTCATGTGATATTAAGTCAATTCTGTTTTTATACATGTTCTGTTGTACAGATGAATCTGGTAATTTTCCTGACCAAATCCTTAGTTCTCTCACCTGAAAATCAAAAATTGAGGAAATTATAAATTGTTAGTTAGATTTTTAAAATATTGGTGCCTAGATATTGGTTAGCCATGCTTTGACGTAGAATAGCCCAGAGTTGTTTCAACGTTAAATCTGTTAGCAGTGCATTGACTTAGATCAATCAGCCCAAAGGCGGTTTCAGGGTTCGATCTGTGAGTTAGCTGTGCCCTGACTTAGATCAGTCCAGAGATTGTTTCAGGGTTCGATCTGTGAGTTAGCCATGCCCTAACTTAGATCAGCCCAGAGGTTGTTTCAGGGTTCGATCTGTGAGTTAGCCATGCCCTAACTTAGATCAGCCCAGAGATTGTTTCAGGGTTCGATCTGTGAGTTAGCCATGCCCTAACTTAGATCAGCCCAGAGGTTGTTTCAGGGTTCGATCTGTGAGTTAGCCATGCCCTGACTTAGATCAGCCCAGAGGTTGTTTCAGGGTTCGATCTGTGAGTTAGCCATGCCCTGACTTAGATCAGCCTAGAGGTTGTTTCAGGGTTCGATCTATGAGTTAGCCATGCCCTGACTTAGATCAGCCTAGAGGTTGTTTCAGGGTTTGATAGATGTCTATTTGAAGTCAAATTATGAATCAGGAGCAGGGAAGAGAATGAATGGACAACAACTTGAATCTACTTTCCAGTTAGTTTAGCTTTCTGTATTGGGCTGCCTGTGGTTTGCTAGGTGACCACAGGGATCCCAACAGACGATATTTAGTAACCATGTCAAAAATAGGCAGGAATGTAAAGACAACAGAAAGTATGAATATGAGTACTCACAAGGCCAAAGAATGGATACCAGCTACAGTGATTAGATGGCATTGCATCAGACGTCCATGGAGTCAGGTCACCATAACTAATAATTCCATTGCCGAGTTGACAATGCCTCATAAAATGTCTGTACCAAAAGAATTCACAGGTGTTAATATTTTGTGTAGTTTCAGAAAATATACATGATCCCTTGAGTGGGGTTGGGATTTCTAAGAAGCAAGGAAGGGTCCATTTAGAGACCTTTTTTAACACCTTGGACAATCATTCACATATCTCTATCATTGCAAGGTCATCTCATGTCTCACTTCAACGCAAAGGCACACATGGCTACTATAATCGGCTACCATTCAAGATGGCACAGGGAACTGTGAAGGGGACTATTTGTATCCTTACCTATGATATTCATGGCCAATGCCAAAGTTAATAGTATCCACTACAACTCCATCTACTAATAATGTCTGGCTGTCAGATGATGCAGTGATAGCCACATGATGCCATTCATCATCAAGTCTTGGTCCCTTCATGAACTTGTATGGCTCTAATGATCCTCGTATGCATCTGTCAGGCCCTATGTGCAGTAACTGCCAATGATATGTGGCCCAGCGAGCAGAACTACAAGACATTATGGAATACTCTCATTATTTTGTAAAGCTACTAAAAGTAAGGAAGTGTTACCCCTACTCTATCCTGTCCCTGCTTTTAGCCTTCTCTGCTCTCTGTCTTGCTTTTCTCAGCAGATGAACAAGAGCACAAAAACACCCCACCCCACCCTACCGGGTGTATGTGTCAAAACAAACAGGTGTTCCGATAATACTGTATTTACAGCACCCTAGGCATGTCTCAAGCAAAATATTAACCTTGTATTATCATTAGGCTTTATTCTGCAAGAATATAAAGGTCAAAAGATCAAGTTACAAAGTCTTTGATAAGCTGTTTCGATATGGCACACCAACATTACACGTTATCTTCTATTTTTGTCGATGATGACAACTGCACTTTCCTCCTGTCCTTCTAAGCCAAATAATATCGTTATATTTCTACTTGTTTGATTATCCTTACCTCACAGATTCGCTCTGACAACCAAGGATAACCCCATCAGGTTTTTTCTTGTGCAGTTTTATCCATAATTCGATAGACATGCTTTTTGGGGCTTCACTATCAAACCTAATTCCATTACCTGATGTTTTCCTTACAAACTCCGCACAAAGTCTCTCTCCGTCCTTGTTTGTCGCCCTAAGCCCAAAAGACATAGCATAACTAGCCTTCAGATAAAGTTTCTTCCAAATTCCTTTACGAATGTTATTAGTTCTAGTCGAGGAATGATAATTATTGTTGTTGTTTCCAGAAGGTAAGGTTAATAAATGATCATTGTTCGATCGAAATCTTCTTTTCCAAACCACATCTTGATTCGTTAGATGAAAAAGCCGATGGCAGGTGCAGCCGATGCTGAAAACGTCAGACACTGGTAAAAAAGAGAAAACGTGTAGCCAGATTTCTTCGGGGAGATCGGTAAATGTTGTGTCATCTTTGACATCTTGTTCCTCAGTCTCCATCTTGGTTTGTTGGGGGTTATTATCAAAACGGGATCCCTGTGATAAAAATGGACAGGGATCCCAACTGCATGCAAATTTTTATTATTTTTTCCATCCAAATTTTTGGTTAAGAAAAAAAATCCTTGCAAACCTAAAATATAGATTGCTAAAGTTATTCTAATATCATTCCATCTTCTTTATCCTATTACTAATTTTTCAACCTATTCTAAAGAATTTTACTTTATTTTTATTTAATGATATGACGATGGAATGAAGAAATGTTATCCATGAATCCCAACAGAAGCAAAAATTAAATGCCATTTGAATCTATCGTTTTTATGGAGATAACAGAAACGTACTCATTCGTGAAGAATTTTGTGGTTTGTTTTGGGTTTTAGGTATGCAATATGAATCAAAGAACAATAGAATGATTGACAGCTAGTCGCAAGGATCGCATATCGATCTGGGGCCATTTCCATGTCAACTACGAATGCTTGTAAATCGATGATCGCGATATTTCTGTTTTGAAATCTTAAGAGCCCTTTGATTGTAGGGTTTTAAAGTTTTCTGTAGCAAAACTATAGACGGCGTGAGGTAGACTGAAGGAGTTGAATAACGGATTGGCTTGATAAATGATTCCTGTAGGGAGTTTTGTTTAGATGAAAAACAGCAGAAAGGATTAGCTATTTATCACTTGCACGCCATTTATATTTCAGTGTTTGATCACACAGCTGATAGACATCTCACCGTCGACTTGCGTGCCTTTTCTCAGTTCCATATGCAAGGACATCTTGGATAGGACTTATCAACTCGAGCATAGATTCAATTGCAAGAGCACAATAACAGCGTTTGTTTGGAAGTTTCACTCCTCCGTGACGGACTAACTTCAGGTGAAACCCAGTTTGTTTAGGAAGTTTGGCAAGCAGACAGCCGGCAGGCCTGAGGTTATCTAGCCAAATGATTGTGAAGCCGATAGCAAGGTCTCTGTAGGCCACTTCGCATGACAATACGAAACAGAGAGCGTCTCCTTGAGTTGTTTTTGGTTCAAGTACTAGTTGCTGCAGGGTTCTTTGTTTTTCTATCACAAAAACATGTCGGATGATAGCGTTCCTTTGGATATTCTTCAGCCTCCAAAGTACCCAAGTTCCGAAGACTTTGATTCAAGAGATGAACTACGAGAACGAGAACTTGAAGAAGCTCGTGCAAGAGCTTCACAGATGGAAAAGACGATGCGATGGTGGTCTGATTGTACAGCAAACTGGAGAGAAAAATGGGGTAAAGTACGAGCAGAGCGGAACAAAGCCCGCGAAGAAAACAGGCAATTAAAACTGAAACTAGAATCTGCTTCAAAAGAAATCTCAAGCTTAAGACGAGAAAAGCAGGATTTAAGTGATGGGAGATTTCGTTTGGAGAGGGAAATCGAAAAGCTGGAGAAAGAGTTGAGGAAAGACAGGCGATCAATACCATCAGCTCGTGTGGAGCCGTCATTAAAAGGTCAAATTGAAAATGATCTAAAAAGCGCTTATGGACGGACTGTACCTAAACCTGGCTCTGAACAACAGTTTATTCAACAAATATTAGAAAAGAATGAGTATTACGAGGAAGAAGAGCTCAACTACGCTTTACCAGAAGAACGAAGAAGACCTAGTCCGAAAATTAGAGGTCAAAATTACGAACTTGATGACAACAATAATCATGAAATTAGAATTCTAAAGCAAAAAATCGAAGAGATGGAACGTCTTCTAAGTGATGAAAGAAGGTAAACAAATCTTTTATTTCTTAATGTAGAATGATTTTCTGATTTATTATTTTACGAATTATGGTCTTATCAAGTGTTTATTGGAAGCCTTTTTAATGCAATTATGTTACAAATTTATAGTATTCGAAGTATCCCAGAATTAACATAAAATAGTTTTGAGGTTTTACATAAAATCAATTATGAAGGATTTAACAGTTTAGTAATTTTATCTTGTCATCTTTGTTGTGAGCTAAACTCAAAATCTCTTAGTGTTCTCTAAACAAACAAGGGTGTAAAGACTACTCTTAAACTCAAATAATATTGGCTCATTAAGAAGATCAATTTATGATGATTTCAAAGGCAAAAAGGGTTCAAATTATTCGTGTTTTCGGGGCAAGCGTCTTTCAAGATAAGTTTTTGGTATTGATTAACGATTATAAAGCAATTTCTTTAAGTTTTTTAGTTGTGCAAATGAGCTCAATATTCAAGATAGTGAATACTAATATAGTCAAGAGTGTGTCTCGTTCATGCACCAGCTGGCATGAGGAGCGGTTGACGTCAAGGGGTGTCCCCTGGGGAAAAGAACTAAGAGACTACAGTCAAACCTCCAGTAACGGACACCTTCCCACAACTTCCACCTCTCTACAACGACCACAAAATTTTGTCCCTACGGTGACCGTGTAGAGGTTTGACTGCCCTTGGGATTAGTTTATGCGCGTATATCTTGGGTACTAGTTTTAGCTGTAGTTTAATGCCAGCGCTCATAGATCCATCAAAATGTGTAGCTTCATTGACCATTCTGACTCAGAAATGCTGGGTTTTCAGCATTATTCATGTGACCATGTCTGCACCCACGACCATTTGTTATCCATCTGCGTCTGTCGGGCCATGGCAAGCCTGTAGCCAGTCCTCAATCTGTAGGGCAACAAACATAGCCCATTTCCCCCTTTCCATCGTCCAAGACAGGTAACAGTAGAACCAGAGAACGGTGGGCATATGGAATGGGACGTTAACTCTCCCAAACCAAAAATTCTGGGACCATCAGGCCTGGCGCTCAATAGTCCCCTTCACAGTTCCCTGCGCCATCTTGAAAGGTAGCTGTGCCTTTGCATCGAAGCGAGACATGAGGTGACCTTGCAGGGATAGAGACCTGTGAATAATTGTCCGAGATGTTAGAACATGTCTCTATCATTGTAAGGTCACTTTGTGTCTCGCTTCGATGCAAAGGCACGGCTACCTTACAAGATGGCGCAGGGAACTGTCAAAGGGAATATCTATATATTATATTAAATAATACACCAATACATGTACACCCGACAATTTCTTATTTGAACTGCCCGAAAATTATTCCTCCATAAATCATAATTAGAAGGTATTTGAAATGACTGCATGAGAAAAGCCGCGGCAACCGGTACGATCACGGTACCCAATGACGTCACTGTCCTTTAAGCCAATCACAGTGCTTGAAATTACTGCTCAACCAATCACAGTTGCTCTTTATATGACATGCATCGTCGTCTGTATCCTAGGCTTTTTTCAGTGATTGAACCCGGGTCTAGCATACATAGAAAATGTGTAGAATGAATGACTGTTGTCTTGTTTCAGTTCGAAGACTAATTTAATGGAGGAAATAGATTGTCTGCAGTCAGACCTGACGTCACTAAAATTAACCAATGAAGACCTAAAGTCCAACAAAGCTGGTACAGAATCAGAGGTATGACGTCATTTCCTATCCAGGGAGGCCTCACTGGAGAAATGTTCCCCTTTCATCAGTTGTTGATAGCTCAGATTGAGCGCATTTTTTCGCTGATTCCGCTGAGCCAAACAGCCTAAGATAGCTTCTCATATTATTATCAGATAATTAGTTTATCTTCAATCTTCAAGTTTTATCGATACCCTGAAACAACCTATGGGCTAATCAAACTCACAGATCGAATTGGAATTTAGTGTGTTAGACTTTTGGGAGGGAGGAAAACCGGAGAACCCGGAGAAAAACCCTCACAAACTCATTTCGTATATGGCTTGCGCGCATGACCGACACCGTTGTAACTGTTGCTATACTTTGGTAATAAATGTTGCCCGCCATTTTTACAACCAATTTTACACCATTGACCTTATGCGGCATGTTTTTCGCAGCGTCTTTTTGGATTCAATAAGATCTGGAATGCTAGAGGAAAATATTGTGTTGTTTCTGTGTTATTTTCAGCTTGCGAGAATAAAGAATCGATACGAGAAAGAAATGAATGGATTGAATGCTGATTTAGAGGAAGTTTACAGCTCTTCTGTGAATGCAAAGAAACTGAAAGAAATGAGAGCAGAGGTAAAAACTGATAATAACTTTAAAAGTAAATAGATTTCGTAGAATAGCACGGAGCATGCGCAATACGGAATCGAACGACACCCTTTGAACCAATCACAGCTCACGGGATTACGACGCATTCATACGATCAAAACGCACCGCCAAGGTCACGGCACGACACGACACATGCCAGTTTAGTAGAGCAGTTTCGTATGAATATGAAAAACGCACGGCTCGGACCGCGCCTTGCCGTTACCGTGTCAGTGCCGTGTCGTGTATAAAAAACATTCGGCATTCTGCACCGTGACGCGCCGCGCCGTAACCGTGCCGTGTTCCGTATACGTGCAGTGATTTTTTACACTTATACGAAATCTGCTTTATCATGAATTTTCGACAGTTAATTACACGTAAACTGCTCTATGATTTCATCTCGTACGACACGATACCTGGCTTGCGTATTTATGCGCTGGGGTTGAGGTCGTTTTACACATGCAAGATAAATATGCCAACCTTTCCAACCTTATTATCAGATTGAACGATTACAAACAGAAAACTCCCTCGAGTGGAGTAAGAGGGAGAAACTGGAGACCGAGAAGGCAGCTTTGGAGAGAGAAAACAAGAAGCTCAAACACCAAGTGGAGGTAGGTGTAGATGAATGTGAGTGAAGGAAATGCACGTGCGTATTTCACAACTTCGCGGATTCGCCTTTGACAAAAATCAATCGATTTTCATCCCAATCACAAACATTCCACGTGACACGTGCCTTGACAACTTTGTGTTTTGCGGCAATGTCATGGAAACACTTTGATTGACGTCCAACAAAACCTTATTTTGTCGCGATGGCGATTCGCGCGCGTTACTGGGAAGCGCTGCAAACTTCAACTTCAGGATTTTTAGCGTTGTAACTTTTCGTTGAAACTCTTGCCACGCCACATTCCGAACCGAAACGCGCAGTAATGAGTACTGTAGTGGTTACTAGTTTAGATTGTGCGGGTGTGTTAAATACAACAAGTGAATAGAAATGAAGTTAAACAGGGAACATGCATGTAATAAAGTTGGTAACTTATATTGACCTAACGCCGGGACGTTAGTCCTTTCCGAGTTAAAGAGGAAAGAAGACCATGTTGTAAGAGTCAAGGAACACCTCCTTGATGTGAGGCCTTTGCAATATGACAATATACAGCTATTGCAAAAAATGTTGGTGAACGTTTGGTTGCTTGTTGCATGTTGCTTACCAAGCTTGAAATATGTTATATTCATGTGTAAATAATGTCAGCACAGAAAAAATATGCTGGAAAACCTGGAGACAAAGTGTTTGGAAAATCCCATATTGTTGTGACCTTTCGTTTAAATTCACATCACCCATACTGTATTTCGGGCTTGATATGCAACATGCAACATGCAGCAAACAACAAAACCTTCACCAACCCTTTTTGAAATAGGTGTATAAATTTCACTGACAACAGCCGTTGCTGCAGTTGGTAGAGGATCTTTTAAGCTTTGCTTGTGCTTTTTTTCTTCAGTATTGTTGTAAGACTTACTCATTGTTTTTCTGCAGGATTTGGAAAGTCTATTGAATCACAAGACAGCCAGAGCATCAAAGATCATGGACACGGATCTAAAACAACTGCAAGCACAAGTTGAAGAGAAATCCACTGTAAGAAATACACGTGATTCATAAACCCTTTTATCCACCAGTTAGTTTTCTATTCTCTCCTGTGCTTCGAGGGTTTTTCTTCGGGTTCTGTGCAAGGTTCGCCCCTCCAGAAAAAGGAGCTTCTTCTGGCTCGGGAATCTGAGCAATCACTCCGATGTCAAATAAATGAGGCGTTCTTATACTCACTCTCTCACTTTTCATATCATTTCAGGAACTAGTGGATCTGAGATATGCCTACAATAAAATCAAAAAACAGCTCCAAGAAAAGGTAAACATAGTTTTACAAGTACTGGCAGTATGAACATTACTGCTATGTTCATAAACATGCGAACTCGGTAGCTGCGAGCTGCACGCTGAAATTTGGTTTTTCGCTTCCATCAATCAAAAATAATCAGTCGGTACCTTTTATATTTATGATTGGCGGCAGTGAAAAACCGAACTCCAGCGAGCAACTCGCAATTACATTGAGTTCACATATTTATGAAAATTGCAGTAACCACCTAGTGACTCATAGGCAACCGATTTGTCGTTAAACGCGCAACATTTTTAACGACAATTTCACAGGAACGCTTCATGGCAGCCATGATGGAGAGAAACAATAGATGTTTTTTTCCTTTGAGAACTGAAATCGCTTGTCATGCAAACATTTTGCATTGTACAACTTGGCTGTTGTTAAATAGTCCTTTGTTGCCGCAAGGAAAGGTCTTCGAAGAATTTTATTGCTTCTTTTGTCTTTATCTGCCTATGCTGAGATCTTTACGCAAGTTCTATGTCTCTTAAAGATGATGCAGCCTCTTTTCTTTCAATATTTTAGATACGGTAACCTATATGCACAATTTGTCATGCAAAGCATTGTCGAAAAGCAAACTGATTCATATCGTTTCCCCGATATTTCTAGACGGCAGAACTCGAGCACTCGAACAAGAGAGTTGAGCAACACGATAATGAAGTCAAGAAACTGCGCATGCGTGTAGAGGAGTTGAAGTTAGAGTTAGCCAAAGCAGAAGACGAGGTAAGTCTCTAGTTTGAGAAAAAGAACATGTAAAGGTACCAACAGGAGTGTATTTCCCTTGTTTATTTGCGTGTCTCCTTCCTTCCTTCCTTCCTTCTTTCCTACCTACCTTCCTTCCTGGCTTTATTCGTCTTTTGCGTGCAATCGTTGTGCCAGTAGTCACTTAAATGTGGCAAAAAAAGTAGAAAGAGCTTCCACTTTTGAAACAAAGTCGCGCAACAAAATTTTGTTGTTGCGAGAGTGGTAATACGAGCAAAATTCACTCAATATTGCGCGACAAGTTGCACGTTTTAGTTTTCGTATTACCTCACATTTAGTAATTTAGCGCCATTTTTGTTTTCTCTTTCAGATCGACTCTCAATCAAACCAAGTTCGTAAGATCCAGAGATCTCTTGACGAACAGACAGAGCGAGCAGAGAGCCTACATGTCCAAGTACAGCACTTAACGTCAAGGTAAGTCAGAGATGATAAGTCAGTTGAATGGGTCGTGATGATATCTCGATAAATAAAATCATTCTTGGCCTTTTATGTAACTATTGGGGCCCAATTGTGTGCTAGGTCTACGTTTCTTCTGGTCAGTAGTCAGCTACTTAGTGCTGAATAGAGGGAGCGCAGGAAACTACGCGGCAGGAACTAACTTTTGGTGCCAAAACTGGGCTACCTGTGTGTTAGTAACAGTCTGTAAACTTAAAGGTGCGATTACACGGAGCAATTTTCTTTGCAGCTTAATTAATTAATTGTCTCGCAACCGCTCCGTGTAATCGCGCCTTAACTCTAAAGTTTTCCAAAAGGCTCAACCAGCTTGCCCTAAACACTAACCCTTATCAGGATCATTTCTTCTCCTCCTACTTTTTCTTCTTTTGCTGCAGTTTCCTCTTTCTTTTTTTCTATTCTTTTACTATTTTCTAAATCTCTTGTCTTATTCCAACCTTGTTTTCCTCTCTCAAGCCGTCTTCTTACTCGTGATTTCCTCTAAGGATCCATTCAAGGGTTAGTGGATTATTTACCATCACTAAACTTAAACCCGGTTATAAACTATCAATGTGTCAGTTTTGTTGTATGGCGAAATCATTACTTAAACCATATATTTTGTCTTCTGTCATCAAAGCGTTCTGATATAAGCCGTTCCAAGGTTGAGGAAAAAACTGGGTCGAGTTGGCATTACAGTGCATTGTGGGACTGCTTAGGGGATGAAATAGACGCCATCTTGGAAATATGTCCCCTAAAACAGCCCCACAAAGCACTGCAGTGCCAACTTGTCCCAGTTTTTCATCTGAGACCTCTAAATCCCATGTCAGTTAAGCTGTAAACTAAACAAACTGACGAGTATGATATATAGTTGATGGTCATTGATATTGATAGAGTGGCTTAAATGATCGCTGTCTTTTCTCTTTTCCAGATTACGAACTTCAAATATCTCTAGTAATAATACACGCAAGTATTCAAGAAAGTCTCCAGTCCATGTATCTACAGACGATGACAGTGATTGAGATTGACGACGATGATGATGATGATATTGAAGACAAGATGCCTTGGAATCAAGCAAGGAGTATGATTTGGTTACCGATGATGCCCGGATAACGATCCAGACTGATGATAATGATATAAGTAATGCTGCTGCCTGTTGCTGGTGCTGCTGATGATGATAATGATGATAATATTGAAGACAAGATACCTTGGAATCAAGCAAGGAGTATGCTTTGGTACAGATGATGCCCGATAACGATCAAGACTGATGATAATGATATAAGTAATGCTGCTGCCTGTTGCTGCTATTGCTATTGATGATGAAGATGATGGTGATGACCTTGACGTCGGTGTGTTGGAATGTACTTTGGTTGTGATGCCCGGATAACGATCCAGATTGGTAATGATATCAGTAGTACTGCTGCTAGCTACAATGTAGCTGCTGCTGATAATATCGACTGATGACAATGGTTTGTTGTAACTGAATCTACATGAAATAAATTTTTCTCATCGATCAACCACCTTAAACGTATACCTCTGGCATCCACTGGAAATCAAAACGTATACCTCTGGCATCCACTGGAAATCATCAATGAAATTCAAAGAGAAAATGTCATTGAAACAATATGAAACAACTTTATTGTTACTAAGAGATGAAGTGCATTGGGATTTTGATGGACATGATTTAGCCTCTTTTTTTACCTTTTAGAAATGCGACAAGCATGACAAACTCGATTCGCTGAAGCAACGAGCTCATTTTACAAACAGAATGGGTCCAGTGAATGTACACTTTCTAAATTTTACAAAATCAACCAATCATTATGTAGGATGAAAACGAGGCATACCAACTTAAGCCAATAAGGAGCAAGCAACGAAGCCAAGATCTCGTGCTTTCTCCTGATTGGCTCAAGTTTTCCGTATTCTATTTAACAATTAGTCCTCGAGTCCGAATGGGCTATTGACTCGTAGGCCATGAGGGCGAGAGGTCTAATTGTTTTAGTAAAAACCTATCGGACAGAATTCTGAGATATCAAACATGGCCTATTGTCTTATCTCTTGTCACAACTTTAGCTTTTTGCTTTTATGAAAGTAAGGAAGGGTATTTTTATTCCAAAATGATTAATAAATACTAAATATTGCTAAGTGTATGTTTGACCTATTTTCTCCCATTGCGAATGGGGGGAGGATTCCCTTTAGTTACCTTCGTTACTGTTGCTATGGGGTTCAAATGTGAGTTTATAGCATGGTATAACGAGAGTCCTAGGGTTGGAGAATGGGGTCCAAGATGGCAGTTCCACCGACCTTTGTGTCTTTTGCCCCCCCCCCCCCCCCTTCCACACACACACACTTTTTTTCCTTTTGCATACTTAGCCCACTTATGCCTTTTCATCTAATTTGCATACTACTCCAACGCTTTAAAATGAGCTCCGCCATCCTCGTGTATGGGGTTCAGGGGTTTTCACTAAACAACTTTATGTAACACAGGAAGCCCAAATTTGAACATACCTTGGTCCTATGTTATTGTTAAAGGTGTTGTGTCATTCTGGGTGGTTTTTGGCCGTTTTAGAGCGGGTTTTTTTTTTTAAATTGCCCACTAGTGGGTAATTAAAAAAAATCGCTCTAAAACGGCCAAAAACCACCCAGAATGACAAATTTTATTTCAACAAATAATAAGTTGTATATCGTCCCATACATTTACTGTAAAAATAACTAAAAATGGATTGTTTGGGCTGCCTGTGGGCTGTGCCTCTATTCCGCGCACGCGGTACTTTGTACGGACAAAGACGAAGGACTTTGCTTAAGTCTATGCATAGTATCTAGTATTCCGACCAAACAACTGCACAAAACTAATTCTACGAGAGAATAAGATATATTTTCCCCCAAATACTCGTTTTTCTTCAAAGTTTATGACGCTGTTCTGTCCCCTCCCCTCTAGGGTGTAGTTTTGTCGTCCCCTGGGGCTCACTGTTTGTTGATTGTTTGCACAAAAGGGCGCCATTTTTGTATGCAGAAGAGACGCCATTTTGATTCCCGTCCAAAACGAAAGCCTACCTAGCATGTCTGGACTCAAACACCCTCCCTTTTGTAAGCTTTACTGCAGTGAAAAGCACCACGACTTGTTGCTAGCCATCATAAACATCCCGTCTGACAAAGGAAGCAAGAAGAACGACTATAATGGCGGGTTAGAGGAGTTTGAATCGTGTGTCCAAAGCTACTTGAAGAAAGGCTGGCAGAAGAACGATGTTGTACCAGATGCTGTAGAAGATTATAAGTTCCCTTTGGTTCACTGGGCTAGTGTTCTTGGAAAGCCGAAAGCACTAGAATGGCTGATCAAAAAGGGTGAGTATTAACGTAAGCTTATCTTAACTTGATAAATTGAATAAATTTTTTAGACCTTTCCAGACATTCTTGATTTTTCCTTTATCATCGTGTCCATCTCCCCCCTCTCAAAGAAGTAATCATGCTTTGTTTGGGGAGGATACATACGTTGATAAAGATAGGGGGCCTTCTTAGCCTTGTTTCAGCATACTATAAGCTTACTATGGTTTCAGGTGACTCAGGAACCTGTCCTTGCCTTAATTATTTATCATTCGCTTACACTATACATTTGTACTATACATATAGGCTTTGATCCAACTGTTAGAGCATCCACCACCAAAGAAACAGCTCTCCACAGATGTTTATTATGCCTCGAACTCTCTGAAATGTTCCTCCAAAGAAAAGTGCTTGAGCGTAAAGTTGGAGCTCTGATTGATTTATTAAAGGACTGCCTCATATTGAAGGATAGAAGTATGGAAACCCCTTTACACGTGGCAGCAAGACAGCTGATAGAAGGAAGACGAAAGGATCACTTTGAAGACTGTATCAAACTGGTGCTCGCAAAGTTAAAGGAGTATTACCCTGATCAATTAAGGGATGTTATAAATGCTCAAAATTCCGAAGGAGATAGCATAGTACACATCCTTGCAAGCAGCGAAGATGCCTTCTTTGCTCTGCGCACTATAATCAATGAAGGTGCAGTTACTTCTATTACTAACAATGCTGGCAAAACCCCTCTTGATGTCGCAACTGAAAAAGGTTCTATCAAAGCAACGACATTGCTTAAAAAGATTACGGATGAGAGGATGTCAAATAGATCTGATGATGCAGATGTGAATGGAGTTACAGATGAACAGCCGACAACAGTAAATAAGACTTCCAAACTTCCACCAGCATGTTCATGTAGGGTTAAAAAGGAGCACACCAGTGATGTAAGTTTCTCACTGTGCCTGTCTCTCATGCCAACACGTGTCGGTCAACAATCGCCCTGTTGACCATGCGTTGGCTGCCAGTCAGGTGATTGTCAACTGACATGTGTTGGCTGATCATATTATACATGATTACTGATATAAACAGTGAGAGTGCTTGCCTCTCTCCTGTGTGACATGAGACCATCCCTGAGTGCAGTATTCTTACCAGGATTATTAAAATTGGGGTCCACAGGTCCCATATAGAATACAAAAGAGGGTCATTTTGGAGAGGAGGGGTCCACACTTGTGATTAGGTTAGAAATTGAAAAGTAATGCTTTATATCAGCATAACTTGATGCCACGTGGAATTTGTGATATTTTATTGAAAAGGTGAACGATAATTAAACACAAGAAGATTTTATTTCCATAAGAAAAGACTTTGCACCCTCTGGACCATTACTGCATCATTTTATTAAAAGGCACAGTAATGCCATGGTCTGGTAAGAACACTGTGAGTGTCATGTGAGTAGAGTTGCTCATTTGTTCTGTCCCAATGATTGGTTGGTTTTCTCTTTTGGTCCCTGGTTTCAGATTTTCAAATGAGAAATTTGAATTTAATCAAAAACTCAGAACAAAAACTGGATCAATATTCTCCTATCTCAGTCATTAACATTGATGCATGTATTACTACTATTTTCATAAACATGCGAACTTGGTAGTTGCGAGCTGCACACTGAAATTTGATTTTTCGCTTCCATCAATCAAAAATAATCACTCGGTATCTTTTATATTTTTGACTGGCAGCAGTGAAAAACCAAATTCCAATGGGAAACTTGCAACTACAGAGTTCGCATGTTTATGAAAATAGCAGTAATGTTAGATGTAGATACACGGCAAGCTG
Organism: Anthopleura sola; assembly: GCA_023349425.1. NCBI lineage: Eukaryota > Metazoa > Cnidaria > Anthozoa > Actiniaria > Actiniidae > Anthopleura > Anthopleura sola. The sequence goes on from JALHLI010000001.1 coordinate 7,661,469, forward strand.
TATCAAATCAACTGCAAGACAAACTCATGCTTAATTCACTTCCACCATAGATGCAGAATTCACAGGATAACATCACCCATACTCTTGATTTAGGTTAGTAGCATGACCATATTTTTTAGAGTTTTAGAAATGTCCATTGCTTATTTACACTCTATGCCATGTAGATTGCACAAAAGGGCTCCATTTTTGTATGCAGACGAGATGCCATCTTGATTCCCTTCCAAAAAGAAAGCCTGTCTAGAATTAAACACTGAAAAAGACATGCAATGGGACATCTACGACACTTGCTCTAAATGCTCAATACCAGCAATTATCATATATGTAGATTTCATAGTTAATATTCTTTGTTTAAAGTTACTTTTCATGAAGTTACAGTCAAACTAAGAAAACCGCATTCCGACGTGCTACAAGGGGTCAATAGATGGGATGGGTGGGCTCCCTTGCCTGTCTTAGATGAACATATTTTCTCATGATTTTCATCAGATCAAAACGTCAATGTTCTTGGTGTACTGAAAGCGACAGGGTTATGGAGCAACGTCAAGGATCTGGTTTTGAAAAAGAGGAATGAAGATGAAAAGCTTTTGGCTTCAAAACTTGAACAACTTCAAGGTAAAACCCAGCCAATGTAATAATGCTTGTGACTTAATAAGCCAATTCAAAGTTTAAGAATCATTTTCAGTGCGCATGCGATTTTATCCCAAATTTCTCACCTTCTTTTGTTTAATTAAAAACAAAAGAAGGTTTAAACAAAAGAAGGTGAGAAATTCAGGATCAAATGGCATGCGGACTGATAATGAATTCTTAAACTGTGAATTGGCTTATTATTTTCTATATTTTACTCTAACCTCCTGGGGACCACAGAAAAGTTCCAAAATAACAAGGAGATTTGAGATACCTATGGGGAAATATTGTAGTGTTACAGTGACACAAATCAATGGGGCATGGCCTCTAGTTCAAGATAACTGGAGTTCTACCTAGATAATATGACAATAACATAACTTTTAGAGGGCGCACTGTTTATGTGTGGCCCGAGTAGCATTAATTTTGCGCCCAAGCGAACCAAGGTGCAAACGATGCTGCAAGGGCCACAAACAAACAATATGTACGACAAAAGTCATGTTATTATCATTATCATTACTATACAAGACCAAATTATACAAAGTCTTCAATATCAAAAGTTAGAATTTTAATAAAACATTTTCAGTCAAAAACAAAGTTTTTATACATACAAAACAAGAAAACATCCAGCGCAATCGCTTTAAATAGGTTTCCTTAAGATCTGATTGGCTAACAGCAGTAGTAAGACATTCTCTCAACCAATCAGATCAAAGCAGGGCGGTAAATGCATTTGCAGCCTATACGCTTGGCATTTGGCCCGCTAGACTGTGCATTTTAGTGAAGGCAATAATATTTGGCCTTGTATATTGATGATAATGGAACTCTACCGTATTTCATTCAGACCTATTTATTCTTCAGCCACAAGCGAGGCCATTGAAGATGCTGAGAAAGTGGTGGGCGACACAACGACAGAAATCACTTCAAAGGAGAAAGAACTCGAAAGAATCATGAAAGAGGTAGAGAAGACGAAAAAAGAGTTAAACTACATGAAAAATGAACACCAGAATTTAAAAAGAAAGAGGAACGTGTTAAACAATGAATGTGGCGAGCTGGAGAAAAAGCTCCATTACTGTGACAGCCTCTTGAAGGTAAATGAACGACAACAAGAAAGCAAAAACTCTTAGTTGCTATGGCAATGCTGGTTACTTTGGTTACAGTTGGTAGAACAGAAAGGAAAAATTATAGTTGCCATGGTAACAAGGAGTCAACTTTTGTAACATCGCTAAGGTAACAGGTTTAAATACAATGCCCACGGGTATGAATGTTGTAACCTAGTAACCACAAGACACTATTTGTCTCTATGGCAACAGCTGTTGCATCACCATGGTAACAGTATATCTACTATATTGCTCAGTAGAGGTCATTTCCACACTGTCACTCTTCATTACAGTGCTATAAATGTTTTGTACTTGACATCTGCTTAAGGCCTAGCATATTGTTTATTGCTTGTTGTCGGAAATTAGAAACGTTTAATCTTTACATGAGTCTTTACATGTACTTCTTAAAGGGGCTGGTTAGTGTTTTTATGGCCTCGTGACCACTGTTGGATTTTTAACCAACATTGACAGTATTAGATAGTATACACAAGTTGTGTATCAGTTCAATATGGTGACAGTGTAAAATACTAAAAAGTCACAAAATACACATAGGTATATTTTTGTATCAGTCAAGGGGCATTATGGTCTAGCTTCGGTGCAAATAGTACCAATACATCAATGTATTGGCATAAGTCAAGAACCTTATCAAAGTTAGACAAACAAGGTTGTACAAGATAGCACACAGGTATCCCAAGCTGGGTTTCTGTGGTATCCTATTGAACTTATAAGGCAATGTATGCTCGAGGGATACTCCACCACGATACTCGCTCAATATTGCTGCAAATGACCTGAAACTTCACAGAGACTCAAAGGAAAACACGAAACACAAGTAGGAACATTTATTTGTGTGATTTACTGATTTTTAATTTTTTCTAAAAATCGCCATACATTGCCTTATAAGTTCGATAGGATACCACAGAAACCCAGCTTGGGATACCTGTGGATAGCACTGTGATTCTCAATATTCTGCAAACTCAGACATTTTCAATATTCTGGTTGAGTGGTCATGCACAAAGCAATCCAAGACAAGGCTCTGGAGAAACTAAAGAACATATTAGGTTACTCCATTGTTTCCTCAGAGACTCGTCTTGAATTGCCTTGTGCATGATCACTCAACCAGAATATTGAAAGTGGGATACTCAGCTAGTTGTGAAATTGTTTTTTGCTGCTGTCAATCAAAACTAATCAGTCGTTACTTTTTATATTTTTAACTGACGGCAGTGAAAAACCAAATTCCGACAGGAAACTCACAACCACTGAGTTCACCTAACATTGAGAATCGCAGTAATAAGAAATGATCAAGAAAATGATGCTCGTACCAACTAGACCAGAACAGTGTCGTCATGTACACAAGGCAACACTCAAAATAAAGTTATTTGAGATTTTATTTACAAATTTTTACTGTCATCGTGGTATTTTAAAACTTTTCTTGATAAGTCCGAAGAATCATTAACTCTTCGAGCACAGACAAATAAAGTCAATTTGTTATTGTGTAATAGATTTTATTTGTTAGCTATCAATCACAATAAGTCACTAACACTAAACCAGAACAGTTGTATTATCAATTAATACACAGGCGACATCAAGAGACAACTGAGTGAAGTGATAATGTGCTGTCTTGTCCCCTATACACCAATTCCAAACATGGTGGACTCATGCAATTTGCCTGTAACGAGGAAGCAAAAGCAAGGCTAGTCATTCCTCTGTACTCTGTGGAAGGTGAAAGGCTGGCTTTTCCCTTAGGCATCACTAAAAGCAATTCTTTATGGATTTAAACACCATTAACAGCAAATAAAAAACACATCTCAGATTGCAGACGACTGACTAGCCTCGTTTTTGGCCCCTCAATCCAAGCCATCTTTTTGTGTCCGCCATGTTTGGAATTGGTATATGTTTGATGTCTCCGATGTGTAAAATATTAAGACTGTTCTGGTTGAGTAATAGTGACTAAGGCCTTCAAATGTTGAACTTCACATAAGCCAAAAGCATTGAAAAAAGTGGATAACTTAAGACAGTCTTCTTCAATGTCATTGGTTTGGCTCATGAGAAGATCATTTGAACTCAGTCTAGAAGGTTCTAAAAAACTACTATTCAATAACAATCTTGATTTTATGTCATGGATTTAGTACTCTGACAAAGGTAGTGTTTAGTATAGAGAGTTAAAGCACTAGGCCATGTGGGATAGGCTCAGAGATAATAATAATTATGCGTAATGGATATCTTTGAGCCTATCCCACATGGCCTAGTGCCTTAACTCTCATCTACTAATTTCCGTGGGATCTTGCCAGTTCACTAGACACACCATGCTGACAAGGCCCAATACAAACCGAAACAGCTGTCCACGGTTTCTAGTTGAACTGGCTCATTTTTCAGTTGACTTGAAGTTGTCAAAGGCCTAACGGCAGTCTTCTTCAGTCGCTCACATTAAGGCTCGCAACTTATTCTTTATGCATATTAGTGTCGGTATAACTTGTTGTGCAACACTATTTCATATTCAGTAATGTACCATACTCAATATCTTGTAGTCCAAGCATTTCTCAGTAGTTGTATCGGCAATAAGTGGTTTCTCTCTCTCAAACTGGAATGGAATAAGTCAAAGTCTACTCTTTGTATTTTGTTGAGATAATGTTGGCAAGAAACCTGAGAAAATAAGAATAGTTTTTTTTAAGATAAAGGCTGATAATTTCTTTAAGAGTTAAGAACATGATAAACCTCTATAAGTAGCTTGGGCATAATTTCCCCCCATTTCAGACCATGTATCATTCCCTAGAGTATCATTTCCTTGTTTAACAGTTGCACATGAGAAGACATATGAATATGGATATCACTCAAACAAAGAATCTTATTCTCAACACAAGTTAAAGGTCTTATCATTTGCAAAGGCAGTACTTGGTTGATCCCAAGACCTCATGAACAATAGGCCAATGCTCAACCAACAGAACTAACTTTGTAGCTAATCATAACAGTTTTGAACTTACTGATGGAAGAAGGACCCTAAAAGCAGCTTTTGGTACTTTAGATTTAAAAGACTGGGCCTGAAAAATCAAAAGAAATGAAGCCCTAAATAGTCTATTCATTCTCAAAAGATTATAAAACCAAAATGGGATATCCCTACCGTTGAAAGATGAGAATTAGCTAAGCTAGCAAGTTCATAGGTGACATCTTTGACAGTCTGTGCTGTGCTGCCCTTGATGATGTCTTGATGGGAAACATTATGCTGAAGACATAAAACAGTGGATGTTAGACCTGCTTGACTGGTAACTTGAGCATACCTATTTTCTCATGAGGCATCCCTAAAACTAGGAAAAAGTGTCATTGCATATACTGTATAATATATCCTTAAAAATTGTGTTACTGCAGTCAGGTTTATGATTCATCGTTTTAGAACTGTTTTCTCTAACTTAAATTTACATTATCTTCCTCAGTGTCAAAACAACTCTTCTTAGAAACATGGTATTCTTATGGAGATGTCAATACTGGGAACAATTGAATGCTTATTTAAAAACTGTATCCTACGCTTTTGAACATGTGCGTGAGCTCTAGTTGAATTGTTTGTTTTGATTTGATTTGTTCTCATGCAACCATTAACAACTTGACACTGAGGAAGCCTCGAGTGTGAGCTGAAACGTCTGTCTTTATAATGTACATTTAAGTCAGAGAAAACAATTGATGAAAAAGTGTCATGTCTGGAGATTTTAGCTTTGAAAGTCAGAAGGTTTACCTTGATAAGAATATCATTAGGTATATAGACTTTTCTTCTGTTTGCAAGATATGGGGCTGCCCTGAGCAGGGTTACAATCCCAACAGCTTTGCCAATGTGACTAGCAGCATGATCAGCATGGACATCTTTTACACCTGAAGAAAAAAATACATAAAGTATCTATTGTGAGTCACTCCTGAGAATTGTTTTGTCTTCCAAATTGAGCTGCTTCCATGTCATGTGCAAGGGGCCTATACAATTTTGTTTCATGGGCCAAATGAAATTTAACTTTACCTTGCTTCAGCTGATTACGGTGAATACAATATACCCTTAAAAAGTATTATTAACTAAGTCTGCAAAAATATCTCATTTTTGTTTATAAACAGGTAATTTGTCAGGCCATGAGCTGACATGACGATCCGTTGATTACCTGAAGCCTCCAAAATAAGATACAAGACTGATGATACAGAGTTTTCGCAGTATTCTTCAAGGCTTTTTACACTAGTGTGTGGTCTATCTTCTAGATTGCTTTCCTGAAAGGAATTTAAAAATTATTTATTTTAGCTCCAGAAAATATTCATAAACTTCTATAAAAAAGGTTAAATAAGGGTTTCTCTGTTGTATGTAGTCGGCTTTTCTTGGTCCTGGTCATTTTACAACAGTATTGATAAAATAAACTCAATCAAAAATGGACACATTTCTTGTATGTTCACTTTTAATTTCTATCAATGAATTATGAAACCATAAACCTACTCGTGCGTCAATCAATCTTGTAAACCACATCTTGGATAAGTTGTGTTTTTGGACAGCCTCCGTCAATACTAGAGCAACTGGATGCTGTGGAGGTTGACCCTGAAAAACATCAAACCTTAATTGTTGTTTTTCTCATGAAATTTAGTGTGTTTCCATCATATTACGGACCATCTATAGGTCCCAATGGAATTCATCGCAGTGAGATGATAAAACAATTTTGAGATAACCTAGGATGACAACAGGGTCAGATCCAGGATTTTGTTCAGGGAGGGGTGCAGGGTACAAAGTCAGCCAAGGGAGGGGTGCAACCCTCAGAATCAAAGAAAGAAAACATTATTTTGTATACCGGTAGGTATCTTCAAAATAGTGGGGGGGAGTTTCTCCGAGGGGGGCTGTGCACCCCCTGCACCCCTCCTCCTGACAAGGTATGGTAAATCAAATTTTCTTCCTTATCATTTCCATTTTAATCTACAAGGTTCTTTCTTTGGGTACAAAAGATTTTTCAATACGTCAGTCCCTCAGGAGCCTGTATTTACCAAACCCAGTGTATCACAGTACACAACTAGCACTATTCTTACCTTGTAGATTTGCTCCATTGTGTCCTTCCAAAACTGTATTCTCATTTTACCAATGTGTTTCTCAGTCACCATGTCTTGTATCTTCAAGGATTCAAATGATTAAAGTCAGCTTTACATGTTGCAATAACAAACAATAATTGTCGGCCTTCTGGCATGGAGAGTGATGATGATGATGATAATGATAATGATGAAAAAGTTTTTACAAAGAACTATGGAATCAAAAATTCCACATGTGACATAAATTCAACTCCAATGAAAATAATATTAATAGTATAACAAGAGCTGTGATTTATTTATCTATCTTCTAAAAATAAATCTAAAAATAAATTAGCCAAAAATCTGAAAAAAATTTCCTAAACTTTGGTAACAATTCTTTTTTTTTTCTTCTTCTTCTCGAAATTCCATGACATTTGAAGGTCTTGAATGAAATTTTTCCAAATAATTAAATTCTCCATGACCATATCATCTGGAGTCTAGAAAATATTTCAACATGCCGAAAGAATACCAACCTGTGCAAGTTCTACGTTAAACGCACGTATTGCCAACGCAGAATTCCGAGTTGCTTTGGGAAGAAGAAGAGTGCAAAGAAAATTTTCATAATCCATTCGCCTGGAAAAAGAAACAATTTGCGTTGGAAAAAGAAAAATCTCAAATCAAATATTTTCCAAATATTCAGATATTTCTCACCTAACTAAATTCATACAATATTGAGAATTGCTTTCAACAGGAGTAGTAGAATATTTTTGGAATAATATAATGGAAGATTTTCGACGAAAATTTGATATTTTCAGGAACATTTTTCTACTTCTGTTTATCGTCGCCATCTTGGATGCCAAAACTGACAGGCGTTCTTCGTTGGTGTCTAGGCTTCGTCGGTGAGATAGTTCCACAGGGATCCCATACTGAGCCCTCCCAATAGCCCACTTTCGATGTTCTGGTTGTGTGACCACGCAAGTCAGTAAGTCATATTTATTTATTACAATCCTCCACAACATATTACAAACAAATATAAGTATATAAAATAGAAATATATAAGCACATAAATATGTATATAAATTATAAAAAGAAAGCAAGCCAGAAAAAAAAAATTGTGGAGATGGGGACTAGACATCCTAAAACACTGAGACACCATCTGTATAAAAATATCATAGTTTTTTGTTTTGATGCAAATATTAATTCCATAAGAAATTTGATGAGTAATACAAGACTTTTAGGTTGGTCATACACCTTTTATCTTGGACTGGAGATTTGTTGTCCCATATCAGACAGTGTGTCATTCCCTAGAGTATCATTTCTTTGTTTAATGGTTGCACATAAGAAGACACATGAATATGGATACAACTCAAACAAAGAATCTTATTCTCAAGAGAATGACACATGGTCTGAAATGGGACCACATTACACACAAGCCGAAAAAAGGTCTATTTATGTGTACTTTTAAGGGGTCACTATCAAAACTGACAGCCAATCACCCCTACCACTTAGACAAAGGGAGCACCCCCCCCCCCAGAATTCAAGGTGCATCTGCAAGGACTATATAATTGTAAATAATCCCCAATATTTATGTTATTACCAAAATGTTATTTAATTTATAGGATATCTGACATGTACATGTATTAATTATTGGTTCATACGGCATTCAAACAATTGCTTTATTAGTCTTTATGATCCACTCCAACTGCTTCACTGACAGACGTAAAACCATCTTTCCTAAGAATGGAAGAATATACAGTTAATACAGTGTATCTATTATTGTATCTCAGAGCTGGAACAGTTATTGAATTCTGGTTGGTTGAATGGATAGATGGATATATGGAAGGATGGATGGACAGATGAAAGTATGGATGGATGGGATGAGAGGATAGACTGGGTGGACATTATGGAAGGTTTGATGGAATGGTGGATGGTTAGATAGTCAAATGTAAAAGTGGATGGGTGAGATGGATAAATGAGCAGACACATGGACATTGACAATACTCAGGAGGAAAAATAAAAAATATGAAAATAATACTATAAGATGACAATTATAAAATGACATTGCAAACCTGAGAAGGTCTGAAAGCTCTTTCTTAATTTTCTTGACTAGAGGAGGGCCATGATAAGTGAGGGCTGTATACAGCTGCACTAATGATGCCCCAGCTTTTATTTTGTCATAAGCATCTTGACCAGATGAGATTCCACCCACTCCAATGATTGGAATTGTTCCTAAAGAATAAAGGGAAAACTTAGATTGTAGAAGCAATAACAAACAGTTACTTGACCCATGGTTGCAAGATTTAGCCAGTGACAGAGCTCATATCCAGTCCTTTTAGAGCAGAAAATCTAACTTCTCAAGCATAACTGGTAAACAAAGAAATGATATTCTAGAGAATGACAGGTCTACAGGATAGTGCCAAAAAAGATGTCAATAATAATGTTCCAAGCATTGCTCTTAGAATAAGTCCGTAAGAAAATCCCCAGTCTTTATTGGGTTTGAACCGACGACCCTCAAATATGTAGTCCCGATGCTTGACCAGCTGAGCCATGAGAACAGACTGAAGCAGGCCATGGTAATTATGATATAATAGGAATGATGAAAAGTCTGAAAAGAGAACATTTTTTAAAACAATCTGATTGATACTGACCTTTAGTTAATGTATACATATCTCTCACTAATTCAGTCGACATTGTTCTGAGTGGTTGACCGCTTAACCCTCCTGTTTCTTTCTTATTTCCACTTTGTAAGCTGGGTGGTCTTGATATAGTGGTGTTGGACACAATAATACCATCAATACGATGCTAAAAAGGATCAGAAGCACATGAACAGCTTTTATGAAGGAAATTCTTGGAAAAAGTGTGATATTTTCCTTGGGGGGAGGGGGTACTCCCTATAATTGACTATACGGGGATGCTCCGCCCAAAAGGGGTACAGGCCGCAGGACTATAGAAAAAGGGTTTGAATTTGTGATTTTTGGTATAAAAAGGGGTAGCTTTTCTTCAAAAGTATATGAAAGGGGTAATATTTTGCTGAAATTTGGTATATCAAAGGGTAAGGGGTCAAGAGTCCGGGTGGAGCATGAAACGACCTGAAGTACCCCCCTGGGAATATTTTGTCCTACATGTACATAAGGAATTCCCTATAACCTATAAACTGATCTGCATGAGTGGCAGTCTTGTGTCGATTTAGAGAATGTAAAACATTATGATGGCCACAAGTTTATCAGTGCTTAGTTGCAACATTGAAATGTCTTTCTCTCTGACTGAAATCAGTTATTAACATTATAAAGATGGTTCTTACATCAGGTCGGGTGACTACAGCAGCTATATCTTCTTTATCTTGCTGTTTGAGATCTGGTGCTATCTTGACCAACAGTGGTGGCTGCTTGGATGGTGGTAATGAACTACGAGCTTCAAGAACCTTTAGTATTAAAAGCGCATAAGAATTAAGATGTGTACATACTGTATGATTCCTGGACAATAAGGGACTGGTCATAAAGTAAAGGGGGGTGTGCCGGCAAAAACAGGGGGTGGGCCACATAAATTATTTTGAGCTCCTCGAAAGGGGTGGGTTATCTATAAAATGGACCATCTAACATCTAACATCTATGCAATTTTGCTTCAAAACTGGGGGTGGACCATCAGTTTTTCAACCACATTTAATATTTGGCCACCATAATAAAAATGATAATTCAATTCTAGTTTTGCCAGCCCACCCCACAGCCCCTTTACTTTATGACCAGTCCTCAAGGGGAGTTTTATAGCCCCCTTTCATGTCATAGGGCATTAAAAAGAATGGACATTTTCCTTATGAAGAACAATATTTGGAATGACAATAGTGCACGTAGGTGAACCATTGGGACAGTAGAATGGGTTTATTCACGGCAGCAATATTTTACTGCAAAACAATTAAATTTTCTCCTTTGGGAAGGGAATCCTTTTTGTCAAAAAAAACTTGCATTTTTTTCTGCCGTACAAAATGGCTGCTATGAATTTGCTCTATATAAGTCTTCAACTTTACAATTCAAAAATGGGTGTCCAGAAATCCTCTAACCCTCCCCAGGGCCAGGTACCCCATATACCATTTCTGTTTCAGTTCTTCATTATGGCAATATTTATAATGTTGTGATATTAATAGGCAAACCAGCAAATCCATTGTTTTACCAGCAAATCCATCTCTGGTTGGCACATGAATGCCAAAGGCTTGTGTCCCATGAAGTATCAGTGTTGTCAAAATTTCTTTGGGATAATAACTTACAACAAATTATACTCCAGGAATTTTTATTTGTTTACTGTACCTTGTCTATTAAACTTGCCAGCATTTCTCTACCTTGCATAGCTCTAAGTCCAGGAGTATTAGGAGATGAAACATTTATCACAAGATAGTCACACATGGGACCAAACATTTCTACACCTTTAGTATAATCTAATACTGCATCCTCTGAAGTCTTATTCTTTCCCAGGTTGATGCCTAAGATTCCTTGGTAATCTTTCATCTGGCATTGCTCCAGGTTTTGTTTTACTATTTCATGACCAGAACTGTTAAATCCATACCTGGTAAAAAGTGAGGCAAGACTCATTAACATGTGCAACTTAATTTTCCTTCCATTACATCTACTACATGTACTACACAAGCAAGGATGGGATAGCAGTAGTGCACCTGCTTCCATAGATTTCACTAGAAGCCGCCACACAATGAACTCCTGCATCTAGTTTCCTTATCTAGCCCCATTGTATGGCCCCTTCATTGATACAGCCGCCTCAACTAAGTAAACTGTTTGCCTACCTGAAATTTAAATGAAATCCCTATGCCTCTAACCTCTGGGGTCTCAGGTTCGATTCCTGGAATCAGCATCAGAGAGTATGCCTGGGGGGGGGGGGGGGTACTCCGGGGGTAAAGTATCGGGTATGCTTGTCGAATCTCTTAGGGGTAAAAATCAGCAATTTGGTATCTTTTAGGGTCTTAAGTTTGAGGTTTATCAAATCAGCACTTTCTGGTATCTTTTAGGGTGTTGAAAAAGGAACTAGCCCATTGCATAATAATGCAATATGTATGCCTACATAAACTCAGATTTCAAAAAAAATTTCAAAAGCCTTTATTTTTTAATAGTATTATTTTTGTGGTATCTCTTAGGGGTTAAAATTTACCCAGCCACTCCCTTTTGAAAAAACTTCCGGTATCTTTTAGGGGTATTTTTGGAAATTTCTGACGAGCATACCTGATACTTTACCCCTGGAGTCACCCCCCCCCAGGAGAGTATGTTTAGGCCAGCTCTTCCTTCAATCAAGGTTTTTCCCTAGGTTCTCTAGTTTTCCTTATGAAAAACCGCAGGGTTGGATAAGATTTAAAGCAGGTTTTCATGGAAAGCAGATTTAAAGATTGAAGAGATATAGAGATTTTCACTAGTGAAGTAGGAAGTATATAAACAAAGCAAAATGGTATGTTGTAGTATACAGTGGAGTCCTGTTATCTAGAACCTCCTGGGGACCAGGGAAAAGGTTCATAATATCAGGAGTTTGAGATATACAGGGTAAAATTGAAGTGATACGACCTCAAGTGTGAGATCCAGTTGAAACTCTCGTAAGCTATCACCTTGGGAAATAAAAAGAGGTTGTAACAAGAGCTGGTCGCTAATGAGATTTGGCTCTCATAAGTAGCAATGCAAATGAGGTTTCAAAATCATAGTGATAACTAGTGCTGGTCACTAACAAGAATGGCCTCTCATAAGCTGTAATGCAAACAGTGTTTCAAAGTAATGGTTGTAACTAGAGCTAGTCACTTATGAGAATGATTGCAAGGAGAGCATGCATCCAGTGTATCTAGACTAGGGTTCAAGGTAACAGGACCTTACTGTAACAACTTATTGATGTTAAATACCTATTTATGACAGCTTTATCCTCATTTAATCTAAAGACTCGTGGTCTCTGATTACCATGTTGAGGTTTTGGGGTAACACTACCCACTTCAACAAAACCAAAACCCATTTTCAATAGTCCAGGAACAGCTTCACCCTGTTTATCGAATCCGGCAGCTAACCCTAAAGGATTGGAAAACTGTAGACCAAATACCTTGGTGTTCTGGGGAAAAAGTTAGAATTAAAAGTAACATTATAATATGATAATACAGCAATCAAAAAATATATTATGAATATTACTTCCAAAGAGGGACACAATCTTCCAAGAGCTTTGCTTCATATGCATACACTAATACCAGGGCCGTAACCAGAACATTTACCGGGGGGGTGCACATCAAGTAAAAATGGACCTAAGTGTAGTGTACCACAGGTAACCCAACACATTATTGGAAAAAAGAAACAAATGGAGAAAACTGGGAAATGATAGTGGTTTAATTTTTTGATTTACATTAAATCTGTATTTTTTTTTATTTTCAAGCAATAATAATAATAATGAACTTTATTAACTTTAACAAACAAATGTTGATAAAAAGCGGACCTTTTGGTCTGATGGGGGGGTGCACGTGCACCCTGTGCTCCCCCCTGGTTACGGGCCTGAATACTATATTCAATGTTTGCAACATTGAACTCACGTGATGATTTGGGTTGAAGAAAAGGAAACACCATACCAAGAAATCAAATCATGGGTGGGTGGGTGGGTGGATGGATGGATGGATGGATGGATGGATGGAAGTCTAATGTATAACAAAACTCACAATATTCTGGTGTGTTTTTTCTTCTTACCAATATTTCAGGGTCTTTATCTCTATCGCTAGGCACTAATCCATAGGACGCCATTTTCACAGCCAAGATATGAGCTCTTTCAGCATCCAATAACTTAACTACAGGCATTATTACGTTTTCATAAAACTGTTCATCTCCTCTGACGGTGAAATACCCACAAAATACAGCACTAGTACAGCCAACCAGAGCCAGACCGTGACGAAACGTGCTTCTAAGAAGCTTACTCTTGAAGGAAGACTGCAACAAAATTCCTCGTTTTAAAATTTAAAGCATCAAAAAGAGCCCAGCCGTATTCAAAGATAGCTTTACTTTAAACTTACCATAGATATTCGGTATACGTTAAAGAGTTTTTATCAATCTTTGTTAAAGTTTTTGGCTCCTTTAGTTCAAAAACTTTTGCATGCTTTTATGGCGGCCATATTGCATCTGAATGCACGAGAATACCACAGGGAGCCCAAACCTAACTGCGCGCATTGCCCGGGAATCTCCCCCTGCCTTCCCTCCAGTTTTTGGGCACTGATTTTTAAAAATCCAGATGAAATCCAACGACACAGCAAATTATCTTTGCATAATATTGAATGACAGTCAATTTCTTCAGGGACAGTATCAAGAATTTTCGAAAATTAAAAATGTGAAATACAAAATATTTTTCTTTTTCCCCCGTTTCTTTATTTTTGTCTTCTTTTCTTTAATCACTTTCGCTTAATCTCGTTAGAATTCACCATTTTCCATACATCGGTTCACTGGTCACAGACAAAGCATTCAATCGAGGCTGCAAGGTAGTTTCAAAGAATTATTCGAATTCCAACCTTACAGCTTCGACTGAATGCTTTGTGTTTGACCAGTGAGAAAGTGCTCCCGAAATGCTCTCGGTGCACCATCGGCTTCCGGCCATGTCAGACTCTTTATCCTTCGCGTGACATTTCCTTTGACAGCCTTGATTTCCTTTCTATGGATCGCAATATATGAATATCAATTAGACGATATCACGTTTCTGTTTAAGTCAAGTCAAAGTTAAAGTCAGTTAGAAACAGTTCTTTTTTTTTTCTACCCAAAACTTCCTAACCTCCCCGGCCGCGACAAAGAAAGCTGTTGTCAACCGGTCCCTCCCCACCCTAGTTACCGTGGTAAACGTGTCGGTAAACGTATAATGTTTACGTTTTCCCAAGATGCAATATTGATTTGAGAATCGACTGTACACCCAACTGATGGTTTGATTCAAGAAAAAAACTGCAGGAAAAGAAATACAAGGTACGAATCTCTTGATTTTTTTCCTCCTCTCGAGCTGCTCAATTCTTTTAGATTGAAAATAGGGGGGAAAATAAGCAAAACAGCAATACGATTCGATTAACGGGATATTTCATAAGTCGAAACTGCTTATCGTGTAGTTTGTCATTTTGAAAGACACTTGTAAGCTTATTTACGGCTTTTTAAGTTATTATCAGCTTGAGCTTAAACAATATTTTTTGAACTTAAAATAAGAAATTTAGAAAAATCATAAAAATCAGCTCAAAAAGACGCTTTCGCTTTTCATAGTCTCCATCCAGTCAGCCATTTCGATCAGGATTGCTTCGCTTTAAGGTGTTTCCCAGTAGTTTTTTATTGACCACACTTCTCATGTTCATCTAGCGAATTGAAAACCTTTTCCTGGTCTGATCAAAATGAATTTTACTCCAGACATCAAGCATAGATGGAAGTTTTGATTGATGTCAATTTCAACTCGATCGGCGTTTCCATGGCAACGGAAAACAATGATCGTTGAAATCAGTTTTCCTTGAATATCTCCCGTTTTCGATGAGCTTCAGAAAAATGACTATATACATGCTAAACTTCGCATTCAGGCACAGCTATTCAGATGATGATTAGAGGGTTGGATTAGAGCGATTTCGAATAAATCGCAAAAACATTCTGTGACCGCTTATTATGATACTGGAAACTATAGCAGAACAACAAAAATCCTTCGCGTTCGCGAAATAATGTCAAACTACTGCTGAACGTTACCTACAATATCTATTTACCTTAGCTGTATTCACTCGTTCGTTTGAGAGATAATTTTGAAATTGCTAGGAAGGTGAAATCGTTCAAACTATCCTACTGAAAGCACCTGTACAAGAAAAATTCTAACTCCGCAAAGAAAAAGTTTTCACAAATGTCGCTTTCAGGAAAGGTAAATAGATATTATAGGTAACGTTTAGCAGTAGTTTGACATTATTTTGCGAACACGAAGGATTTTTTTGTTCTGCTATAGTTTCCAGTATCATAATAAGAGGTCACAGAATGTTTTTGCGATTTATTCGAAATCGCTCTAATCCAACCCTCTAATTATCATCTGAATAGCTGTGCCTGAATGCGAAGTTTAGCATGTATATAGCCATTTTTCTGAAGCTCATCGAAAACGGGAGATATTCAAGGAAAACTGATTTCAACGATCATTGTTTTCCGTTGCCATGGAAACGCCGATCGAGTTGAAATTGACATCAATCAAAACGTCCGTCTATTCTTGATGTCTGGAGTAAAATTCATTTTGATCAGACCAGGAAAAGGTTTTCAATTCGCTAGATGAACATGAGAAGTGTGGCAATAAAAAACTACTGGGAAACACCTTAAAGTTGGTTTAGTTTTGAAATCAATGTCTATAAATTTTTCTTACCCAACAACTTACAAAATGCTTAAGAAAACTCGAAGACGCAAGCTTAATTTCGCCTAAAGGCTCGTTTGGGTCCGTGTAACACTCCACAAAGAGATTTTCGATTTCCTAGACACTAATTAAAAATGCGAAAATAACTTTATTGTACCATTTTTCTTTTTTTATTATCATGTTAAAAATTGAAAATTATCGTACAAGTATCATTTTTTGATTTCCGAATTTAAAACTCAATATTAAAAACAAGCTTTTGAATGACTTTTTGTAATTTTAATTTTTGCACTGTGCAAAGTCATCAGACATTTAAAAATCCGGTTTGAATAAAACAGGGGGAGGAAAAGAGACTCACGCCTACAATGACAAATCCGAGTTAGCCGAGCCGAGGCCAGTCTGTCAGAAGCCGAGTAACGTAGTACGACGCGTAACGCAACGCTGTGCACTACACTTTTTCTCACATATACTTCTAGCAAACTTAGAATTTAGCTTAAAGGCAGCACTCATCCACCTATTGGGCAAGCTAGCATAGTAATACTACTTACCTCAGTAACAAGTTGTCTTGCAATGGTATCGATACCAGATTGTGAAATCCTACCATAGGCGAATCGATGAATATTCCGTAAGGAACAAAACACTTGTAGGTTCCTTTCAGAGCATCCTCGCTGTATTCCATAATTTTCTGTTAGAAAAAAACTAACCTCGCGAAGTGTATAACCATCATCTTCTATCAAGTGCTTGATTTCGTGTTCATAAGGATCTAAAACACTTCGGTTTGCAGTGGCGGATCCAGAATTTTACAAAGGGGGGTTCCATTTCGTCTTCACTTTTTCAACAACTGATACGTAAAACTTCATTGCAGGACGCATTCTCATTATTTCATATACCCGTTTTCAAAGGGTCTGATGCTCAAAGGGGGGTTCCGTGGAACCCATGGAACCCCCTCTGGATCCGCCACTGGTTTGAAGCCATGTTGCTAGGGTTAGTGTTACAAATTGCGCGCGTTTTTTCGAGTGCGCTTATCGCGTAGAAACCTCGTGGCGTGAAATTCCGTGTAGTTATAGGTAGTAGTACCTCCCCTCCCTCGGATTTGTCATTGTAGGCGTGAGTCTCTTTTCCTCCCCCTGTTTTTTTCAAACTGGATTTTTAAATGTCTGATGACTTTGCGCAGTGCAAAAATTAAAATTACAAAAAGTTATTCAAAAGCTTGTTTTTAATATTGAGTTTTAAATTCGGAAATCAAAAAATGATACTTGTACGATAATTTTCAATTTTTAACATGATAATAAAAAAAGAAAAATGGTACGATAAAGTTATTTTCGCATTTTTAATTAGTGTCTAGGAAATCGAAAATCTCTTTGTGGAGTGTTACACGGACCACTCATCCACCTATTAGGCAAGCTAGCATAGTAATACTACTTACCTCAGTAACAAGTTGTCTTGCAATGGTATCGATACCAGATTGTGAAATCCTACCATAGGCGAATCGATGAATATTCCGTAAGGAACAAAACACTTGTAGGTTCCTTTCAGAGCATCCTCGCTGTATTTCATAATTTTCTGTTAGAAAAAAACTAACCTCGCGAAGTGTATAACCATTATCTTCTATCAAGTGCTTGATTTCGTGTTCATAAGGATCTAAAACACTTCGGTTTGAAGCCATGTTGCTAGGGTTAGTGTTACAAATTGCGCGCGTTTTTTCGAGTGCGCTTATCGCGTAGAAACCTCGTGGCGTGAAATTCCGTGTAGTTATAGGTAGTAGTACCTCCCCTCCCTCGGATTTGTCATTGTAGGCGTGAGTCTCTTTTCCTCCCCCTGTTTTTTTCAAACCGGATTTTTAAATGTCTGATGACTTTGCGCAGTGCAAAAATTAAAATTACAAAAAGTCATTCAAAAGCTTGTTTTTAATATTGAGTTTTAAATTCGGAAATCAAAAAATGATACTTGTACGATAATTTTCAATTTTTAACATGATAATAGAAAAAAGAAAAATGGTACAATAAAGTTATTTTCGCATTTTTAATTAGTGTCTAGGAAATCGAAAATCTCTTTGTGGAGTGTTACACGGACCCGTTTGTATACTAGAAACTACAAGTGATTGCTTTATTTTTGTTCAATAAAACTTTTAAGTTTTAGATCACAAAGGTTCTCATGTTGCTAATATTTTCTTATTATTAGATGCAACAACAACAACATCCTCCAGGCCGGCAAGTAGGAGGAATGATCTACTATGGCAATTACCATGGAAGAGAAGTTCAGTGTAGAAAGTGTCTTTTGGTAACATTCACTGTTCTATGCTTGCTGATTGGTTTTATAGTCACAATAGTTGGTCATACTCTTAAGCCATTCTGGTCAGAATCAAGCACAAGTTTTTGTGACTTTTGTGTAGAGGACAATAAAGCTACACTCAGAAATGCAGCAAACTGCCGAATCGTTGGTCCTATTCTCATTACTTTTGGGTTCCTTTTAATGATTTTTACCGTCTATTACTTCAAAAAGAAAAAATCTGAAGGAATGACTGCTAGTGGAAATAGCCATGGAACAGCACTTGCACCAGCACCAACAACATTGACATATAACCAACCCAGCCAGTCTGTTAACGTGCCATACCCAGGAACTGGACAGATACAACCAAGCTGTCCTCAGCCACCCTACCCCCCAACACAGCCTCAATACACAGCCCAGCCTTACCCTACTGGAACCCAACCCTACCCAACTGCACCCCAGCCGTACACAACAGGATCTCATCAGTATCAGCAATCCCAATCTGGTACACCATACCCTCCTTACCCACCAACACAACAACCATATCCAGGAACAACACGAAACCAAGATGATCTTCCTCCACCACCTTCATATGGTGAAGCTGTTGCTGGTGGGGAATGGATGGGTGGGAAAAAGCAGTGAAATACTATACATCTAAAGCCTTGATCATCGGATGTTCGTCATATGGGATAATAGAATAGTTTTAAAAAACATATCCCAAGATACAGGACTGGTACACTTCTGATTTGATTAAGCAAAAGTAGTCTCACTACAACCTGAGACCGAACAAAGAACTCTTACTTGCAGTTCCTTCTATGAGATAATTTCCTCTATACACTTGGTGCAAGATCATTTAGCTCAGCAGCACCAAAGACATGATTTCTCTTTGCTTCTTATTCATTTTAAAAGATTTTGAGGCACTTCTAATTTTTCATAAGTTACTGAGCACATTTAAACATCATACTTGCTAATATGTGCTATATAAATGTGATTTTACTATTTATTATTATGATTACCGTCATATGAATGATCTGTTGTTGTTGGCCATGAAAAGCTTGTCAAAAAAAGACATAACAGTTATCCCTGGGATACTGTTGTACTATTGATTGATATAACTTATTATATAAGTTATTGTACATATATAGAGTACATCACACACTGAAGTGAAGATATGAAGTTTATATTCAAGTGGTGAAAATATCTAACAGGTGAGCGCATATGGGGTGACTGCAATAAACTTTAGCCTTAGGCCTGGTTTAGACGTCGAATTTCACATGTGCCAAATCTAATGCAAATGAGCAAAACCTGTTGTTTGATTTCATTTGCATTAGCGTCGCCACATGTGAAATTGTGTGTCTAAACCGGCCTTAGAACTTTAGCTTTTTCATTTTTTATGCATTGCATTGCATTTATAAAATATTTAATTTAAGTTTTATCTTAATTGAGGATTGACCTCCATGAAAACAATAACATGGGCACACCATAAAAATCAGTATTATATTAAAAATGAAGGACTTCTAAAAACCTCAATTCTTTGACTGGGAGAGGGGTGGTCTATTGACTATGGTCCACTTGAATGCTTATAGAAACCCTTGCGGCACGTCAGAATACAGCTCAATTTGGAGGACAAAACAATAGGTTCCAATTCTCAGGACATTGAAATTCTTTTATTTTGTCCTCCAAATTAACCTGCTTTGACGTCACATGAAAGGGTTCTATTGTACATCTAGATGGTGGGCTTTCCATGAGATTTCAAAATTTATGGATAATTAATCAAAGCTCTAGAGATAAAATTATAACCCATAAAACCAAAAATAGAAATGAAGAAGTTATACACATCGAATTTTAAATTTTGCTTTGAGTGCCAATGAGGGTCTATCAGGTCTTACGTGACATTTTAAATATTAATCCAACAAAAAAGAAAATATAATATTTAAAAATAGCAGTTTGAAGTGGTTTCATTGAGTAGCGCCGAAGATATGGGCCACCGAAGTTGGCTGCCAACATATTTTCCCATACATTTCTCTGTAAAAGTAGCCAACTTCGGTCGCCCATATCTTTCATCAAACTTTCCAATTTTACTCATTTTGGTATACTTTTTTCAAATATCATATTTTCTTTTTTGTTGGACTACAATTTAAAATGTCACGCAAGACCTGATAAACCCTCATTCATCATGAACTTTTATATACTTCACAGCCGTTTTCAAACTAAAAATGTATCTTACGAACCAAATATTTCAGAAATTTCTTTCTGCTTTCGAGCAAAAAGTGAATAGTAACTTTACTTTGATCCCAAAAATCTTTTCTGGGACTTAAAAGCTTAGAAATAGGAATGCATGAAATCATGAAAACCAGCATGTTTTGCTTGTAGAAATTGTCACGCCATTTCATGTGTTGTGTCACGCTCATCACACTTAATATCAGAATTATCCCTAGATTCGCTAACAAAATTCTTTTTGGTTAATATCTATCGAAATTACTGTAGTAGAGGTCTATTTTAATAAAGGAACGATATTTCAGTTATTTAGGACGATTTTAAGGGTGAAAATGTTCAAAACCAGAATTTCCCTTTTGCTAGTAAAAATAGTGACTTCATAAGGTATTTTTAGCTGCGTTATTTCTCTTAAATGCATGGGTACTCACCGACGTTTACCATATTCAAATACCCGTTTTGTTGTTTATGAAGAATTTTACTGTAACATTTCATACAAAAAGTTGATTTTCAAGGCATTTGACGGAGGAACCACCGATATTACTTTCTAGCTTCAGGTTGGAATCATTCTACAGTCGACCCAGGAGAAATACTACAGGAAAAACAAATACAAGGTATGAATCTGTGGATTGTATTCATCTTTCTCTAGTTGCAAAATCCTTTTTCGTTTTTCCATTGAATAGTCTAAAAAATAGTAGAATGAGCTGAAAACAGCAAGTATATCATAAACTGACATGAATAACTCACATTCTATAATGTTTTAAAATTTTATATATTACTAATTGCATATTTATAGTTAGAGAGTCACCTGAAAATTATCAGCCTAGTAACGGTGTACCCTGCCCAATAAAGTTGTTGTTATTATTATTATTATTATTATTATTATTATTATTATTATTATTATTATTATTATTATTATTATTATGAGCCGTACGTAAATTAGTTTTTACGTAAGGAATAAAAGCGTTTTCCGTTCAGTAGTAATACAGCACGGAGGAAGTGGAAAAGTACGGAGGAAGTGTGTAGAGATGCACGAACCGTAGACGAGTGATTTAGATAAACGTGCTGATTGAAAAGAACTCTCCTGTGACAGGTGAATCAATTATAGTCAATGCACGACCACCAATCATAAATGGTTAGAGAGAAAAGGTACACCAGGAGCGGTTTATTTTTCAATAACCTTTCTGTGAGATAGCCGTGCCCAGACTTTCATCAGTCAGCCCAGAGCAGGATGTATTACAGTAATAGAATCTGAAGGATTTTTCGAAGGATCCAGCATGACTTTTTTCCTCAATCCGTCTATGCGAAGCAATGAAAATTTTGTTAAAACACTTATGAAAAATTCAGTTCTAAAATATGTTTGCAGGATCAAAATATTTTGAAAAGTTTGAGCGTAGGATTAACTCTGTCATATCATGATAGACTACTATATCCTATCCTGATCTACTGGGGCCTTGGTAGCCTGCGTGCATGAGTTATTAAGTCAGGCTACACGCAGGTAGGGTCTTGGGTTCGATTCCTGGACTCGACATTTCACATTTGAGTAGAGTTTATAAGGTCTCTCCCATGTTCTAAGGGTTTTCTCCGCTTTATTTTCTCCATCCACAAAACCTATAACGCTCTAAATTCTAATTCGATCTGATTCGATCGCATTACAATCAATAAACCTATGATAAAACTATATATCTAATAATATATTAATTGATGAAAACACTAATGAAATAATGAACAAAAAGCTACCCGATCCTACATGAACAATATATATATATAATATATGCATGTATAATATGCATAAGCAGATATGTTAGAAGGATACATACATGCATGGACACACACACATACATAATTAACAATTAGAAGACGAACTCGAGATTTCTATCGGCTGATAGTTGACGAGGGGCTCCGGCCCCGAGTCAACTATCAAAGCCGATAGAAATCGAGAGTGAGTCTTCTAATTGTTTTAGTAAAATTCTCAACGAAACTATACAATTGCAAACAAGAGGTTTTTTTACGAAACTTCACAAAATCGCGAAGGGAAAGCCGCCACTTTTTTTCAAAACAAAGCCGGCTTTCTCTATACCCACTATCTATCGGCTGATAGATAGTGAGTACGTTAGCCAATCGGAATGCAGGATTTGCAATAGTATAGTAGTAGAATTTTACTAATGCCGATTATACTACAGGAGAACTATGCAATAAATAATAAGAGATGTATAAATGTATAAATGTATATCTTTTGTACTTAAAATATCAATAAAACATTGAATTAAAATAGAGTTACTTTGCATATATAATTTGAACTAACTTTGCTTCAAAACTGGGGGTGGATCATCACTTTTCGACCGCATTTAATTAATAATGGGAAAACATAAAATATGCTAATTCAATTCTAATTTTGCCCCTGGCCCACGTCACCCCACCGCCCTTTTACTTTATGACCAGTCCCCAGAGGTTTTGACCCTAGTTCGCTCCAGACTTCCTCTCTCCACAACACCAAACCAGTTGAATTCCAATTCAATCTGTATGTTAGCTGTGCTCTAACTTTGATCAGCCAAGAGGTTTTTTCAAGGTTCAATGAAAATTTGAAAGTTTTAGATCATAAAGTTAAGGTTCTCATGTTGCTAATATTTTCTTATTATTAGATGCAACAACAACAACATCCTCCAGGCCGGCAAGTAGGAGGAATGATCTACTATAGCAATGACCATGTAAGAGAAGTTCATTGTGGAAAGTGTCTTTTGGTAACATTCACTGTTCTATGCTTGCTGATTGGTTTTATAGTCACAATAGTTGGTCATACTCTTAAGCCATTCTGGCCAGAATCAAGTACAAGTTTTTGTGACTTTTGTGTAGAGGACAATAAAGCTACACTCAGGAATGCTGCAAACTGCCGAATCGTTGGTCCTATTCTCATTACTTTTGGGTTCCTTTTAATGATTTTTACCGTCTATTACTTCAAAAAGAAAAAATCTGAAGGAATGACTGCTAGTGGAAATAGCCATGGAACAGCACTTGCACCAGCACCAACAACATTGACATATAACCAACCCAGCCAGTCTGTTAACGTGCCATACCCAGGAACTGGACAGATACAACCAAGCTGTCTTCAGCCACCCTACCCCCCAACACAGCCTCAATCCACAGCCAAGCCTTACCCAGCTGAAACCCAACCCTACCCTGCGGTACTTCAGCTCTACCCAGAATCTCATCAGTATCAACCATCCCAATCTTGTACACCATACCCTCCATACCCACCAACACAACAACCATTACCATATCCAGGAACAACACGAAACCAAGACGATGATACTCCACCACCTTCATATGGTGAAGCTGTTGCTTGTAGTAAAAGACTTGATGAAAAAGCTATTTAACAGAAGGGGGGCAGGGGCGGATCCAGGATTTTACAAGGTCGGGGGGTGGCTAACTCTAAAAAAAATAATTAAAAGGATAGGTCTAGGGTTGCGGACAACTCTTTAGGTCCAGGCAATGCAAAACTCATATCATACATTTATAATTTGTAAAAATAACTCGATAGTATATTATGGACTTTCCCCAGCCCTTGAATGTCTGTAAGATAGCGGTTCCACTGTACGTGCACCTAGTTTTCCTGTTTTAAGCCCTGCAAAGAGGGGGGTGGCTAGCCACCCAATCCACCCCCCTGGATCCGCCCCTGGATCCGCCCCTATCGGAGCCAGTTTGTCCACATAGAATCCAAAAGACCAGAAGCTCAGAAGATGGCAAATATGGTATCCCACAGAGGTCTATTCTGGGACCTCCAGTGTTCAATATTACCCCCACAACTACGTGTTTATTGGAGTCCTACGTGGACGACTCCAAGCTTTTCCTTTAGTGACGCTGCTAGCGCCGCCGTTTACTTACACAGATAGTTGCTTGCAGTTGTAGTCACAGTCTGCTTATCTCGAGGGCGGCAACCAAGATTACGCAAAGCTTTTTCGTCTGCGCTAACAAGGCAGGTGCAAGCTATTACAAAGTACCAGCTGGCTCCTACGTATCCTGGGAAGCAAATTTCCCCACTACCTGAGGTCAAAGATCTTGGCATAAATAATTATCTGAAATATCCGTCGATATTGACGGCCTTGTTCGCCGTTTCTCAAAAAACAAATAGCACAAGAAATAGAATAGTAACTAAAACGAACTGAAAAAACTTATCGTAAGCTGTAATTTCAAGCTTTTGCTTAAGAAATAAAAGCGTTTTCCATGCTCTGTTCTGTCATACAGCACGCTGGAAGTGGAAAAAGTACGCACGAACCGTTAAGGCACGGACACACTGAGATTGCGCCCAATATTACAGGCAATATTGCCACTGATTGCCACGAGGGAAGTGGCTGTAGACCTACCACTTTTCCCCTTTTCCCATACTAGTCTCTTATATTTTCCAAACTTAGCCCACCATTTTTTCCCATACTAGTCTCTTATATTTTCCAATCTTAGTTATTATATAAGTTATTGTACATATGTAGAGGATATCACACACTGAAGTGAAGATATGAAGTTTATATTCAAGTGGTGAAAATATCTAACAGGTGAGCACATATGGGGTGAGTGCCGTAAACTTTAGCTTTAGGCCTGGTTTAGACGTCGAATTTCACATGTGCCAAATCTGTTGTTTGATTTCATTTGCATTAGCTTTGCCACATGTAAAATTGTGTGTCTAAACCAGCCTTAGAACGTTAGCTTTTTCATTTTTTATGCATTGCATTGCATTTATAAAATATTTAATAAGTTTTATCTTAATTGAGGATTGACCTCCATGAAAACAATAACATGGGCACACCATAAAAATCAGTATTACATTAAAAATGAAGGACTTCTAAAAATCTCAATTCTTTGACTGGGGGAGAGGTGGTCTATTGACTATGGTCCACTTGAATGCTTATAGAAACCCTTGCGGCACGTCAGAATACAGCTCAATTTGGAGGACAAAACAATAGGTTCCAATTCTCAGGACATTGAAATTCTTTTGTTTTGTCCTCCAAATTAACCTGCTTTGACGTCACATGAAAGGGGTCTATTGTACATCTAGATGGTGGGCTTTCCATGAGATTTCAAAATTTATGGATAATTAATCAAAGCTCTAGAGATGAAATTATAACCCATAAAACCAAAAATAGAAATGAAGAAGTTATACACATCGAATTTTAAAATTTGCTTTGAGTGCCAATTCATCATGAACTCTTATATACTTCACAGCGGTTTTCAAACTAAAAAATTATCTTACGAACCAAATATTTCAGAAATTCCTTTCTGCTTTCAAGCAAAAAGTGAATAGTAACTTTACTTTGATCCCAAAAATCTTCCTGGGACTTTAAAGCTTAAAAATGGGAATGCATGGAATCCAGCATGTTTTGCTTGTAGAAATTGTCACGCCATCAGCGTGTTGTGTCACGCGCATCACACACTTGATATCAGAATTATCCCTAGATTCGCTAACAAAATTCTTTTTGGTTAATATCTATCGAAATTACTGTAGTAGAGGTCTATTTTAATAAAGGAACGATATTTCAGTTATTTAGGACGATTTTAAGGGTGAAAATGATCAAAACCAGAATTTCCCTTTTGCTAGTAAAAATCGTGACTTCATAAGGTATTTTTAGCTGCGTTATTTCTCTTAAATGCATGGGTACTCACCGACGTTTACCATATTCAAATACCCGTTTTGTTGTTTATGAAGAATTTTACTGTAACATTTCATACAAAAAGTTGATTTTCAAGGCATTTGACGGAGGAACCACCGATATTACTTTCTAGCTTCAGGTTGCAATCATTCTACGGTTGACACAGGAGAAATACTACAGGAAAAACAAGTACAAGGTACGAATCTGTGGATTGTATTTCTTCTTTCTCTAGTTGCACAATCCTTTTTCGTAGTTTTTCCATTGAATAGTCAAAAAATAGTAGAATGAGCTGAAAACAGCTAGTGTATCATAAACTGACATGAATAACTCACATTCTATAATATTTTAAAATTTTATATATAATTGTATATTTATAGCTAGTTAAGAGCACCTGAAAATTATCAGCCTGGTAACGGTGTACCCTGCCCAATAAAGTTGTTATTATTATTATTATTATTATTATTATTATTATTAGTAGTAGTAGTAGTAGTAGTAGTAGTAGTAGTAGTAGTAGTAGTAGTAGTAGTAGTAGTAGTAGTAGTAGTAGTAGTAGTAGTATAATAATAATAATAATAAGTATTAGTAGTATTAGTATTATTATTATTATCATCATCATCTTTATTATTATTATTATTATTATTATTATTATTATTATTATTATTATTATTATTATTATTATTATAAGCTGTACGTAAATTCTAGTTTTTACGTAAGGAATAAAAGCGTTTTCCGTTCAGTAGTAATACAGTACGGAGGAAGTGTGTAGAGATGCACGAACCGTAGACGAGTGATTTAGATAAACGTGCTGATTGAAAAGAACTCTCCTGTGACAGGTGAATGAATTCTAGACAATGCACGACGACCAATCATAAATGGTTAGAGAGAAGAGGTACACAGGGAGCGATTTATTTAATTTATATTATGGTAGCTCACTAGCGTAGGGAGGGGGGGAACGGGGGGCACGGGGGGCACGGGGGGCACGGGGGGCACGTGCCCCCCCCCCCCCCCCCCCCCATTTTTTTGTTTTGTTTAATAGGTAATTGTTTTTTCCCTTTTTTATTATTTTGGCTTCTTTTTTTTTTCGTACTGGTAATTGTTTCAAAATGAGTGAAAACGTATTTGAGATTTAAAGCTTGTCAGAGGCGATGCTTGTCTTATATTTAGTGGCAGATTATTCCACAGTACCGCTCCGCTATAACTAAAACTTCTTTTAAAGTATTCGGTATGCGGCTGCGGGACTGCTAATTTGTTTTCTGAATTTCTCAGGCTATAAGTAGTAATATCATTCCGTTCAATAAATTTGGAGGCTAGATAGTCTGGTGTCAGACTATTCAAAGTCTTATACATGAGAATACATTCATCAATCTTGCGCTGATGGTCTGGTTTTTTCCAATTTAATGACTGAAATAATTCATCTGTGTCTACATCATAGCCCGAGAAGGTAATTATTCTTGCAGCACGGTTTTGGAGTTTCTGTAGTTTTTGAGAAAGACCTTTGTTACAGTTACCCCATACATTGCTGCAATGATTGAAATGGGGTTGTACCAAGGCATTGTACACAGTTAGGAGTATTTCACGTGGAACGAAGTACCTTATGCGTTTCATTGCGCTTATTCCAGAGGCAATTTTTTTAGATATCGTAGATATATGGTTCTCCCAAGTAAGATTTTGATCTATCAAAACACCAAGTGATTTTGAGGAGAAAACCTGTTTAACTTTCTCCCCTTCTATAAGAATGTTTGGATTTTCCCTGGTGTTAGATAGCCTTTGATTCGAGCCAATTAATAAAAACTCCGTTTTAGTCATGTTAAGAGTTAACTTGTTAGCAGAGAGCCAATTATGAATATTGCATAGATCTGAACTTACACGTTCATTAATTTGACTAATATCATTGCTAGCAAATGTTATGCTAGTATCGTCAGCATACATTCGTGGCCGAGAATAAGTCAGACATTTAGGTAAGTCATTGATCATGATATATAATAAGAATAAAAGGGGTCCTAAGATTGTTCCCTGAGGTACTCCGCACATGCATGACCAATGCCTTAGACGATGTGTAATTATTCAATGTACATGTCTGTGTTCTGTTATTAAGATATGAATTAAACCAATCCAAAGTGAGACCAGTAATTCCATAATACTTTAGTTTTGATAAGAGTATATTATGGTCTACTGTATCGAAGGCTTTTTTTAAGTCTAAGAACACGACTGCATTTATATTACTGCGATCAATATTCAGTAACAGTTATCGGTAGCCTCCATTAGGGCGGTTACGGTTGAGTGAATTGAACAAAAAACAGATTGATAACTTGATAATAATTTATTATCATTAAAGTAAAGCTGATCATAGATTATTCGCTCAAATACTTTAGCCACTACTGGGACAATCGATATCGGTCTACAGTTTGTCATGTCGTTGCGTTTTCCTGCGTTCTTATAAAGAGGGGTAACCCTTGCGGATTTCCACTCATCGGGAAATATTCCCGTTCTAATAGATTGATTAAATAGATACGCTAATGATTCAGAGATCAGATCGGGGCATTCCCTAAGAAGTTTGGCAGATATATTATCAAGGCCAGTTGCCTTGGACTTGCAGAGTCTAGATAACAATGAAAAAACAGTTGAGCAATTAGTTTCCTTCAGTGAAAATTGCTTTTCAGTGTTAGAAATATGACTTTTATAACAAATGTCGACTTTTTTGATGTTTTTAGCAAGTTCTGGGCCAATCTCTGCATCTAAGGGTTTTCTCCGGGCTTAACCGCTTTATTTTCTCCATCCACAAAACCTATAACGCGCTAATTTCCAATTCGATCTGTGAGTAAGGCCCTTACTTTTTTGAAGGTATTTTAAAGAACACAATAAGCTTATTTGCAATTTTTTTTATCCTTAGATGCAACAACAATATTCTCCAAGCCGGCAAGTAGGTAGAAGGACCTACAATGGTGCCTACCTTGGACCAAAAGTTCAGTGCCAAATGTTTGTTCGGCTAACATTCATCTTACTATTATTGTTGATTGGTTTTGTATTGACAATGATTGGTTTTACTCTTGAGCGAGCCTCACCTGATTTAAGTGTAGGCTTTCGTATTCTTGGTCCTTTAGTCTTTACTATTGGGCTCGTTTATTTGCCCTTCTCCATCTGTTACTTCAAAAAGAAAAAATCTGAAGCGTTCACTGATAGTGAAAATAGCTATGGTGCAGAGCCAGCACCAGCAACATTGACTTATAACCAAGCTAGCTATAGCCAGTCTGTTAACGTGCCATACCCAGGAACTGGACAGATGCAACCCTACCCTGCGATACTTCAGCTCTACCCAGAATCTCATCAGTATCAACCATCCCAATCTGGTACACTATACCCACCAACACAACAACCATCACCATATCCAGAAACAACACGAAACCAAGACGATGATCCTCCACCACCTTCATACAGTGAAGCTGTTGCTTGTAGACTTGATGAAAGAGCTATTTAACGGAGGGGGGGGGGGGGCTATTTATCGGAGTCAGTTTGTCCACATAGAATCAATCAGACCAGAAGCTCAGAAGATGGCAAAAGGTATCCCGCAGAGGTCTATTCTGGGACCTCCAATGTTCAATATTACCCCACAACTCCGTCCTACGTGGACGACTCCAAGCTGTTCCTTTAGTGACGCTGCTTGCGCCGCCGTTTACTTACACAGAAAATAGTTGCTTGCAGTTGCAGCACGTCACAGTCTTATCGCGAGGGCGGCAACCAAGACTACACAAAGCTTCTTCTCCTGCGTGAACAAGACAGGTGCAAGCTATTACAAAGTACCAGATGGCTTCTGCGTATCCTGGGAAGCAAATTTCCCCGGTACCCGAGGCCAAAGATCTTGGCATAAATAATTGTCTGAAATATCTGTCAATATCGACGGCCTTGTTCGCCGTTTCTCAAAAAATGAATGGTATACGAGAAATAGAATAGTAACTAAAACGAGCTGAAAATACTTATCGTAAGCTGTAAATTTAAGGTTTTTGCTTGAGAAATAAAAGCGTTTTCCATGTTCTGTTCTACAGCACGCTGGAAGTGGAAAAAACACAAAAGACTGAAGTATGTAGAGATGTGCGCACGAACCGTAAAGGCGCGGACACAAGGATATTGCGCCCATTATTTCAGGCAATATTGCCACTGATTGCCGCGAGGGGAGGGACTTGTAGTGCTATAGCCTTACCACTTTTTCCCTTATCCCATACTAGTCTCTTATATTTTCCAATCCTAGCCCCACCACTTTTTCCCATACTAGTCTCTTATATTTTCCAATCCTAACCCAACCACTTTTTCCCATACTAGTCTCTTATATTTTCCAATCCTAGCCCAACCACTTTTTCCCATACTAGTCTCTTATATTTTCCAATCTTAGCCCCACGACTTTTTCCCATACTAGTCTCTTATATTTTCCAATCCTAACCCAACCACTTTTTCCCATACTAGTCTCTTATATTTTCCAATCCTAGCCCAACCACTTTTTCCCATACTAGTCTCTTATATTTTCCAATCTTAGCCCCACGACTTTTTCCCATACTAGTCTCTTATATTTTCCAATCCTAGCCCAACCACTTTTTAGGGTGCTCAACCTTAATTGATCTAAAAGTACATTGCAACGATTTGTTTCTGGCACAAGTGCCGAATCTATTCCAAATGAATTCAAACGATAGGTTTTGCTCATTTGCATTAGATTCGGCACATGTGCCGAATTCGATGTTTTAACCAGGCCTCAAAAATCTTTGCTATATCGCGTGATATATTGTTCCTTAAGGCTCTTCTCTTGTCACGTTGCCATGGTAATACTAATTGAGAGAGAAAAGGTTGTAAATTTTAAATCTCTCGTGGGCCTAGCCTGCATTGCAGGCGTTCTTCGTTGGTTCTTTCCGGGACGGGGAGGATTGGGGAGAGGAAGGGAGAGAGGAGAAGGGAACGCCTGCCCGCAGCCATTGTCTTTTTCAAATTCCCCGTTCGTACACGAACGGGTGCTCTGATTGGCTCGGCTTCGTCAATTATGATTGACATCTGACAATCAATGTAAAGATAGTAAAAAAGTGACGTCTGCAAAGGAGGAGACTAGTGAAGAAGCCGAAGTTGCGATCGAAAAAATACAACAGAATATGACTTTAAGAAAGAGCAGAAATAAAACAGCTTGTGAACGGTGGAGATCTCCTAGCATTACTTCTACTGGTTTTGGAAAAAGCCGCATGATTTTCCAATGTCGCCCTATAGCTAAATTATGCTCGATGTTGAAGAACACGGCTTTTAATACGAGTGATCGTAGTCTGTCCTTTGAAGAGCATCGTAAAGGATCAGCTTTTAGAAGGAGCTCTAATGGGAGTATATAACTGCAGGAACACAGGTCAGCCCAAGCTCTGTTTCTGTATTGAGCGAGTTACAGCCATTTCAAAATTAACCCTTCGTTGGCCCTTATAAAGGAACCGCTGTCTTCGGCGACTCAAATTTCCAAGTCGGCTCACTTCAGATGCAAATAAATCCCTCCATTTTCAATCTATGAAAATTCCGACGCCAGAACTTAATTCTACGATAATTTATCTTTCTGTATGTCTAATCTTACGGCTCCTAATGCGGCATTCATCTCTAAATTACGGCGCCAGTCAAGACCCTCACACAGATCAGCTTTCAACACATTTCTATCAATTTCAAACATTCCAACGTTGTTGTAGTGTAAGGTAAATATCCTTTCCTTCCTGAAATATTGCCGATTTGCAATTTAAAATTACATTTGCAGAGCCTACAATATTCTCCGTGATTGCTAACACCAGCAGACATAATCGCAACAATTTTATTTGACAGCTACACACATGACATTAGTGTACATGTTTTTATCGGAAGTAAAATTTCACTTCCTTTTTACCGTGAATTGATTGGATCAGTTTTGACAGTTCTATGATGGATTTTTGACAGTTCTCTTAAGAATCGTGCACAGTTAATTAGGGGCGTATTTGAAAAAGACAATGGCTGCGGGCAGGCGTTCCCTTCTCCTCTCTCCCTTCCTCTCCCCAATCCTCCTAATCCCGGAAAGAACCAACGAAGAACGCCTGCAATGCAGGCTATCGTGGGCCCAAAATTGATGGCGGTCGTTTCCATGGAAACCAAATGTTTCAAGGCTTTATCATATCTATATTTGTTTATTGTGAGGAAAAAGAAAGTCAAGCACAAGAAATACCATTTTTGCCGACAGTGGCCAAGTGAAGTCCATACCGCAGGCTCACAGACCTTGACTTTATTCTTTCTCTTGAATGCATTAGAAACCACTCATTTTTTTCCATATCAGTTCAAATATACTCTTTTTGGTGTTGAAGAAGAATTATATCATTTCATAAGCAAAAGAACAAAATTGGTTTTCAATCCTTACTTGAGTAGGAATCATCGATATACACATCAGTTGTTGGAATCATCCTATGGTTTACCCTCGATAATTACTACAGAAAAACACAAATACAAGGTACGAATCATTTGATTTGATTTCTTCTCTCTCGATCTTGAGTTTCACGAAAACATTACGTCCAAGCCAAAAAAGATATACTGTCAGCCGTTTCTAGAGTTGCTTCTTATTTAAATCACAAAGTTTCTCATACATGCTCGGCTAATATTTTCTTTTTATTAGTGTCCAAGGTGTCCAAGGTGTACAAAGTGTCCAAGGTGTTCAAAGTGTCCAGAAGGTGTCCAAGGTGTACAAAGTGTCCAAGGTGTTCAAAGTGTCCAAGGTGTTCAAAGTGTCCAAGGTGTCCAAGGTGTACAAAGTGTCCAAGGTGTCCAAGGTGTACAAAGTGTCCAAGGTATGCGAGGTGTCCAAGGTGTTCAAGGTGTACAAAGTGTCCAAGGTATGCAAGGTGTCCAAGGTGTACAAAGTGTCCAAGGTGTTCAAAGTGTCCAGAAGGTGTCCAAGGTGTACAAAGTGTCCAAGGTGTTCAAAGTGTCCAAGGTGTCCAAGGTGTACAAAGTGTCCAAGGTGTCCAAGGTGTACAAAGTGTCCAAGGTATGCGAGGTGTCCAAGGTGTTCAAGGTGTACAAAGTGTCCAAGGTATGCAAGGTGTCCAAGGTGTACAAAGTGTCCAAGGTGTTCAAAGTGTCCAAGGTGTCCAAGGTGTACAAAGTGTCCAAGGTATGCGAGGTGTCCAAGGTGTTCAAGGTGTACAAAGTGTCCAAGGTATGCAAGGTGTCCAAGGTGTACAAAGTGTCCAAGGTATGCAAGGTGTTCAAGGTGTTCAAGGTGTCCAAGATGTTCAAGGTGTTCAAGGTATCCAAGGTGTCCAAGGTGTTCAAGGTGTTCAAGGTGTTCAAGGTGTTCAAGATGTCCAAAGTGTTCAAAGTGCTCTATGTCAGTGTATTTCGAAAGTATTGATGTTGGCATGCTTGACGATTGGTATATTTTTGACAATACTTGGTCAGCTTACGCCTAACCCAACAGCTCGAATCTTCGGTCCTATCTTAATTATTTTGGGATTCCTTTTTATGGTTATCTCCATTTGTTACTTAAACTAGACCCTGTAGCCAGGGTGAACTCGTGCCCTTGGTGCTTCTGTTGCTGTGTGGAGCTTGGTACGGTAGAGAATGGGGGGGGGGGGGGGGGGGGGGAGTTACGATTGGCTGGTGTAGTGGCTTTCTCACTCGCTTCTTGCATTGTTGACAACTCTGTGTTGATCAACACAAATCGCTGACAACATTTTGCTTGTTTCAAAGCTAGCATTGACGCCGAAATGGTCGAGTTGATGTTCGATAATTTATAAATTTACGGTAATAATTAAAGACTAAATTTCGTAATTTCATACCGCTTTCTGGGAATGATAGATTCTATGAAGGACTAGACGCTCTTGGAGCGTTCACTGGGTTGCCTGTGCGAGAGCTCCCCCACACCAATCCTCATACTCTATTATTTCTTACCAAAGTGTTCCTTTTGGGTTCAAAGTCCCCCTTTATTAAAAACATTTTAAATTCTAAGACATTAGTGTTGCGTTACTGACTTGTCAATGCATATTATATTTCTACTTGACCTACTAGAGTACCTTTCAAGACTAGCTGATGAAATAAACATATCTATTTCAGTATCAAAACTGTTCGCTGCAAAACAAACGTTTTATCAATGTA
The DNA here is from genome assembly GCA_023349425.1 of Anthopleura sola. Classification (NCBI taxonomy): domain Eukaryota; kingdom Metazoa; phylum Cnidaria; class Anthozoa; order Actiniaria; family Actiniidae; genus Anthopleura; species Anthopleura sola. Next base: position 7,695,763 of record JALHLI010000001.1, read on the forward strand.
AATACTTTCAGCCAAAATGTGTTTAACTGGTCATTTGTTTTTCCCTCAGTTTTTGTTTTCTGTATTTTCATAAATGGAAATATTCAACAAGTCTTGGCAGTTCGCTTTCTTGTAGATCACTATCAGCTCGTCTGACTTCTACAAGTTCTTGGAGTCAGCTTTCATCAAAGCTTTGTTTGTCACTCGTTTTGTAGTTTGTCTCTCGTTCTGTAGTTTGTCTCAGTATATTTTTTTGTATCTGAGATCTGGTAAGATCTAGTTTGATCATAGCTAGGTAGTTTATAGATTATCTTTGTCTATTTTGACTAGTTTGTCTAGGTCTACGATTCTCATATCGTAGTTTGCTCATAGATTCTCAGACTTCTCTCTTTGAGTATGCGGACCAACCCGTTCCAAAATCGCTCAATAACATATTTTAGTTTGTGTCTACCACGTACGGCGTGTGTGTTTGTAAGTAGTTTAAGCGTAGCGTTAAAAAACCTAAAGACAAAAGTACGCAACGTGCCTACAGACAAAATAATACTTCACGAACCCTGAACGAATGAATTTATAGTGACACAACACTAAAAGCTATAAATACATCGTCCTCGATGTCGTGTGGCAACTTCATTGGACATTGGACATTGTTTACAAGTTCTCGACCAATAATGACGTATGAAATTATGGTATACCTGACCACGGAAAAACGGTAGAGGCTATTTCGCGTGATTCAGAATGACATCCCGAAAATGACGTCACCATCGTGTGTTCGACGGAGCTCGGATTCGTACCGACGACAGCCAGAGGACGAGAGCAAATACAAGATGGCGGCGGTGTGAAATTAACTCTACTAGACTCTACTTGACTTCCTCCAAAGGTAAATATGCAATAATGAAACCATTTCTTTTTTGCAAAACTGAAATGCGAGATTCCAGAGCAAAGTCTTTTACACCATTTGTCATACAATCGTGAAAAAAATGTTGTGTCATTTCTGGACTCACGAAATAGTAGTAAATCACTTTGGACGAGCTACTTCGCGAGTTCCAAAATGACAAGCGATTTTTATACCAAAAATGTTGTGTCATTTCTGGACTCACGAAATAGTCGTAATTCACTTTGGACGAGCTACTTCGCGAGTTCCAAAATGACAAGCGATTTTTATACCAAAAATGTTGTGTCATTTCTGGACTCACGAAATAAACAGTGATCTTGTTATTAAACAAAACACAGGGCTGCTGGTCCCCTCTCATTGATGAGGTATTAATCTGACTGCTGTCAGAAGGGTATCATCAGTTACCACCTGACTCATTGTTGCCAGCATTTAGTGTTCATTTGTTTTATTTTTTTCATTCTGTTAGGATCTGGCCCTGGCAATGTTGTAACTCTGGCTCTGTCCTGGGGTGGATCTGGCCCTGGCAATGTTGTAGCTCTGGCTCTGTCCTGGGGTGGATCTGGCCCTGGCAATGTTGTTGCTCTGGCTCTGTCCTGGGGTGGATCTGGCCCTGGCAATGTTGTTGCTCTGGCTCTGTCCTGGGGTGGATCTGGCCCTGGCAATGTTGTTGCTCTCGCTCTTATAATTTTAGTGCACTGCAGAACTACATAATGTTGTTGATATATAATAAATAAGTTGAGATTTGGGGCCATACACTACTGTAAAAGGTTTTTATTTTCTTCTCAAGCTTTCGTCGGACACCGACATCATCAGGAGATAGAATTTACATATACACAGTGAGTTAAATAGAGTGGAGAACAAAGGAAGTGAACGGAATGTAAACAATTAAGGAAACAAAGGAGCTAAAATGTAGCAAACTAAAAGAGCTGCTATTTTAGCTCCTTTGTTTCCTTAATTGTTTACATTCCGTTCACTTCCTTTGTTCTCCACTCTATTTAACTCACTGTGTATATGTAAATTCTATCTCCTGATGATGTCGGTGTCCGACGAAAGCTTGAGAAGAAAATAAAAACCTTTTACAGTAGTGTATGGCCCCAAATCTCAACTTATTTATTATATATCAACAACATTATGTAGTTCTGCAGTGCACTAAAATTATAAGAGCGAGAGCAACAACATTGCCAGGGCCAGATCCACCCCAGGACAGAGCCAGAGCAACAACATTGCCAGGGCCAGATCCACCCCAGGACAGAGCCAGAGCAACAACATTGCCAGGGCCAGATCCACCCCAGGACAGAGCCAGAGCTACAACATTGCCAGGGCCAGATCCACCCCAGGACAGAGCCAGAGTTACAACATTGCCAGGGCCAGATCCTAACAGAATGAAAAAAATAAAACAAATGAACACTAAATGCTGGCAACAATGAGTCAGGTGGTAACTGATGATACCCTTCTGACAGCAGTCAGATTAATACCTCATCAATGAGAGGGGACCAGCAGCCCTGTGTTTTGTTTAATAACAAGATCACTGTTTATTTCGTGAGTCCAGAAATGACACAACATTTTTGGTATAAAAATCGCTTGTCATTTTGGAACTCGCGAAGTAGCTCGTCCAAAGTGAATTACGACTATTTCGTGAGTCCAGAAATGACACAACATTTTTGGTATAAAAATCGCTTGTCATTTTGGAACTCGCGAAGTAGCTCGTCCAAAGTGATTTACTACTATTTCGTGAGTCCAGAAATGACACAACATTTTTTTCACGATTGTATGACAAATGGTGTAAAAGACTTTGCTCTGGAATCTCGCATTTCAGTTTTGCAAAAAAGAAATGGTTTCATTATTGCATATTTACCTTTGGAGGAAGTCAAGTAGAGTCTAGTAGAGTTAATTTCACACCGCCGCCATCTTGTATTTGCTCTCGTCCTCTGGCTGTCGTCGGTACGAATCCGAGCTCCGTCGAACACACGATGGTGACGTCATTTTCGGGATGTCATTCTGAATCACGCGAAATAGCCTCTACCCGGAAAAACGGATCTCATTTTAAGACTGGTTTGCTACCATAGCAACCCAGTAATAAACACATCACAAGGCGATACTTAGAACGGCCAAACGCATCACAATATACGATATGTAGCGTCACGTAATCACACTTTGACGGCCAGTCTTCATTTTATACTTTAGGTAGCCTCAGGGATAAAATGCAGACTAGCTACATTTCGTGATTTTATACCGCTTTTCTGGCATTGATAGATCCTATTAAGGCGAAATTTAAACACATCACATTATAAGATATGTAGAAAGGCCAAACACATCACAATATACGATATGTAGCGTCACGTAATCACAATTTGACGGCCAGTCTGCATTTTATACTTTAGGTAGCCTCAGGGATAAAATGCAGACTGGCCTTCTAGCTCTGATTACTACAGTAAAATCTAACTTGAGAACAGCCGAGTAGTGCCGGACACTATACATATTATATACTAGTATTGTGATGTATTGTGATGACAGTATCCTTCATAGAGTCTATCGATGGCAAAAAAGCGGTATAAAATGTAGCCAGTCTGCATTTTATCCCTGAGGCTACCTAAAGTATAAAATGCAGACTGGCCGTCAAAGTGTGATTACGTGACGCTACATATCGTATATTGTGATGTGTTTTGCCTTTCTACGTATCGCCTTGTGATGTGTTTATCCTTCATAGAATCTATCATTCCCAGAAAGCGGTATGAAATTACGAAATTTAGTCTTTAATTATTACCGTATCTTTATAAATTATCGAACATTTACTCGCCCAATTCAGCGTCAACGCTAGCTTTGAAACAAGCAAAAATATTGTCAGCGATTTGTGTTGATCACTGTTTGACTCGAAACTAATATAAACTTCCTGCGAACCTGGAAAGGCTACGTTTATTTCAAGACACTATTTAAATCTGTATGTAAGGACCTTATGAGAGCTGAAGTTTATGGAAATTTACGGTGAAAATTATCGCGTAAGGTAAGAGAAATTGATTTAGTTTTGCCAAGCGTGTATGCTGCTTGCCGGCGTACAATAGCTCATTTCGTCGAACCCTTTAGATACAAGAGTGTACGTTGTTTAATCTTTGTATTGTATTTTATTTCACAGTCTGCATTTTCCCAGTCTGCATTTTCCCAGTCTGCATTTTATCAGTCTGCATTTTACCAGTCTGCATTTTATACCTGCCGGTACAATAACAGATAACTGTATGGCTTTGTCAAATATATCACATTCATCGAATGCATCTTGTGTCGAAGACATCAACAAGTTGATACAGAAATTAACACCCAGAAAAGTAGCGTAAACACTCGCTAATATCATAACATTATAGACGGAAAATACAGTATCCAGAATGATCCATTTATTAAATAAGATAATCAATAAAAGAGCAATAAAAAGAAAGATAAGATTAATCTTTGTGTTCATTAATTCAATACCATGGCTTTGTATACTGTTTTGGAAGTGGATAGTTTCCTTCACATGTGAATCCAACATGACCTTAACACTCTGACGAGTGAAGAGTGTAAGAATCTCAGCATTTATGTCCACAGCTTGCATCCTTTCGCTTCCAAAATGGCCGTCGAAAAACGAAGAGTCGTGTTTCCAAACACGACCACACGAAAACCTCGTGGTTGGTCATGTGATCCTGTCCTTCAACGATTTGACAACGTCAATCACATAATCGAGACATAACCGGATGTGTTACCATGGATCCCAAGCCTAACCAATCGAAAGCCTCATTACCGAAGGCTCTAAGGATCACGTGATATTGTTGCGCAACATCGTCATTTTCTAGCGTTGAAGACAGAAAAAAAAACCAACGCATTTTATGACCCGTGCCTTCGGCCTACGGCCTGGGCACGAGTAAAAAGAACAAATCTCAAGCGACGACAGCTAGTGGAAATAGCTATGGTGTAGCTCCAGCACCAGCACCAGCACCAGCAACATTGACATATAACCAAGCTACCTACAGCCAGTCTGTTATCGTACCATTCCCTGGAACTGGACAGATGCAACCAAGCTGTACTCAGCCACCCTATACTACCCCCAACACACCCTACCCCCCAACACACCCTACCCCCCAACACACCCTACCCCCAACACACCCTACCCCCCAACACACCCTACCCCCCAACACACCCTACCCCCCAACATACCCTACCCCCCAACACAAACCGATCCCACACCACAGGAAGCCGATCTCAAACCACAGGAAACCCATAAAGAGCAATTACATATAAGAATAATGAATATTGAATGCACCTTTCCGTAGTCTTCCCACAATCCCTTATGATCCCAGCGCGAGCTCGAGGTCAGGGTAAAATTTGCATAAAAATGTATAAAAAATATGAAAATTTTACCCTGACCTCGAGCTCGCGCTGGGATCATAAGGGATTGTGGGAAGACTACGGAAAGGTGCATGCGGCAAAGGAAAGCCGGGCTCCCTGTGGGGTAGATAATTACAGCAGTGTAGTCATACAGTTTTTGTTAGTTTTCATTTATCATGTTGTCGGCTGGTCGTAATCTTCGCAACACTAAAAGAGTGGACTATGCAGATTTTGTAGAAGCTGGTGATTCACACCATACGTTGGACGAAAACACCGAGGACTTACTACACGCTGTAGTGGAAGTTCCTCCCCTACTGCCCCAAGACGATCAAGAGCCAACCATCCAGGAGTTACGAGCGGCCTTAGCCTCCGCCCAGGCAGAGCACGAAGAATTAACTCGAAAATCAGAATTATACAAGCTCAAACAAGAACTTGCATCGTTAAGGAGGAAGAATGAACTGTTAAGGGAAAGTTTTTCGGGTCCGCCCCCTTCTCGCGCATCACATACACGTGTCACGACTAAAGAGCTTCGACGAGCGCCTGAGATAACATCTAAAGTGAACCAAAGACTGGAAGAGCTTGGTCTGTCCGACTCTTCCCTATCGGATGAATCAGGAGCTGAAGACCACCGAACGTCATCACGAGGTAAGCGAATACAGGCGGGGAAAACAGCCAAAATAACCACCCGCGTGTTATTTCCCCAAATATGGCCCCATAGTGAGCTAAGCTTAGTGTATGTCACAAAGGACATTTCTTAAGATAATCTTGGCCTCGCTGAGTTAACGTTCGCGTTATGCCTTTATTCTTCGCGGTTTAAGGAGGCTAGAAAGGGTTTTTGAACTTGCATATAGACTAACAAAAATGACCCTAAAAATAAAAGGGGGGGGGGGGGGGGTCAGGCTTAAATTTTTCAAAGAGAGGGGGTGGGTCAAAATTAAATTTCAGTTGTAAAAATGAATTCCATATGGGGTGGGTCAAAAATTAAATTAAATACTTCAAGGGGTGGGTCAGGGGAAAAATGCAGACAAACCCCCCCCCACGCAAAAATAATGACCGGTCCCTAAGTTGACCCAGAAGACGAAAGACCATAAAGTAAAGGTTGGAATGAAAAGAAAAATATGACGTAACACGTTTCTATGACAACGATAGAACACTTTAAATGTGTGCAAATTTTTTCATTTAAAAAATCATAACTCAAAAACCGCAGGGTAAAAATCGTCTTAAATTTCAAAAATCAATGAGTTTATTTTAAGGACATTCCCCATTACAGAATTTTTTAATTTTTTCTTAGCACTTACAAACCATTAAATAAAAGCCACATTACTAATGTCAGTAATAACCTAGAATATTAACTTAGTATCTTACATATCAATTAACAGTTACAAGCAGATCCTCAGGTGCTGATGAACAAGGTGAGTCTACAATGCTAAATAACATAATGTTGAATATCTGGTATCCTGAATATATGGAAGGAGGAAAAGAGGGAGGGTGGGATTATATTAATAGATTATAATTGATTAATAGTAGTTGCTTAAGATCACATGATCATGAGTAAATATATTATCCTATAAATCTATGATTTTATTGACATTTTTACAGCTGTTACTGATGGTAAGAGTACGTAGCAACTATTAGTTATTAGTAAAATTCTACTACTATACTATTGCAAATCCTGCATTCTGATTGGCTAACGTACTCACTATCTATCAGCCGATAGATAGTGGGTAGAGAAAGCCGGACTTGTTTTGAAAAAATGGCGGCTTTTCCTTCGCGCTTTTGTGAAGTTTAGTTTAGTTTAGTATAGTATAGTTTAGTTGAGATTTTTACTAAAACAATTAGAAGACTCACTCTCGATTTCTATCGGCTTTGATAGTTGACTCGGGCCGGAGCCCCTCATGCAACTATCAGCCGATAGAAATCTTGAGTTCATCTTCTAATTGTTAATTAGATCAATTGAGTAAATATTATTCCTATTTATCTTTCATGGTATGAATTAATTCTCTTTCACAGTTACAGATGATACACTTGCCAAGACCGGTAAGATCATTTTATTAGTAGCCAGTTTACGTACTATTTAGATATGATCACTCAAGTAAATATACTGATAGTATTGTTCCTTTTCTGATAATTAAAATTCATTATTATTATTCATTGTTATAGTTGTTATTGTCTATAATGTCGAATTGCTTTAAGGTATACTCTGGCAAAAAAAAAAAAAAAATAGGAAATAAGTTTATACGATTTAACCAAATACATGTAATCCAGAGAAAAAAACAAATCACATTTTTTTCTTCCATGAACAGTTTTAGGGAGCAGGAAGCGCAAAGAACCCTGGAAAGATACAGACGTAAGCCAGATGATATCTTTTTTTTTTTTGAGATAATTTACTAGAAAAAGCAACAAATGCATAATAATTATATGGATGGCAACTATATATATAAGACATGTCAGTGTAATGAAAAATGATCATCATGACTTTAATTAAGATATATGTACAATCTATAATCTCACCAAGGCGACCCGAGTTCGAGCCCCACTGGGCGCGCTCGGTGTCGTATGTGAGTATAGAGTTGCTTGTTGGTTCTCTCCTGTGCTTCAAGGGTTCTTCCAGGTTCTCCGGTTTTTCCTCCCTCCTCAAAAATCAACTTCTAAATTCCAATTGGAATGCAGTGGAGGAAGAGCCACTCAGTGGATTCCACTGTTAATTCGCATTTATTTATTATTTAATTCTAGGATAACGAGAGTCTAGACAGCCAAGATAATGAAGATGGTGAGCTTTAATGATTATTTTTCTAATTTGTTTTTCACTAAGTATAACCTTTTGTAAAAAAACACTTTCACTTCTGTGTAATAGAATTACTTTATGAACTCTCAATGTCCAACAAGCTGGAAAGGAAAAAGCAAAAAATTCAAGATCTTTACTCGAGCTCTGATGAGGATAGGTAATTATTATATATGTTTAATATCAATATATTCAAATTTACATGAATGTAAAGTTTTGAATCTAATTCCAAAATTCCTGGTGAAAACTCAAAGTGAATTTATAATAATCAATTTATATTCGAATAATGAAAGGGAATCTTTAATTAAGGGGGATACTTTTGAGCCATTTTGACTGTAATTATTTTATGAATGCTTAATTTTTGAAAATAAGTGAAATTAATTAAATTTGAATAGATCAATATAATTAAGCTTCAACATTTGCACATGCATATACATGCATCAAATTTAAAGGAAAACGTATGGCAAAATGTGGAGAAAAAAAGAAACACTATATTTTATATAAAAAATGGCTGCAAAGCTACAGCTAACTCAAATAGAAGTTATTTTGTATTTATAATGGATATTTACTCATTTCATGTTATCCCATTGAGTTCTTAGTGACATGCATTTGTGTACTTTTCAAAAATGTTGAACAATCCATGCATTTTAAGTTTTACTACAACAAAAATTACCCTGATCATGCTTTCCGAAAAGAAAAAAGCTAATATTTCCATGTTGGTGGGTATATCATATAGAAAATACAAACAGTTTCTTCGACATTTTTCTGTTTCATTGATTTATATTATTCCTTTAACCCTAGCCTGCGCATGATGATGGGCCATATATGCCTGGGCCCAAAAGCTTGGTATTAAAATAATCTATGGTCAAAGAAACTGTTTCTATTTTCTATAAGAAAAAGCTGCACTTTGATATATATAGTCTCCTCTCATCATTTAGACATACTATATAATACAGCTAAAAGGGCCCACATGGTGCACGAGACTGCAGGGTGCTTCCATCCCTGGGTACTATACTATATGGCATAAAGTGACTATATATATATATAGTATGTGTAATTGCTATCCTATAGATGAGATTCCTTTTAAAATCGATCACCCTGTTAAACAGATTATACTTCTAACAATGAATCTCATGTTAATTGTGTACTTTCAGCAATGACGAAATAGAATGCAGTAGCTCAAGAACGTACGTAAAAACTTGTAGTAATAAAATTCATCTGTGATTTGATTAACCTGCCATAGTAAAAATCTTAGTTTACATTCCATTCCATACATGGAGATTGGATTTACATCACTGTCAGATGAGGGATGACATTTAATTTACTGGTGGCATGTTCATGTTGTAGGGCTGTTGGCATGAGAATTTGGGCATGTTTTTCATTTTTTTTTTTTTTTTTTTATTTTAAAAAGAAAAGGGATCATTTATTCATCACCAGATAGTCACTAAATCACTGGCAGGTGTAAATATTATTCCTATTTATCTATAATAATTGTATTCTCTTTTACAGACCCCAAAGATGATATAGTCTGCGAGACTGGTAAGAGTGTCATTGTTATTGTTAACAGCATGCAGTTATAGTTACTAGATCACTATATATAGTAAGAGCCCAGGGGGGGGGGGACTCCGGGGGTAAAGTATCGGGTATGCTTGTCGGAAATTTCCAAAAATACCCCAAAAAGATACCGCAAGTTTTTTCAAAAGGGCGTGGCTTGGTAAATTTTAACCCCTAAGAGATACCACAAAAATAATACTATTAAAAAATAAAGGTTTTTGAAATGTTTTTCCTTGAGTAATAATCTGAGTTTACGCAAGCATACATATTGCATTATTATGTGATGGGTTAGTTCCTTTTTCAACACCCTAAAAGATACCAGAAAGTGCTGAGAGTCATTGTAACTTTTTATAAGCGTAAAGCCAATGATGCCCTACTAAACTATAGTTATAATATAGTTATAATTATATTATTTAACAAAAGAAATAAAGAACAGCTTACTGATCATTATGTTTGTATTTAACAACATCTTTCAACAGATCTAGATGATGATGATGATGAGCATTTGCAAGTATTACCTCAAGTATTACAAAAAGACGTATGTTGATAACTTATAAAACACTTGAACAACAACTTTGACAAAATGTTCATGTGATAAATTTTCAAATTTCATTGTTTGCAATAAATTTTTGCGAAATGTAATGGCAAACTTTATAACCCACAAAAGAACTTCTGTCATTGATTTTTACCTTCAGGGACCACGGAGTAGGGGGGCTGAGGGGCTATAGCCCCCCCAATAATGGGAGCATGCCCCCAAACCCCCTAGGTCTTCCAGTATTTGGTGGTCGTTAGCCCCCCCCCCCCCCCCCCCCAATCAAAACTACGCTCTGCAGTCCCTGACCTTAGAATTTAAATCATATCTGACACAAAATCTGAGAGGGAAGAGAAAAGACAATTAGTAGCATAATATATGAATTAATTAAATTTTGGTAAAGAGAGCAAATTTAATTGGGGGGGGGGGGGGGGGGTTACAGGGGCAATGGGACTATAAACAATCCATTATATTTGTATTATTACATGTTAATAATAATAAATGTTTACTTTCTACAATTGCAGAAGTCTAGATCTGGAATGGGATACTCCTCAACTGTGAGTATAGGATTCATTTATGCCCTTGACACAAATGGTAAATTTTGACAATCTCTTGAATTCACCATTTATGTAGTGCCAAAATATAGAGAATAACGAATTGTGCTTGAAAACTTGTCAGAATATAGGTTTAGACTATGTTTTTAAGATAACATATAAATAGTTTTTGTCAGTCAAAGGAATTAAACCCATTATTATAATTTTTTCTTATCAAAAATACTGCCCTTAAAAAACACTCTCATAATTTTACGTAAAAAATCCGTAAAAAATGTTCTGGTGCATTTTTTACGGATTTTCTTGTTCGTTCTTATTATAGAGGACATTAGCTTGACCATGAACTAAAAACAATTATTAAACGCGATTTATCTTTTATCTAAATTGGGCTCCCTGTGGTTTGTACATATCCTTATCTTTCGTATGTTTATCAAAAACTTACCTCAACAGAAATCACAAGAACCTCTTTCAAAAAGGAACAAAAACAGCACTCCTCAAGGTAAACACAAATAAAAACTAAAATTTCTTGTGTGGTGGTTCTTCCAAGCTATTTGGGGATGATATATTAGGCCAAGTAAAAAAAACAAATGTTTCTCGTTCGAATTTAAAAAAAAAAGGTGCGGACGGGCGGATTTTTTAAAATTTTCTAACTTTTTATTTTTTCAATTCAGTGCTTTTTCTTACAAGAGAAAACTTGTATCTATGGCAATCTAATCTTGTATCTAAGTATTTCACGCCACAATATGTTTGTAGCTATAAACTTTATATTTGATTCCTTACCTGTGCTGTTAGAATATTAATACTTTGTCGCTCGTCAAATTCTCCTGAAGCGAACTTGTGAAACAAATCCGCCAATGTCAATGTCCTATCAACCACAGACCTGGCACACCAAGGCTTTAATATTTTTGGTTCGGTCCGTATCAAAACACAAACGAAAGCCATGTTTACATGTCAAAATAAATCAAAAACAAGAATGGTGACCCCCATTTTTTATTTTTAATTCTTGACAAAGGCAATGCTCTACTATAATATACAAATATGAAGGAAAACTGATTTATTTACATTTCAATTATTATAAATACATTCTTTTATTTATAGTTGAAGAAACGTCCAAGGACAATAATGTGGATGTAGAGGTTAAAATCACTGGAGGCAAGTACACAAAAACATTCAAAACTTAATTTTAATATAAAATGTTTTTATTAAGAGCGACTGTCCACTAACATTGAGCCAAATCGAAAATCAGCGGCAACAGTGAAAAAATTGATTTTCTTTATTTTTGGCCCAGAGCTAGGTATCAGTGAGTAAGTAAATGTGGTGGGCTTTATTTCTTCCACACCAGCTGAGTTGACCTTCAGAACAAACTCAAGGTCAACCAATCAGAATTGAGGATTCGACATCGTATTTTGATTAGTATTTCCCATCATTCTGCCAAGAGAATTTATGAAATACGAGATCTTTCTTCTTTAAATTAATCGTAAACTCTAGTCGAACTCATGGCGAAATTATATTTCAATCAACAAGAAAAGTCTACATTGTATAATCGGAAAATACTCGAAAAATGCTGACCAAAAATAGTGACCCATAATTCCTTTGGGGGAAGGCGATCAACTCAGCTGGCATATAAAATCATTTTTTATTTAATTTGTGTCCTTGAACAGGTTTGTTCAAAACTTGTATTGTGAGCGCTGTTGAGATTTTCCCAATCTAATTTTCACATTTTCTAAGATTCAGATTAACTTGCTTAGAATCCGAAGTTTCAAAAGATTCTGATGATGAATTAGATCAAAATGTCATATATAATTGATTTTTTAAATTTGAGTCCTTGAGCAAGGTTTTCTCGGACTAAAAATATGGCGAGTTTCACGGACTCAAAAAATAGAAAATAAACCTATGAGCCTAAAAACTGTGTGAAAGTGTTTATAAATAGCTCAAAAACCAATATCTTAATTTAAATTTGCTGGAAAATGTGTTGTGACTTTATAGGACAAGGTTAAAGAGACCCCTAAAACTTACTCACGAATACCAAGCTCTGGACCAAAGAACATAAAGAACATCGATTTTTTTCTGTTACCAGCCCTCGCTCGGTATTAGTAGACAGTCGCTCTTAAAATACCAAACACAACCAGGTGTCCGGAGCACGCACGAACCGTCCAATCACAGCGCCCTTCGATGCTTAGCCAAGCGGTCCTTGCTCCAAGTCTCTTCCCAATACAAAAACACGCGTTTCAAAGAATTTAGAGAAAAAAAGTTGAAGTATACGTGTTGTTTAAAAAATTAAAGTAAATCTTTGCGATCCATCTCCTCAAATTCTGTGTGATATATGACTTTTAAGACTCGGGCGAGGGCCGCTTGAATTACAACAACAATCCTTTTCGCGCTTAGTTTTTCGTACACCTTGAAGGAGCGGTAAAACATGATGAAACTCGAAACCTAAAAAACTAACGAAATCGATGGAAAAATAATTTACATGATTGAAAGCCCTGTTGAATATTTAACTTTAAGAAAATATAATAAACTTGTTTATAACATAGATGCTATATGACGCTACGCGTCGTGCCACTCATTACGCTGTTTTTCGTGCTTGGCAACCCGCTCCCGCGTGCATGTAGAACTGGATATACGCACGCTATCTATGACTCGGAACTATCTCTTTAATGGACACCAGACAAAGTAGTTATTTTGCACTACAAAGTTTTTAGTAAGCATATATCGGCCGTGAAGGTCCCCTGGTACCTTATAAACTAGCCTTCTAATCAGCAGTGGCGGATCTAGGGGTAGTGCGACGGGGTCCGCTGCACCCGTTCTTTTTTTCAACGCCATTTTTTGTTGTTGACTTTGACATCATATGACGTCAATATGACGTCATAGTAATCTATTCCCCGATCTGGACCCCGTTTTGAAAAACCCTGGATCCGCCACTGATCAGCCAAGAATCTGAATAAGTAAGTCCTTGCATTATTAGAAGATTATAGTGTCGTACGTGAATAGAGTTATGTGTGTTGGTTCTCTCCTGTGCTTCATGGATTTTTCAAGGTTCTCCGGTTTTTCCTCCTCAAAAATCAACTTCTAAATTCCAATTGGAATGCAGTGGAGACAGAGCCACTCGGTGGATTCCACTGTTAATTCTCATTTATTTTGTTTATAGTAGATTAACAATAATAAGCAATTATTGGACGAGGTTGAGCAAAATATCGTGATTTGTTAGTGGCAAATAATTGCTTGCAAGACACTAACAAATCTCGATATTTTGCGATAACCGAGTTCAATAATTGTTTTATCATTTTTTTCAGGGAAGCGAGCCATTGTTAAATACAGCGTTACTGCGCACGAGCAAACCGTTATTTGCAGTAAGATGGCTCTGCACCATAATGCGCATGAGCAGACCGTTATTTGTAGGCAGTTATTTGCAGTTCTCTCGGCCAATCAAAATGACGGAAAAAATAATTTGAATGATAAGTGGTAAATAATAATTTTCTATTTTCATGATTTCTTTACAGTGATAGTGAGCAAAGTCAGGCAGTCTACATACTTGACTAGAATCTATAATAAGAAGCAAGCTTGTTACTACTGTAACAAGCTTTATTCTAAAATTGCAAGACATCTTGGGGATGTTCATGGAAGTGAAAGAGAGGTTGCCGCTGCCTTTGCATGCAGAAAAAAATCTAAACAAAGAAAGGAAGCACTCAGAAGGCTACAGCTTAAAGGAAACTATCACCACAATGCAAAAGTTATTGCATGTGGCGAGGGAGAGTTAATAGTCAGAAATAGACCTAGTTATGACGACACCAAGGTAGATGCCAAAGATTTCCTCCCATGTCCAGATTGCCTTGCTTTTCTTAGAAAGGCCCACCTTTGGCAGCATCAAAAAATCTGCCCCTTTAAAAGAAGTGAAGGCCAAGACAAGAATCAAGATGAGGGGAAAAGAAGAAATCTGATAACAGAGAGCAGAATGATGTTGTTATCATATACGTCGCCACAATCTAGCACTTTACTCAACGAGCTTGTGCTTTGTAAAATGATAGACGATGACATTTCGTTTATTTGCAAAAAAGATGATGTTATTTTGATGTTTGGGAATTCGATAGTGGAAAAGGCAGGAGAAAGAAAGGCATCAGTAGTTTCAAACAAGATGAGAGAGCTAGGAAGGCTCAGGAGAGTTATAAATGAAGAAGTAGATGGGACGTTGAAGGATTTTTTAGACCCCACACACTTTGACCTAGTCATTAGGTCTGTGAGAAAGTTGTGTGGGTTCCACAGAAAAGAAAAGGAGACAAGAGCCGAAACCCCGTCACTGGGCCTTAAACTTGGGTACACCCTCAGGAAGTGTGCCCAGATTCTTAAAGGTGTTGGTTTGAGAGAGAAGAACGAGGATATCATCAAAAATGCACATTACTTCCTGGAGCTAATGAAGAGTGAGTGGAACGACAAAGTGTCAGCATGCTCATTGGCAACACTAGAAAGTGGCAAGTCTAGTGAAGAGCTTATCCCTCTGACGTCAGATCTTTTGAAAGTTCGACAACACACAGAAAGGAAAATGGAGAAACTAACGAATGAGGTAAGAATCTAAAAATCACAATGCTTATCACAGTAAATACCGTAGGGAGTGTTCAATTAAGCATTTTTAAGAATAAAAATACTGAAACGTTGGTGCAAAGGAAAGCCTTCTAAAATAGAAACACTCCTCATTTTATCATAAAATGATACAATTTTCAATCTGCCATCTCTGTACTAATCTAATGCCCTAATGTTCTGACCAAAATTCATGGTAGACCAGCTCTGATTCAGACCTTTTTAAACATGCTCATTTTATTGGCAAAGGACCTTTATCAAGCTCCATCTTATATTGCTGATTTGATCTGCCGCTATACCCCTTCAAGAAACCTTCGTTCTTCATCTGAAATTCTTCTCCAACGACCTAATTTTAATCTCAAGTCATAGATCTTTTTCTGTTGCTGCACCTGAACTTTGGAACTTTCTTCCTTCAAGTATCCGTTCTCCTTCTAGTCTACAAACTTTTAAATCAAATTTAAAACACATTAATTAAAATCTGCCTTCTGCAATTACTTTTATAACTTCAATGTGATCCGGTTTCTTCTTAACTGACTTTTTAAAATCTTTATTGTAAAGTGCCTAGAGCAGACTTGGATAGGCGCTATTTAAATTTCATATTATTATTATTATTATTATTATTATTATTATTATTATTATTATTATTATTATTATTATTATTATCATCATGCTCTTGTTATTCTGAGGTTCTCAAGTGCCTACTCTTATTTCAGTTAAGCAAAAAGGCTTCACTTCGAAGATGGACAGAGCTCTGTCAGTACACACAAGTAAGGCTAATTATATTTAACAAGAGGCGATCAGGAGAAGCGTCAAGATTGTTAATGAGTGACTACCTTGAAAGACCATCATGGAAAACTGGTGGCTGTGAAGCTATCAAGCAAACACTTAATCCCATTGAGAGACATCTCTGTGAAAGGTAGTTAGCTTGTACTAAATATAACAAATACCTGCTAATTAATATAACAATTATTGAATTCGGTTTTCGCATGATATCGTAAATATCAAGACCTCGGCCGTTTTATCCGCCTCAGCCTTGGCCTTGGTCTTGGTCTTGATAATTTACGATATCATGCTCAACCTCATCCAATAATTGTTTAATATTATGAGGGTCACAATGATTTTTGTACCTGTGTTTTAATTGCCACATGGCATCATACGCCCACAAATCCTGTGTTAGGATGTCTCTCTTCGGCAATTGGGGGCCAGCATCAATTATGTTTAGAAGCATTTGAAATTTCTTAGGATAAAGGGGAGATTCTGTGCTGTCTTCAATCAAATCAATCTGAAATTTACCAATCTAAAGAACCAAGACCACCTAATATGCATGGTAGAATCCAATATCTCATGTTAAACGTTCTTAATCACTCTATACATACAAACATACATGTGTCCCCGATTAGTGTGCTACTTGTGGCATGCTAGAAGTTTGACACATTAATAAAGTTTACATACATACATACATACATACATACATACATACATACATACATACATACATACATACATACATACATACATACATACATACATACATACATACATACATACATACATACATACATACATACATACATACATACATATACAGATAGTTAAATCTTCAAACATTTAGATCGAAAAAATAATTTTTCGAGACAACTGATGAAAACTTGATCATTCGAAGCAATTGACTACTTCGACGATACGGCGGCCATCT
Organism: Anthopleura sola; assembly: GCA_023349425.1. NCBI lineage: Eukaryota > Metazoa > Cnidaria > Anthozoa > Actiniaria > Actiniidae > Anthopleura > Anthopleura sola. Next base: position 7,712,671 of record JALHLI010000001.1, read on the forward strand.
TGAATCTGAATTAATGAAAATAACTTTTTACGAGATGCCGGGGGTATACGTAGGATCTGATGAAGAAAAATTCTGGGTTTCTCTGGCTCTATAATGCTGGTGACAAGCATTCCATTTTTCTACGTAGTATCAGTCTTTATTTTCACATCTTGAATCGCAATGCATTACGGGGCGTCCAGGGGGCAAAAGAAAACAAAAATGTCGGATAGAATAGAGAGTTTCGTTTATTTGTCTTTCTTTCATGCCCATATTCTTAATTCATCTCTTGTCAAGTTGTCTAGGAGGGAAACGTTAATTCAAATCGACGACATAAGTGTAACAAAGATTTGTATATTTGCCCCCTACCAAAATGGCCGCCGCATCGTCGAAATAGTCCATTGAATCCAGTGCTGCTAACACAAAAGTTTCTGTTTCATGAAATTTAAGTCTGATTGAAACGATCTTGACGGAGTTTCACCACTTATACGTTTTGTTTACGTTCCTAAAATTTCTCCTCTGAATTCGGTGGATGTGCTGAAATATTGCAAGTTTTCCCGCTTGTGTTGGACAGACGCGTCTGTAAATTTCGCGCGTGTTTTTCGAAAGTTACGAATACTTATATGTCCACTGACTGTACATACTATGTACTTATTGACTGAGTGGGAGGTCCGAACGGGAAAATATTTGGCTCGAGGTCCTGAAGTACGGAACGAGCGCAGCGAGTTCAGTGCCAAGGACCGAGAGCCAAATATTTTCCCGTTCGGGCCGACCCTAACTCAGTCAATAAGCATTTTATCATATGACCACATATAAAAAATCGATTTCAAAGCGTTTTTAATAAATGCGAATCAAAATCGGCAGCGAGTCCGAACGACGAGTCCGAACGGGAAATTATTACACTTTTCGGAAAAGCGTACTTTTTTTGCTGACGACATTTTCCCCAAAGGTTTTTTTTAGAATCACGCGTACAGTGAAATACGGTCATATGATAAATACATTTGTTATATAGCTAATCATTTTGACTATATAAAGAGCATTCTCATTGGTTGATAGATGCTCACGTGATACAAGTTAAATCTAACTGTATCCCGACCGGGATACAAGTGCCCAGCGCACGGAATAAAAATTCAAATTATCTAAATTGACTTGTCTAAAATGATTAGCTATATAACAAAACGCTTAATGACTGATCCCTCGGGAAACCAGTTAGTTTTGTTTCCCTCGAATCTCAATGTTCCTTCGGCCGGAGCCTCGGGAAACATTGAGATTCTCGGGAAACAAAACTAACTGTTTCCCTCGGGACCAGTCATTAAGTGTATAATATTTTGGCCTTCAAGAAAGTGGACATCATTCATTATTGCTTATAGATAACTAATAATATAACTTAATAATTATGGTTGACTGCATTGAATTTTCCCATTGATTTTACAGCATTGATTGATTGATTAGTTGTTATTTTTCTCAGTCTGGATTTGGTGCAGGTCATTGGCAAAAGGGGGAGGAAAGTCCCTATCATTCTCACTAAAGATGTTAAAGAAGCAATTGACACATTGATCGCAAAGAGGCAAGAAGTTGGAGTGTCATCAGTTAACAAATATGTCTTCGCAAGACCAAGCCAGCACTCTCTCTCTTATGTTAGAGGCTATGAGAGCCTGAAAGAAACCTTACGTCAAATCAGCAATCTACAAAGGCCTGAACTTATTACCAGCACAAGATTAAGAAAGTACATTGCTACTGTTGCTCAGGTAGGAAGCTTGACAAACAACGACATGGATTGGCTTGCACGACACCTAGGCCACAACATTGCAGTCCACAGACAATACTACCGTCTCCATGACTCGACTCTGGAGCTAGCCAAGGTCAGCAAGCTTTTACTTGCAGCTGATGCAGGGAATATACAAAACCTTGTTGGAAAATCCCTTGATGACTTAAGTGTCGCTGGTAAGTGGGAGAAAAACTATGTTTAAGTTGAAAAAGCTGCTATCAATGACCAATTCACGGTTTTCGGCGGCCATTTTGAATTGGGGCAAACTCGACAAAATATATAGAAATGTGGATCACTTTGACTTCCCGTAACTCCGCTCAATTTTGTCGGATTTTCAAAATTTAAACTTTTTTCGAAAGATATTTTCGTTGTTATTTATGACCTTAATATGATGGATATTGAAAATCTACAAATTGAGAAAAAACGATTTTTGTTTTTATAATAAAACGATCGGCACGACTCGTAAATGGTAGTTAAAATGCTTAGATTGATCTTATTTTCAGTCCGACAGCTCCCGTACATGCCTGCTGGTTATTAAAGTATAAATTGTGAAAGTCCGACAAAATTGAGTGGAGCTACGGGAGGTCAAAGTGATCCACATTTCTATATATTTTTACGGGTTTGCCCCAATTCAAAATGGCCGCCGAAAACCGTGAATTGGTCTAATGAAAAGTATGTCTTGATTCATGCAGAAAACTGAGGCACATTGATTAATGAAGTTGTGCTTTGTAAAGTTTTACTGAATGTATAGAGTAAAAATAGTAATTTGAACATGGTACCCTTCCACAGACATCCAAGAAAGACCAAAAGAAAAGAGCACTGACATTGAGAGTGATGATAATGATGATGATGAGGAGGAGGATGATGAGGTGGATGAGGTGGATGAAGAAAGCGATGATGAGTATAGCTGTGATAGTGATATAGAAGACGACAGTGATGAGGATTTCGAAGCAGATGAAGGTAATTTTGTTATGCCGCAATCACTTGTGCAATATGTGGTCTGATGATGTATGTAATATATACAATATACAACCACGAGCCGAAGGCGAGTGATTGTATATCTGATACAACACTGACACGAATATTGTATATTACTTATGAAACGTCTAGGTGTATACATTCATGTTCTACTAAAATTTTAAAGATAAAATTGAATTTGGCTGAGAAAATTGAAAATTGTCAAAGTTTATGCAAATCAGGACGATTTTGTATCAGATATACAACCTCCTCCACGGACAATGATTTCTATTGTGTTTTCCTCATTAATTATTCATGAGTTTTATGATACAAGAGTAGAATGAGTTGAAACAGTGCAAAGTAATAAAATCAACTCTTCAAGACCATTTTATGTTTTAATTGTTTAGTTTATATATTCGTTTTAAAAATAAGCCACTTCAACCTTTCGTCCACCATCTTGGATTGGGGCAAACACGGCAAAATATATAGAAATCTGGATATACCATATATACTTGCATACATACGCTGGGAATCTGCCTCCTCGGGTTTCGGCCTCTGGTTTTGGTGGACGTCATATCCATAGCACATAGCACACGGAAACACTTTTGTTGACGTCCACCAAACCCTACTTTGTCGCGACAGAAAAAAATCGCAAGAGTGCGCGTGTGTCTGAGAATGATGGCTGTAAACAAGAGCCGCTGTGTTTCTCGAAACGTTGCGTGACGACCCTAAGAACGGCTGCGAAGGAGGCTAGTATAAAGCCACCCCTGAATTTAGCGCCACAGCGGATTTCCTAATTTTTATTAACGGCATTTTGAAAGCTGCAAAAAGCCTGTGAAACTTACAAGCATTGCATAATATTACCATTTCATATCATTTTCTTTCGTTTTGCAGAAGGCAAAGGGAAGCGGACAGGGAAGGGACGACGTCCGTGGAGCAGAGATGAAATAAGAGCAATCATCAATTACTTTGACCGCCTCATGAGGGATGAAGGCAAATCACCAAATAAGATCCAATGCGAAAACTGCCTTAAACAAGCTGGCCCAGCCCTTTCAACCCGGGACTGGAAGGCAGTCAAGTATAAGGTTAAGTTTCTAATAAACAAACGGAAAAGAGAACGAGCAAGGAGATGAGATGAAAAAGCTCCTTCATTTTGAATTGTTCTTTCTTTTAATTTTTTTAATGAAAAATGTCCGTAAAATTGTTAAGGCATTGGCAATAAGATTTGGACCCCATTTAAAAAAAAAAGACATTTTCCTCGTTACAATTCGTAATAGTCCCCTTAACAGTTCCCTGGTAGCCGTGCCTTTGCAGCGAAGCGAGACGAACGGTGAGCTTGCAGTGATAGAGACATGTGAATAATTGTCCAAGGTGTTAAAAAAAGGTCTCTATCATTGCAAGCTCACCGTTCGTCTCGCTTCGATGCAAAGGCACGGTTACCTTTCAAGATGGCGCAGGGAACTGTGAAAGAGACTATTGCTCAACATTAAGGCTGGTTAGTTCACCAATGCCTAAGGTTGTGCAAAATTTAGTGACTTGTCGATTAGTGATATAAAAGTAATTACACTATTTTTTCCTCGATTTTGCCCAATATGTTGTTATGAAAGGGCAGTAGTCTAAGGATGGACCATTTTGCTCATTTATGAGTCGATAGCTGAATATTGGCATGAAAAATGCAACTCAACATACCTACTAAACACCAAGTGAAAGTCGCTGAAATACGGCGTTGATAAAAAATAACTTTCGCCCCACAGGTTGCATACATTCAAACTGGTTTGACGATCGCAGCAAGAAAAAAAAAAGTCACAGCCAGGGGCGTAGCGAGGACCTAGGTTCTGGGGGGCCACCTCCGCCAAAAATCGCCGAAGCAAAATAAAAAACAAAAAAACCCGCGATATCATTTACGACGAAATAGAGAATAAAACTTTCTCTACAAAAAGTGGGGGGGGGGGGGGGGGGGCGCCAAGTACAAAAAAAAAGAGGCAAAATCATAAAAAAGGAAAAAAACCAAAAAAAAAACCTATTTACCTAAAATTTGGGGGGGCACGTGCCCCCGTTCCTCCCCCCCCCCCTCCCTACGCTAGTGGTGACAGCGACGTATTTCACAGCGATTCACACTAGGCAGTCTGTCTCTGCCATATTGCAGCGGCCTTTACAAAGTTGTCATCTATATTATAGCAAAGTGAGTTAAACATTTGGTAACTGTTTTTTTTAATCTACTTTATATACACCTATTTCAAAAAAGTTTGTTATCGATTTAACAAATCGAAGTGACTTTTCCATGGTCTGACCATGGAAAAGTCACTTCGATTTGTTTTTTACCATAACAGGCAAAGAAAAGATCCAAAACTGAACGAAGAAAAAGTTTGAAAGAAAAAACCGTTTCAAGCGCGCGCTAGCTACGTGCACGAGCGATTCGTCATCTTATCGGTCTGTCCTCTTACCGAACATGGCTCTCAGCCAATCAGCGCGCGAGAAATTTACAAGTTATGGTAAAAACGTCATTAAATGATGGAAAGAAAAACACTCATCATGAAAGGCAGAAAAACCGAACATATATAAGCAGTGGATCGCATAGTCCGGTGCAAATCGTTCAACTGAAGGACTAAGAATATGTTCCCACCATTTAAGTGATACTTTTGAATTTGTATCTCATTAGATATTTGTGTATTTGGCATCAATACTAAACACTTGTCAATTAAATCGTTCAAAAGGACTTGAAATATTTTCGCACCATTTAAGCAAGGGCACTAGGACACCTAAAGTGGTTGGATTTTTATAGTTTTCCCTCGATCATTTGAATAAAATGAACGTTATTTTTGTTTACTTGTCTTGTGTTTGTGTTCCTTTGCTGCTAAAATGTAGTTTTACTCTAAAGGTCAAAGGGTTTGAATAACCGATGTGTACTTATTCCAGTAACGGCCGTTCCGTACTTGGCTCTGTATGTAACAACAGCAACGCGACCGCGCGATGTTTGTTACGTCAGTAATACTTAACCTGTCAATCACGTTGATATAGAATGAATGAATGAATGAATGAATGAATGAATGAATGAATGAGAATGAATGAATGAATGAATGAATGAATGAATGAATGAATGAATGAATGAATGAATGAATGAATGAATGAATGAATGAGAATGAATGAATGAATGAATGAATGAATGAATGAATGAATGAATGAATGAATGAATGAATGAATGAATGAATGAGTGAATGAATGAATGAATGAAATGAATACATTAATAAAGCCTCGATGCATTACAGGGGGGTCTTGAAATAGTTGATGACTTATACAAAGTAGCACATGCATCTTTTGCTATTTTCTCACCCTTACTCACCCCCACTTTCATCATTTCAAAAGTCGTTTACTTTATAAGAATTCCTAACCAAAAGATCCTTTTTATAAACCAAATATGTTTCAGACTCCTTTCGTCTACGAAGCAAGAAGTCAATAGTAGTTTTAGTTTAAACACAATAATCTTCCTGGGACTTTAAAGAACACTATCAATTCAACTACAATGCAATCCATCATTTTCTTGTCAGGCAAAATTGCGGTTTTGTAGGGGAAATTTGGGAATCCAGTTCCATTGAATTGGATGACGCAGTTCTGTGATGGCGTAACCAAACAGTAGCAAACCGTTTTTATGCACGAGCTTGAACTTGAAATAACGGGAAAAGTGAAAACTAATCCTCAATTTTTGTCAGTGTGGCTGAGTAGATTTACAAAATATTTTCAAAAAGATGAGCCTTGAGTGCTTACTGATGATCTTGAGTGCAAGAAACAGACTATGGAGGACGCAAGGCTGCCTAAAAAGGTGTCGATTCCAGGAGCAAATTTTGCCCCATCAGCGGCCCCGGGCTTGTACTGACATATTATACATGCATATATTATATATATTTTTTTCATGTAGGATCGGGTAGCTTTTTGTTCATTTTTTCATTAGTGTTTTCATTAATTAATATATTATTAGATATATAGTTTTATCATAGGTTTATTGATTGTAATGCGCATTAGATCATTTTATGTGTTTTGCGCGATATAAGTTATTTTAAAAATAATTATCATATTGTTATTATTATTCCTGCATGAAAATCAATAACCCTGAGTCCCACTCGTAAATGATGCTCAGTCTCTTAGGTTACTTTTCCTCGTATTCTTGTGCCTTCCCCTAAAGAATTTTTTGGCGCAGGGGGGGTTGGACACAGCGCGCGAAGCATCACGGTAGTGAAAACTGACCAATCAGAACCCTCTATTTCGAGAGAGGGAAAAACAAAATGGCAGAGAGTACTGAGAAGGCAAGTGCTAAAGTTAGTAGGTTTTATAGCATTTATTTGTTTTTTCTTACGATAAAATTTCGTACGATTAAAGTGTATGTTATATTGAAGGTGTCATAGAAGTTTGGCTTCAAAATCTTGCTTATGAGTATTTTTTATCGTCATTCATTGACGTGTGTTAATTTTGATCTCGAGTCATTTGTCTAAAACTGCTTGCTTCGCACTTCTGTTGTTTACTCTTGAAATATAAGGGATCTCGTATTGAAACTATAACAAAATGTAAAGGAGAAAATTACCTTTTATGTGGTATAAGCGCTCCCCAGGGCTCCCCAGTACTTTTTGAGATATAAAGACTCATATTGAAGCCTTTCTTGAGGTAGCCTTCGTATAGCAGGTAATTCAGTTCTTCCAATATTTGACGAGGAAAATTTTATAGTGTTGTACCACTTTGGTCAGATAAATGTCGAAATAATATCAGTTTATCATCATGCAAATACAAGATAGGTACAGTATCTAAATTAAGCTTGTCAAGGTGAAATTGGTGAGATAAAAGGGATAAAAGTTGACATCTCACTGTTGTCTTTTAACTTTGCATGCACTTGCTGTTCGAAGAGTGAACCTATTCGGATTGTTTTTCTTTTTCTTTTTATTCATTGTAATTGAAAAAAGTTCTTCTAAAACAATATTTTATTTAAGTTGTTAGCTTTGTGGGGGAAAAAGACCAAAAAAAAAAAAAGAAAAGTATATTTTTATTTTAAACAGTGAAATCAGAGGTATTCTACTTCATTACGAGTTGAAAATACTATTTTGCTTTCGAAAAAGGATGGAATTCTATAACTAGTTTTAGATGTCGTAAACCAACAAATACTTTAATAATATTCTATATTTGTTTCTATATTATTTGATTTTCATATTACACTTTGCTTTTTAGAGATTTCATGTTTGTTTTGTTTTTCAATTTTTACCTACGATCTGTGGTGACACTTGCAGAGTCTGCTGCTGAAAATTTGGGTGATTTTACGAACAGGCAAGTAGTTTTCTGATAATTCTTAAACAGAGTTTTCTTGCCATAAGTAAAAAAAAACTTTTTTAGTCCTTTATTTTCGTGTCATATAAGTTTTAGTTTATTGACTTCTATCAATCGGCGCTTGCTTGACGACTCAATTACGCCGGTATTTTTTAAAGTTTTGAAATTTCTCATCATTTTATTTTAGTCGATTCCTTTAAAAACCTCAGTATAATTTTCCAGCATTCCGTTGCCAAAAGGATCAGATCAGTTATTTGCTTGTTAAAAAGCTGAATTACTTCAATATATTAGGCATCCTAGCAATCATTAGAGATGAAAAACTCGGTAGTTTGACTCGGCTACAAATAATTCGCTTTATTTAGTTTTGAATTTTTTTCAATAAATTCCAAATTTCGTGTATAATATATAAAATAGCTAATTAACTTCCCGTTTCTCCATAAACTTTTGATATTCTTATGTCCTTTGTTTGTTTACATCAAGTTTCAAACCGTCGGGAGCTCTTCACTTCTCGACGTCCAGGAGCAAATGAATTCAAATTAACGTTTTGTCCCTTGATGCTTCGCGCGCTGTGTCCAACCCCCCCTGTTTTTGGCGTGAGCTCCTGTAAACCACAGGAAGCCCAAGCTCGGTTTTTGTATAAACGTCCAGTGAAAGTATGTGGTATAGATATATGGCTTCGATTGCACTAAAAATAGCTCGGCCCCAAACGATAGCAGGAAATTGAAAAAAGAGTGACTAAAAAATCTTTGAATATCAATTTTCCAAAGAAATCTTTAAAAAAAAGCAAATTATTTATCAACCACATGATAGTGGGTTCCCTGTGTACTCGAGGAATGCCTGGTACAGATGGCTGAATGGCTGTTAGGAATGTCTAGATCGATTTTATCCCACAATTTGGCCTTTTCTTCTACATTCTGCAAGTTTCCTTACGCCAAGTACACATGGCACAGATTCATTATGACTTCATGTACGAAAAACAGCCACAAAGTGCAGATATTATGCTCTTCCATGTCGTCTAATGTGGACACGAAACTGAGCCTGTTCATTCGAGGTCTTCACCCAAAACAGAACGTCACTCTACAAGCAAAACTGTGTGGAGACTCCAACGATAGATATCGTTCGATAGCTCACTATCTTGCAGACAAAAATGGCCAAGTGAATTTGAACTCGCAGGCTTCTGTTGGAGGTTCTTATACTGGCGTAGAGCCGATGGGTTTTATTTGGGCATTGAAACCTGAACCGGGTCAAAGACCCGGTAGAAGATTATTGAAAAGAGATGTTACAAAGCCTTATTTAGTAAATGTCGATGTTCTGGATGGACATGTAGATGCTGACAACGAAGAAACACCATTATCTAGTTTGACAATCGAGAGGTATTATATGGGGAGTGGTGTTAGAAGGATTGAGGTGAAGGTGGGTCGGATCAGGGGGAGTCTGTTCTTGCCACCTGGAGATGGACCCTTTCAAGGTTAGTAAGATTATTGTGCAGAAAATTGTAAATAATAATTGGCTCTTCAGTAAGGGACATCAAGACTTTAGTTCTGCAGAAACAAAGTTTTGAGTGTATATTTGCTCACGCTCCAGTTTTGAGTTCTTTGCTGTTGCTCAGGGTTAGCCTCAATTTATATTGAATTATTTGACTGTTCATGCATTACAGTGAAGGAATTTCAAAGTGTTTGTATTGATGAAGTTGTGCAACCTTTATTTATTGATATTTGTGAATATTTAGTCACTGAAATGAGACTAACCCTGAGTAAACTACTTCTACTTTATCACTAAGTCTTCATAAAACCATTATGAAATAAACACATGTACAAAGAAAATGATACTCTAGGGAATGAAATAGAATAATACCAAGATGAATAAGGTCTATTGCTGTAAAAAGCAGATAAGACTGATCAACAGCCTCATAGGGTTAAAAATGCTGTAATATAATGACAAAGTAATCGATAACAGCTTTCATGTCCATAGGCAGCAGAAGGACATGAAAACTGGGTGGGCTGTAACTGCCAAAATTGCCAAGAAAAAAAAAAAAAACTCAAAAAAATAGCAGAAGCAAAAAAATGTTAAAAATACGATTGGGGGGATTCAGAATTACCCTGACAAAGTGGAGGGGGCTGAGCCCTTCTCACACCCCTGGCCCACCCTTGCCCACTGCCTATGATGTCTTCCTAATGATTTGCATATTCAAAAAATGACTAAAGGTGAGAATAATCTTCAAGGAATGAAATCACTTCCAATGAGACCAATGTTAGTGGTTAATGTCTGTAATGGGTGTCCTATGTTGCTTCACGAAAAGACTTCCAGTAAGATGGATCGTCTATTCTTCATGACAATTTATCTTGTGTGTATTGGACATGTATGCCATTGGCTGGCTATTACTTTTAGCTCTGCCTCATTGTTTTACTTTAATTCTAAGGTGTTATTGACCTTCTTGGATCACATGGTGGGCTGGTAGAATTCAAAGCAGCTCTATTGGCCTCCAATGGCTTTGCAGCCATGGCATTAGCCTATTATAATTACGAAAATCTTCCAAAGTCATTACAAGATATTGAACTTGAATATTTCCAAGAAGCAGTGGGATGGCTGAAGAACCACCCTCAAGTAATACCAGGAGGTATTGGAGTCTTAGGAATATCGAAAGGAGCAGATATAGCATTACTTCTTGCTGCTCACCGTCCAGATGTAGCAGCATCTGTATTGGTGTCAAGTCATCATGGATTGAGTTTCTATCCCATGTATTACAAGGGAAAACCTCTTGACTATTACGAGCTTATGCCCTCAAAATTAATCATCAAAGAGGATGAAAGCATCGTTTTCAGGGATTCTTTGTCAACGTTTGATGATGATAAAAAAGCAACTCCAGTAGAAAATATCAAGGGGCAGTTACTTGTGGTTTATGGAGCTGATGACCAAAGTGTAAACTCTGAATCTTCTGCTACAAAAATCTATGAAAGGATGAAAAGGTTCGGTAAAGAGGCTCAGTGCTCTTTACTTGGTTACCATGGTGCTGGTCACCTGATTGAGCCACCTTACACACCTCACGTAAATATGAGTTACCAAAAAGTATTTGATATTTATTTTAGTTGGGGAGGGGAGACCAAGGCACATGCTGTAGCTCAGGAGCATTTTTGGGCTAAAACACTAAAATTCTTTAAGGAAAATTTGCCTCAAAAACCTTCAAGCAAACTATAGAATATTATAAGATAACTGTTATAAATTTTGCGTTTTGATTGGTTGGGAAGATGTGCTTTATGAGAGCAAAAAAGTATTCCTTTCGTATCGAGAATTTTTATTTCTTATTTTATTTTATTAGCTTCGCCAAATAACTAATTATGTACAACAACAAAAACACAACAAGAACAATGTAAGGCAGGGTAACCGCAACAGCCGTGGTAGGCCAATTACTGCAGGCCCGTACTATCACTAAAAAATATATACTGAAACTATAGAATCAGTAGCAGTAGGTGGAGGGCAGTGTAAGGCTACGCGAGGTATTGCACTTCGGACAAACAGTCTTAAAGGTTCTAGGATTTTCAGGGTCGTAAATAGCTTGCAATGGTTTGAAATAGTAATTGAACATTACAGCTTTGAATGAGGTTAAATTTACCATATTAAGGTTCAGTTCTTCAGCGAGGGTGTTTCAGATTCTAATTGTCATTACAGTAAATGAACGCTGGTAAGTGGAAGATTTACACTTTGGTGGTACATACTTAATGATATTGGAGTTACTGCTAGACCTGGTTTGTCTGGTAGGACAGTTAATGCGAGGTAAGATGGACTGGTTAACTGTTACCAGGCCATTAACTATTTTGAAGAACAAAACCATATCTAAGAACTCGTGCCAGTAGCAAATTGGTAAAAGATTAAGAGACTGTAATCTAGAGGAGTAGCTGACAGAACACTGAAACAGTAGCTTTAGTATGTATTTAGTTGCGCGCCTTTTAGTTGTGCGTTCTTTCCAGCCGAGAAATAAGCTCTATGGTCTGAGGGCACCAAATCTGAGTTGCGTATGATAAATGAGAGCGCGCTAACGCGAGATAGATAGATTTTCTTACAGCGATACTTCGAATGCATCGCCTATTACACCTAATATATCCTAGAAGTTTATATACTTTTTCTAGTAGAACAACAGCGTTGCGTTACAATACAATACAATACAATACAATAAACTTTATTTAAAGAGGGTGGTGCATTAACCTATTTGGTTATCTAACTTACGGCCCTCACTACATAACAGAATACTGATAAACGCGTGTCAGGGTTTCTACTTGATGACCTACTAGACTACATCGACCTACCAGACTGGCTTGTCTAATGAAATAAATATATTCATGGCATATCGTGGATATCCTACTCGTCACTTGTATTTTCTTTGTATACACACTCGCCTAAAGCCCCGTGTGTATACTAGAAACTACAAGTGACGAGTGGGATATTCCACGGTATGCCACTTGAAACCATTGTATAACTAGTATGTTGACCGGTCATATTTGAAAAATATATACAGTGTATATTTCAAATATCATACGCCGGAAATCTTGTGCTATTAAATTTTCACACCTGTAAAAACTGCTGGGTTATAAACGGTTTGAAATACATCATTGTAAAATCGTAGTTCACGTTCGCAGACATTCGGTTGTAGTACACACCATGCACACCATGTTGTCTACGATATTGGGTTCCCATGGTAAAAGTAAACTATACGACCCCCATATCGGTGTCGGTAGGGTATCGGCCGACACTACACCCTTAAGCTACCGTTAGCCTACCGACAACGTACCAACACTCTACCGATATCTGCCTGGAAGCCACCGACAACCTACCGTCACTTTTTCGACATATTTTATTATAAACCACCGTCAATCTACCGTCACTTCTTTGGAAACTACCGTCATTTTTTCAACTATATTTTCGTAATCCACTGACAATCTACCGTCACTTCTGTTCATCAGGCTCATAATTGAAATTTCATAATTTTATATGTCTATCACAGAAGGTAAGCATAAGATGATTGACTTTAATTCACGCCTTACAGAACGTTAAATCAACATGGGTTCATCCATCTTACCGTAAACCACTCCGAAAACTTTGTTCACCCACACACACTATCACTATTGAAGGAACTTGGGGATGTATCAAGAGAAAGTTTAAAAGGATGAACGGTACACGATACGAACACCTTCCAGGGTATTTAGACCCCGGGGGGGGGGGGGGTACTCCCTATAATTGACTATACGGGGATGCTCCGCCCAAAAGGGGTACGCTTTTCAAGCCACACGTATAGAAAAGGGGTGGAAATTTGTGAGTTTTGGTATAAAAAGGGGTAGATTTTCTTCAAAGGTATATGAAAGGGGTACCTTTTCAGGCAAAAAGGTATATAAAAAGGGTACTTTTTTGCTGAAATTTGGTATACAAAAGGGTAAGGGGTCAAGAGTCCGGGTGGAGCATCCCCGAATTAAACGACCTGAAGTACCCCCCCTCCCCCGGGATTTAGACGAGTTTATGTGGAAGAGGGTGGAGCAACATCGAGATTACTTCACGGCCATCATGGAAGACATCGCAGCTAGCTATTAAGTAGCAATTACAAACAACGGCTCTTTTCGGAGCCAAAACATTAATAAAATCAATGACCAATGCATCAATACATAAGATAAATGCGTCCCGACAACTAACCGACACTTGCACTAATCACACCGACAACATACCGTCTCTCCACCAACAACCTACCGTCACCCTACCGATACCCTACCGACACCGATTTGGGGGTCGTATAGTTTACTATTACCGGCTCCCAGTGTTGTTCCCAGTGTACTCGAGGAATGCCTGGTACAGATGGCTGAATGGCTGTTAGTTGGCTGTACATGTTAGGAATGTCTAGATCGATTTTATCCCACAATTTGGCTTTCTCTTCTACATTCTGCAAGTTTCCTTACGCCAGATACATATGGCACAGATTCATTACGACTTCGTGTACGAAAAACAGCCACAAAGTGCAGATATTATGCTCTTCCATGTCGTCTAATGTGGACACGAAAGTGAGTCTGTTTATTCGAGGTCTTCACCCAAAACAGAAGGTCACTTTACAAGCAAAACTGTGTGGAGAGTCCAATGATAGATATCGTTCGATAGCTCACTATCTTGCAGACAAAAACGGCCAAGTGAATTTGAACTCGCAGGCGTCTTTTGGAGGGTCTTATACTGGCGTAGAGCCGATGGGTTTTATTTGGGCATTGAAACCTGAACCGGGTCAAAGACCCGGTAGAAGATTATTGAAAAGAGATGTGACAAAGCCTTATTTAGTAAATGTCGATGTTCTGGATGGACATGTAGATGCTGACAACGAAGAAACACCATTATCTAGTTTGACAATAGAGAGATATTATATGGGGAATGGTGTTAGAAGGATCGAGGTGAAGGTGGGTCGGATCAGGGGGAGTCTGTTCTTGCCACCTGGAGATGGACCCTTTCAAGGTTAGTAAGATTATTATGTAGAGAATTGTAAATAATAATTAGTTCTACAATGAAGGACATCAAGACCTCCTCAGTTCTTCAAAAATAAATTGTACTCCAAACTTCAAAGGCCCCACTACCCCGGGCCCCACTAATCCCCACATGCCCCACATCTCCCAGGGGTGGGGGAAAGGGTCCCCAAGAGATGCATGTGGCTGGACTTTAGTACTAATTTTGACTACTGACATTGTCCATTGACTAGCTGTTGTATTGAGCTCTTTCTGACTGCTTAACTGACTTTCTTAGGTGTTATTGACCTTCTTGGATCACATGGTGGGCTGGTAGAATTCAAAGCAGCTCTATTGGCCTCCAATGGCTTTGCAGCCATGGCATTAGCCTATTTTAAGTACGATGATCTGCCAAAGGAAATACAAGATATTGAACTTGAGTATTTCCAAGAAGCAGTGGAATGGCTGAAGAACCAACCTCAAGTAGTACCAGGAGGAATAGGAGTCTTAGGAATATCAAGAGGAGCAGATATAGCATTACTTCTTGCTGCTCACCGTCCAGATGTAGCAGCAACTGTGTGTGTGTCTGGTGGTCATGGATTAAGTGTATATGCCATGTATTACGAGGGAAAACCTCTTGACTATTATGGGTTTATGCCCTCAAAATTAATCACCAAAGAGGATGGAAGCATCATTTTCAGGGATTCTATGCCAAACTTTGATGATGATGGAATAGCAACTCCAGTAGAAAATATCAAGGGACAGTTACTTGTGGTTTATGGAGCTGATGACCAAATGATGAATACTGAATTTTCTGCTACAAAAATCTATGAAAGGATGAAGAGATTCCATAAAGAGGCTCAGTGCTCCTTACTTGGTTACCATGGTGCTGGTCACTTGATTGAGCCACCTTACAGCCCTCATGCAAATATGGCTTACATAAAATACTTTGATATGATTTTTGATTGTGGAGGGGAAACCAAGCCACATGCTGTAGCTCAGGAGCATTTTTGGGCTAAAACACTAACATTTTTTGAAGAAAATTTGCCCCAAAAATGTAGCAATTTATTATCTTAGTACTTACATAGCTTGACTCCCCAAAGGTGTCACCATTTTTCTTTTCATGTAGGATGCATGTGCTTGATAACCATTTTCAACAGACACCCTTGGGGCCTTACCTGGTGTCTTCTTAGGCTGTGTTCATAATGTATGACAGAAGGGGGTAGGGTGCAGGTGAAATAAAGGGGGATCATTATAATCATTTATCATCGTAACATGGGGGGGGGGGTTGAAAAATTTTATCAATTTGAGGGGGTATATTTGAGGGAGTGGATAAAGTTTTAGCCTTGCCAGGGAGGGGGGAGGTGGGTTGTTGCAAATTTTGAGGAAAAAAGTTTATTTGTCATCCTCAGTTGTGCTGTAGTGCCTACCTGTGTTTCTCCATGGGGCTTGTGAAAGAAGTACTCTCTGGTTCCACACTTGCCTGGCTTTGATCCAGAAGAGTGTTAGTATTAGACCTATACCTGTGCCTTGACGTAGATAAGATAAGAGGTTACTTTAGGATTCAATAATATGACATTTTTATAGCGGCAATAAAATTGCAGTATATTTGTTTATAAATATTTTGGATATCACAAATACATGTAAATCTAATTATACTTAGTTCAATATATATTATATATAATATTTTACTCCGATGAAGGACTAGTGTCCGAAATGTCAGTAAGTGATCTTTCTTATTTTTTACGGTGTAAAATTTAACTTTTTATCACAACTGTTTCATTAGAAACACCGACGCAGCTACAGTCACTAGCTTACCGCTAGTTATCATCCCCTTAGTTCAATAAACTTGGTCACCAAAAACCTACGAAGCTGAGCCGGCTGAGGATCATGGGAATATTTCATATCCAACAAGTAAGGCTAAAATTGATACAAAGTGCAGCTTGAGGATACTCATGGCAGGTGAAACTGTAACTGGTATTAGTAAAATTCTACTACTATACTATTGCAAATCCTGCATTCTGATTGGCTAACGTACTCACTATCTATCAGCCGATAGATAGTGGGTAGAGAAAGCCGGCTTTGTTTTGAAAAAAATGGCGGCTTTCCCTTCGCGATTTTTGTGTTTGCAATTGTATAGTTTCGTTGAGAATTTTACTAAAACAATTAGAAGACTCACTCTCGATTTCTATCGGCTTTGATAGTTGACTCGGGGCCGGAGCCCCTCGTCAACTATCAGCCGATAGAAACCTCGAGTTCGTCTTCTAATTGTTAAATAGATCTTGAGTCACCCTCAATACCTATAGTTATAGCAGTTGAAACCTATAAAATATATTCACCCATAATCTTTGCCAGTCTCAGCTTTGCAGCTTTTCTGGTGACTAACTTTATTGAAATGAGTATATATAGGACATAATTTTTATATAGTTCAATCTGATTTTTTGTATGAATGTCTGCTCATGACTCGGCAGCTGGTACATATATTCCATATTTCTGTATCTTCATATATTTTTATATTTTTATATTAGTAATGTTTATTGTTTAAAGTTTATCCTTTAATTAATTAATTTTTTAATATATTTGTTTAATTCTTATTATTTGATTTGACAGCCTGATTAGAGTAGAGACACTAAAAGCATGCAGCCTAAATAGCATTAAATCATGCTAATTCTATTGTTTTCTATTGTTTAATTACTGCTGAATAGTGCAAAGTATTGAATGCTTTTAGTGTTTGTCCTATAGGTTAGCGGTTCTCATAGAGCGGTTCTCATAAACCCGTGATACACACTTTAGCATATTACACTCTATTTCACTTTTGTTTTCTATTGTGTTTATCTGACTATTACACTTTAATAAGCACACTTTGTTTCACGGGTTAATGAGAACGACTCTATCTGTTGATTATATACCCTTGGTACATGGAGTTTTTATCTATCTATCTAAGCCATTTGGGTGTCAAAGTATCAAACTTAACAAACATGTGTAGACTGTGTTCTTGATATTTTTCAATGTTTTAGCCTGGACTTTTAATGGGGCAGTCCTGTTTATTGACGACAGAACAAAAAGCCTTTGTTTAACCATGTAGACTGTCATTCTAGCCTGTGTGCAGCCTGACTTTAACCATAAAAAAAAGCTACATGGGAAATTGAGGGCCACAAGTATATAAGTGTTTCACTTTTAAGTGTTACCCTTGCGAAACAGAGTTAAGTCACTTAACCCATGAAATAAAAAATGCTTGTTAAAGCGTAATAGTCAAATAGACACAAAAGAAAACAATATAATTATGGTCTACTAAAGTGTATTAGTCTAATATCTATTTCAAGGGTTTAGTGTTTTCACTCTAAAGACTTCATATCACATCACATCACATTGTTCTGCCCAACATGGCTGGAGTGTGAGAAAGGCCTATAGACCCCTGGCAGCACGTCGGAATGCTCCTCAATTTGGAGGGCAAAACAATAGGTTCCAATTCTCAGGAGATTAAAATTATTTTCTTTTGTCCTCAAAATTGAGCTGCATTCCGACATGCTGCAAGGGGTCTATACAGTGATAAGTGCTATAAGCGCCCACCCTCACGACCTTGCCTCATTTCTGCTTATAGAGGTGTCTACTTAATAGAAGTATCACTGCAATTGCTGTTTTTCTAGAATATCTTGGATAACAATAAAAAGGCTGCAAAGATAAGCACCAAGTAGATCCATGCTGTGTGCTGGAATGGTGATAGATGTGGATGCATGTCTCTCCAATGTGATCCTATTATACACTGCAGTTGGTGCCGAGAATAAAGCACAAGAAGTGCAGGAGTAACAAGCATTATTGCCAAACCTGCAAAGGAACCCTGAAAGAATAATTTACATCTCGGTAAAGCCCCTGTTAGACGTAGTCTTTTTACATGCAACTTGAGCCGCAGGCAAAAAATTTCAAGTTGCACGAGCGTTTTTTAGTATGTAACACCCCCTTGTGCAACTTATTTTTCAAACTTAAAAATTGCACAAAAATGAAGTTGATTTGGTTTCTACTTTCCGAAAGCTGCAACTACAAAAATATGTGTGACATGCTCGTGTGCAACTTGAACGTTTTTGCTCGCGGCTCAAGCTGGTAGCTGGAATTTTCGATCCAGGATTTTTCGATCCACCAAGACCTCTCTTCCATTCTTGGCATATTATGGCGATTATTTCCACAATATCTGAATATCGATATAAAATAACGAAAATAACAAGACTTACAGAAATAATGTTTTAAATATCAGTATACTTTGCGGAACTGCGAGTAGGATCGGGAGGGGGGTACTCCCCATAATGGACTATACCGGGATGCTCCGCCCGAAAGGGGTACTTTTTCAGGCCACACGTATAGCTAAGGGGTGGAAATTTGTGAGTCTTGGTATAAAAAGGGGTAGATTTTCTTCAAAGGTATATGAAAGGGGTACCTTTTCAGGCAAAAAGGTATATAAAAAGGGTACTTTTTTGCTGAAATTTGGTATACAAAAGTGTAAGGGGTCGAGAGTCCAGGCGGAGCATCCCTGTATGAAACGACCCGAAGTACCCCCCCCCCCCCGGGAGTAGGATAGAACATCATGTTAAATGTTGGGAAAATATTGGGTATTTTGGTATCTTGTCACCCCCCTGATCAGGTCTGCTATCTCCTGCATAGTGTTATTTTCGGTATTACATCAGTCTTACCGTCAAAACAACCAATTTCCTGATGTCGTGAACAAAGATTGCAATGGCTGCTGGTGGGATTAGTGCTACCAGTGTAAAGAATTGTTGATTGTAACCAAATTGCTGGGGAGAAGAAGAAGAAAAAAAAGAACCAAGCTCAGCGAAAGAATCAAATTACTTAGTTGCAAATATAGGATATATTCACGGTAGACGCCATGATGGTTTTCATGTTGTAATGCAAATTAGCCATGCGGTCTTCCAGGGGGCAAACATTGGGAGAATACAGCATTTTAAAAAGATTGGCTCATCCTAGAGATTCTATGTTTATTAATGCCAAATATTGCTTCAAACTATCCAAAAAAATATGCATGTAGTTTTGGAACTGTGACATTTGTCCCTGACTCAGAAAACAGTCGAGTAAGGACGTTTTAAAAGCCGTTCTATTTTCTAAACAAGTGACCAAAGCAGTCCAAAGAGTATTTCATTTATCAGAAATA
Source organism: Anthopleura sola (assembly GCA_023349425.1). NCBI lineage: Eukaryota > Metazoa > Cnidaria > Anthozoa > Actiniaria > Actiniidae > Anthopleura > Anthopleura sola. The sequence continues at coordinate 7,732,295 of JALHLI010000001.1, forward strand.
TGTTAACCCATATTCACTAAAAAACATTTAAATTATATTAATAAAGCAGTTGAAATCTGCTGATTTGAAGTTGTTTGCCCCCTCAGCAACCACATGACTAATCTACATTACAATACAAAAATCATTATGGCGTCTATCGTGAATATAAAATACATCATTTCAGAGTTCAGAAATGGTAATCGTCTAAACCCGGTGTTTATTGACGCCTTAGGATATACACATTTTGAAAATTAGATACGAGATGCAATCAGATTTGTTGAATTATTTTTTGTTAAATATAGAATTTTTTTTGATTATTAACGCCTATAAAGAGGGGGGTGGATCCATCAATCCACCCCCCTGTATCCGCCCTTGTCATCTATCCGATACCCCGGAGGTTTCCGATTTTGACAAATTCGAGCTGGCCGGATTGCCACCTGTGAGCTGGATTGCTACTGATTTGCTCCTTGCTCAACCGGTAGGGTGGAAGTCGCACTGATCGTCATACGTTTGTTGGCCGTAACTGTCGTAACTGGGCCGGAAGGAAAATGATAACGTTGATCGGCCATTGCACGGAGACTCTCATAACAAACATTCCCCGATATTTCGTGCAGTCAAACGAAAGAAGGACGATATATTTTAACATTCCACTGAGCATACGCAATGTGCAAATAAGCTTTGACTGTTGACTTTGCTGAAACGCGCTTTTTGTCACTACGGCAGTGCGGAATGCACGTACTAAGGCGTTTATTAGATACTATTTCGAAAAACGTTGAATACTGACTGAGCCTTCTTTCAAATGCTGACACAAGGGCAAACAGGGAATAGTGCATACTGCATAGTGCATTCCAAGACCAAAGGGCATTTTGGACCATGCATTAAATATTGTCTAAAGTAAAATAAATGATAATTATTTATTTTATTTTTAGTGTATTCCATCCGAAACAATATACTAGCTACATATAGAGAGAAAATCGCTTTATGTTTATTTTTCATTTCAAATTAATGAGACCCACAATGCCCTTTGTTCTTGTAATGCACTATAGACCCCTTGCAGCACGTCGGAATGCAGCTCAATTTGGCAAAACAACAGGTTCCATCTCAAGAGATTTTAATCTTAAAATATTCTTTTGTTTTGCTCTCCTAATTGAGCTACTATGACGTCACGTGCAAGGTATTCAAATTCATTGTTATATAGCTAATCATTTTGACTATATAACGAGCATTCTCATTGGTTGATAGGTGCTCACGTGATACTAGTTAAATCTAACTGTATCCCGACCGGGATACAAGTGCCCAAATTTTCTAAATTTTCTAAATTGACTTGTCTAAAATGATTAGCTATATAACAAAACGCTTAATGACTGATCCCTCGGGAAACCAGTTAGTTTTGTTTCCCTCGAATCTCAATGTTCCTTCGGCCGGAGCCTCGGGAAACATTGAGATTCTCGGGAAACAAAACTAACTGTTTCCCTCGGGACCAGTCATTAAGTGTATAGTATTCAAATTTCAACGTTTTTTGAAATAGTTGTATAAAGATAGGAAGTAAATGTTCATTGCTGATCAATATCAAAATATCATATTGTGAATGTTCTTTATTGCAAAACCTAGAGGAGTATTTTCCAACACTCCGTGTGTGTACATGGCATTTCGTCTGATATCTTTCACTAAAAGTTTATCACAACTTAGAGGTCTCTGAAGCTACACTTCGGTTTTTTTGAATTTAATTTTCAACGAAAGAACAAAATTTTGTCAATTTGAAAATTTTGGAAAATCATGGTCGCACTTATTTTTCCTTTTTTTTTGACAGACGTAATGTTTAAACAAACATTTTTATTGCATAACAGCGTGATATTAAGCTTTTAGAAAGATATATACATTATTAAATACAGATCTGCGATACATATTATTAATTTAATTTGAAAATGCAAGGCTTGAAGGTTTGAATGTGAGTTTTTGTGCTGGAAATAAGAATAATGTTGGTTATGTAAAGACCGTAAACCAAGGAACGAATATGGAACAAGTTTATATATATTATCCATTCATCCATGTCATTCATTATATAGAAAAATGTTCAAAGTCTTGGCTATAGTCGTTGTTATCGTTGGCCCCTCATAACCTCGTCGTAAGATGGAGGAGGAGGCAAATCTCCCGCGTTATTAGTCTGTTGTCCTGCAGGCCATGTGAATGTTGGGTAAGGTGGTGGTAACGAAGGATCATTGGCTGTACTAGCTGGAGTATTTGCCCCGACATTAGGCTGGTTTTGCATACCATTAAATCCATATGTTCCTTCTGTAGAGGGATATGGCTGTTGTGGCTGAGTATCTGCAACAGGTTGTTGAAATTGTACAGCTCGTTCTCCTGATTGTTCATTTTGATTTCGACGTGCTACTGCCCTGGCTCTGAAGTAACTCCGAAACATGAAGTACGTAAATATGAAAAACACAACCGACACGAACCGAAGATAACTCCACTTTGCAGGTCCAAACAGACCAATTGCTACAAAACCTAGTCCAAGAATACAAGACAATATCCCCAAACGTAGGCATTTTCCTTGGTCATTGAGAACAAGTCTTATAGAATCCATCGTAGGTGGAATATATTCGGCAAGCTTTCGAAGATGGTGTATGAATTTAAATGTGCTTGGCAGATTTGAGAGCAGAATTTCGTTTTCTCTATCAAAATTTCAACATTTGGCATTATCCACACTTCTACACCGTAAAGTTGTTATCATCCAGTAAATTTCCACTTCCAGACTCACGGATTTGAAATCAGAACTGCTCCATAATTATTTTTGAGATCATTTCGTAATAATTTAATTGCATTAATTACGTCATCAGAATTATTGAAAAGAAACCACAGGAAGCCCAAAGAATAAGAATTACACAGGTAGCCCAATTAATGTAAAATATCAAATCATCAGCTTTTCTTATTATCATCATTATTAGCATCATTATAACCATCATCATTCCATTTTTCTATCTTTGCTGTTATCATCGATATAATCATTGTCAGCATCATAATCTTTATCATTTTAATAACTTATTATTATCATTATTATTATTATCATTCAGTTATTACTCTCAGTGTGATCGTTTTTTTGTATCTTTTATCATCATCATCATCATCATAAAGAAGGCTTTTAAAATCATGGTGGCATGTATTCAATATTTCATAGTACGAATAGGAAATAATTCCTCACATGAATAAAATCATTGTTACAGCAAATATATAACTCAGTGCCTTTCATAACTTGACCTTGAGATGGCGGCGTAGAAAGATGCGATTCCGAGGCAGCCATGGCTTATAGGTCTTGAAATATGAGGCCATGCGAAGTGAAGTGAAGGCAAGGTTTAAAGTTGGTGATGGTGTAATATCTAGTACAGTGTCGTGCTACCACAGACTATAGACTCCTTGCACCAATCTGGGGGTCAAAACAAAAGAATCCTCTTCTCTTGAGCATTGAAATCTTTTTGGTGTTGATAATTTCCTCGTTTTGTCACCCAGGTAGGGATTAGTGTAAGGGGTCTATCAGGCTTGCTAGTGCCTCTTATTTCTAACAATACAGTCTCAGTTCTTCGTCCTCGATTGGACTTTGACCGGGATAGAAGTCAGTGTCTGGGCCTTTCCCTTGTACCTCTTGTGTCCAGCTGTCATTCGTTCCCTCCTGACTAGCATTCCAGTATACTAGGATTCGGCAAACCTGGTGAAGGCAGTTGAATCTGAATGAAGAATGTGATGTTACCTTGAACCTCTCACGACTTCTTCATAACATGGCGGTGGAGGCAAGTCTGCTGAAACATTCTGCTGAGGTCCAGGCCAGGACGAATTGTATGGCGGTGGAGGCAAGTCTCCCGAAACATTCTGCTGAGGTCCAGGCCAGGACGGATTGTATGGCGGTGGCGGAGGTGGGACTGAAGGATCGTCAGCCACTTCACTCATAGAATAATTAGCGAAACCCCTTGAGTTGGCTCGGTTTTGTGCATCAGAAATGCCATTGGACGTTTCTCCTGTAGCTGAAGAGAGGTTTGAAGGCACAGGGTGAGGTGGCTGTGTTGAGCGTGATTGCTGCACTGGTTGAACTTCCATAGCAATATTGACATGAGCTGCTAGCTGATTGGGACGATTTCTATGTCTGTTCCTACAATGTGCCCGTAAACAAATGTAACTAAACAGAATGAAAGGTATTGCCACGTACCGACAAGAAAACATGTTTGAAGGCCCTAAAAACCCGGCCATCATGAAAGCTGCTCCTATCATACCGAACACAATACCAATACATAAACTCCTGGCAGAATTTTCAAAGATAGGTCTAATTTTGTCACACATGATCACTGCGTTCGGTTCTTTGGGTCTTTGACTTCAGGCTTTCGTCATGACGAAGTTTAATTACCGTAACAACAGCCAAACAAACAGAATTCTTGCAAAGATATCAATGGCGTAACTCCTGTTGGTCTTGTCAGAACGTCTTTACTCCAAGGTGTAACACGAATACTTCAGAAATACGAAAATATTTAGAAATATGAAGATTTCGCTTTACGAAATTGATTTCAAATTCACTTCGCACTACGAGTCCGTTGTGTCATAATGTGTTGCTAATTTATTCAATAACTTATTTACAACGTGAATATATTCTTCATGAAACAATGCTATCTCAAACATTGTTGTAAATAAAGTACCAATAGCAATACTTCATGTTTACTACAAACGGCATTGTGATGTTAATATGCCAACTATATTTTCATAAAAGCTCTTCACAAGTTGCCTTGTTTTACCAGTCAATAAATCTCTGGTTGGCACATGAAGCTCAAACATTTCCGATATTTTAAAGTGTTGCAAGAGGATGAAAGCAACGTTTTGGAGAAAGAAAAACAAAACAGACTAAAAAAATCGTTACTCGATATTTTGTGTATTTTTCAGAAGTTTCTAGAACTAATTATTAATTTTTCCAATCTTTTTTATATTTTTAAGAAGAGTCAAATAAAAATGTTCCTTAGCGGCTCGTGTTTTAAAAGCTTCAAAATTACTGCATGGAGATCTGAGTAATAAAATAAAACTCCCTTGACCGAGAAATCTGTAAAACGTTATTTATAGTGCTTGACGTACTTTTACATTGAACTTATTCTATTTGTCACCCTTCAATTGTTTTGCAGATTTTGTTTCTATAGAGCTGTTAAGTTAAGACGTATTTCCGGGTCCAACTGCTCAAAAATACCGCTAGAATAAAGTGAAAAACGTACTCGACCTGAAACAATTAGAACTTTGGACAACAAATTCTGTCATGAAGAAAAAATAAGAAAAATCTTTATAAAATTGCTTTTCGTCTTGGACCCGGAAGTCGTTTTTCAATACGAGTGACGTCACACTTAAAAGCTCTATTTAGATTGATTATGACGTCATGCGTGGGCAAACTATACCACGCAAAATGATGGGATGGATGAAAAATGGAAAGATGGATGGACAGGTGTGTGGATGGGTGGGCATTGAATGAACAAATAGATGGAATGGATGATTGGGTGGATGGACGGACAGACAGATGGGTAGAAAGATAGGTGGCTGGGTAAGTGGATGAATGAATAGGTGGGTGAATGGATGGACGGGATGAATAGATTAATTTAGAGTTCAAAAGGAAGGGTGCATGGATAGGTAGTTGGAGAGATAAAGAGAGATAAAAAGCAAATAAAACATCTGCTAATGCAAAATATTCTAATAAAAACAAATAGAAATAAAGGTCCCTTTTGTTTTGCAAATGGAATCAATTATTAAAAACTTACCTTAACTTGAAACAAAGTCAGTAGATTATTCCTCAAAGTGATGCAAATCAAAGGAAAGTTACTGCTAAGAGTAAAAACTGGATAAAAGCTCAAAAACTTGGCCAATACTTCAATAGGATAGTCTCCAAAGTTCAAAGTGTAGAGAGAATTGATCTCTGATGCTGGCCTGTTTATCGCAGCACTTAGTATGAGAATAGTACAGTACAAAAGTTCTATCACATAGTCAAACAATATGACAGCAAAAGATTTTTTCTTGTCCTTTAGTAGAAGAATAATAGGAGCTATAGAATGATGACACATAAAGGAAAATACTGCCATACCAAGTAGCTGAAATGAAATCAATACCATAACATTAGGCCTGTCTGTATTGTATATGGGAAAAGGGGGTCAGTGGGGGTGGTCAGAGCAAAACAGAGCCAAAAGGGAATGGGATGTTGGAGGGAAAAACCTGCCATTCCAAGCAGCTTAAATGAAGCACAAGTACATTTTCTAAAAAGGTGGAAAATAGTGTCCTTTTAAACTTTCAAATTTTATACCCTGAAACAACTTCTGGGATGACATAAGTCAGGAAACTGCTAACTCACAGACCAAACCCAGTAACAACCTCTGGGCTGATTGAATACTGAAACCACCTTTGGGCTGATCAAAGTCAGGGCATGGCTAAAGCACAGATTGAATTAGAATTGAGCTTGTGAGAATTTCTGGAGGGAGAAAAACCAGAGATCCAATGGAAAATACCCTCAAACTGATCAAGTCACCCAACAAATTCTACTTGCATGTGATGCTGAGTCCAGGAATCAAACCCAAGACCTCAGAATGAGAGGCAAATGTATTTCCACTACCCCACCCTTGGCTGATAAATAAATTTTGTTCTGGAACAGATCTAGGATTTTGAGTAGGGGTGTCAGAAAGTCAAGATGCAGATTTTGCTATACTAATTACCAACTAATTCCAAGCTAGTGAGGGGGGTCACAGGCACCCTGTGACCAACCCCTAAATCTGCCACTGTTGTTTCTGGTGTGAGCCCCTTCATTCAAAATTCTAGATCTGTCGCTCAGTTGAATAGTTCACATAAAAAAAACATGAAAACCTAGGCCCCTGTCTACTTCCCAAAGATCAGTCAAGAACTTACCTCCTTCGTTTGTGGTATATCACAGAGGATAATATTATTAAGAGGAACTCTGTTACCATTGGCGATGTCGACCACACTCAATATCACCATTAATACTATAGCAGAGTTTCGCATTATCATGGTGAACATTTGTAAATATGTTGTCTTTTGAAAATTAAAAAAGCAAAATGGTCCAATAATCATGAGAAATCCTAGGAGAAATGAATAGTAGGATATGTCTGGATCTGCGCCTGTAGTTGTTGTTAATGTTGTAGCGACAGAAACTGCATATATGGCCAGATCCTGTAGGATTCAACAATAGTAACAATTGTTCCTATGTACAGAAATATAGTGCATTGCCGTATTTCATACGGAGACTCACGAACATTTAAAAAATGCTAGAATTTACAAAGAAGAGTATGTGTCCGGACACTATGTCTATAGACACCATACATTTCTTTGTATTTCTAAATGGCTTTAAAGTGGTTCAGGACCCATAGATCCATCAATAAACTTTTCTTCAAACTTTGTCTAGAAAAAGAACTTTATAGGTGCAACTCAAAAATGAAATAAAAAATGGGGGACACTCGTTTTCTAATTAAGAGGGGGTAGAGTGGGGAGGTTTTTTGTATTTTCTATCACAAAAATTGAACAAACTTTTGACCAAAAATGGCATTTTTCAGACGTTTTCTCAATGTTGAACACAAACATATAACTATTATGGAAACAATCTTCCTTTCTGGCTGCAAAAATTGGAAGACTCCAAGCTTCACTTTCATTTCACAACTAAAATTCTAAGGGATGGCCTTTCTGGGGAGTTTTTCTACCTTGGCATGGCAATTTATTGTTGAAGAATCCAAACGAAACTCAAGTAGATAACTGTCTTATTATCAAATCTGTAGTCAGAGTGAATAATCAACTCAATATTTGAATAATCAATTCATTAATGGATTCTAGGGGGTACACTTGAGCTGTTTTCACTAATTGTCACTAATTGTGTGAATCGTCCAATCATGCGCACAGTGGCTAATGGTAGTCATGGTTATGGTAAAATATTATTCAGTTACATTACTTTGCCACATAATCTCCCGCTCATGCAACTCTATCAACCCAATGCACTTACCCCATATAAATAAAGACACAGTACAGCATAGAAGAATGTTGACCCAGCACTGCCCAGAAATAATTCTGCCATGTGGCCCATTTCAACTTTTTCTTTTATTTCAAAAGGATTAAAACCTCCATTGCTTGTCAGTTTGCTTTTTGCTGCTAGTTTCTCCCCAACATTCTTACAAGGGTAGTTTTGAGGTGATCCTTTGGCATTCGTCTTTGGGTGCAACATTGTCCAGGCATTTGCCGTTGAAAGCACTTCTATGACAAACGTAAGTGTCACAAAAGCCATAAATGAAACAACCACAAGAACCATTATTCCAGAAATGAGGCCAGCCTTAGCAACAGCTGCAGGAAGGGCTAGGATACCCACTCCTGTTAACAGGTTGAATAGGAATATAGCTGCCACCTTAAATAGAAAATAGAAATCTCTTTAGTTACCAAAGGATATGATCATGAATGGGTTTAGGATGCATCCCCTAACGCCATTCCTTGCTCATACTCCCATGACATCGGATCATCCCCTCCCCCAATATTTTACCAAAACCTTTAAAATTGGGACAAGAACTTTTCACTGAGTTCTTACCATCGGCTCTAATGGGTTAAGTCACTGCTAGATCAATGCCCAGGGTATGCTATATGGGTATGTGCTGCCAATTGCAAACAGGGTATGGATTTCAGCATCTTCTCTCCCCTCAAACAGGGTATATAAAACCATGCTCTCTCTGGAACAGGGTACATCTATTTTTACAAAGTACATGCAAATCTTCTCTGGAACAGGGTATATTTTTATAACATTTACACTGGAACAGGGTCAGGGTTTGGAGGCTCAGCAGCACCTCCCTACCACTAAACCACCTGTAGTACCCCCTTCCCCCGGGGGTCAATGCCTGCAAACCCCACATAGAAATAGAGTTGGTTTGGTGAGTTCAATTATTCTCTTCCTTGCCAATAGTTTTTCTCTAGGTTCTCGTTTTATTCCCTCCATAAAAATCGTTATAATAAGTTGACAGTTGTAAGCTTGTTCACGGAAGTTAAAGAAGCTTAAAATGTAATATATTCATAAAATCTTATAATACTCCCAAGGGGATAGAAGGAGCATTTGTAGTACACAAAGTATGTCTAATCCAACATCTCTTTCATCGGCAAATTAGCGCCATATCAAAGACAAAACAAAAATAATTCCCAAAAGTTGACATTTTCCCTAGAGGTTTCCCTAGTGACACGTCAACTAATATAAAATTTCATAAGCAATTTTTAGAACAATAAAATCCACGTACCTTTGCTGAATATCCAGGAGTACTGTCGACTACTTTCGCTGACATTTTTATTCTACTTTCCAGAAGAAATCATTTTTTTTATCACGAACATAAAGACGAATTGTTCTTCGTCGCGGACGCCATATTGGATTACGCGAGAGACTGGTACCTAGTGGTAATCAAAATGGCGTCCAAAGGAAGTGAAGTGTTTGTGGAGTTCAGAAAGAATTTTGCAATATTATGGCTTGGAAATGGACAAAATCGCTTTAATATTAAATATATTAAGGATCTGCACTCTGCACTTGACCAAGTCGAGAAGTAAGTCATGGCTTAACACCAACATTTTAATAGATCTCAGCTTTAATGCATCTGGATTTTCTGTAGTTGCAGCAAGCCTGTGTTGTGATATAAACACTTACGTTACCTACAACAAAAGACTAATACTTGCGACTATACCGACGTGACTATGCGCAATACCGACTAATTACTGTTTATGTTACGACCGCGCCACCAGAGTCATAAATACCATCTACTGTCTTTCATTCATCACTGTACTCTGAAGATGACTTCCGCTCAGGTTGTCGAAACGTCAGTCTCTACCAACAACAGTCTTTTTCAAGACTACACTCACCCGGACGATCGCATTACTCACTCCACTACTACTCCTGGGTTCAAACTATTTACTCTCATGTGTTGCTTTGATACTTTTTGTCCATCGGGATATTACAGCGCGACGCGCAAAAGTATGACCACTTTTAATGTATTCGCATACTTCTATGCACGGGATTTTGATGAGAAGCTGTCTGGTTTTACCAAATAAGGCGTGTAAAGCTGGTTTGGCAGCAAAAAGCCCATGCATAGAAGTATGCGAACACATTAAAAGTGGTCATACTTTTACGCGTCGCGCTGTAAGAAGTATGGACACAGCTGTAGTTATTTGATATAGATAAGCTTATATATTACATGAGAGTAAAGGGTTTGAAGTTTCTCAGAAGTAGTAGTGGAGTGAGTAATGTGATGGTCCAGGTAAGCGTAGTAATATGTAATAATTAGGAAAGGAAATGCAGAAAGCATAAGAAATCTTTTACTTTCAGATCTGACAAATCTCAAACCCAATATTTGAGGGTCCTGAAGGGGGTCCTAATCCCATTTCCCAGCCCAAAATCTTGCAAAATCCCAGTCCTAGTCCATAAAATCCAATTTTCCCAGCCCAACAAAAGGCAAATCCCAGCTCTCATTTTACCCCATCAGGACCCTCCAATTTGAATGCATGCAGATATACATTTGCAACTCCTCTGATCACACAGCCTCTACTCCTTACTCCTTCGTTAAATTATATCACCAACATTGCCACCAGGGAATAACTGCAAACCACCAACTTATTTCTTTCTTTCTTTCTTTCTTTCTTTTTCAGAAATGAGAATGTTCAATTTTTAGTAACCATTGGCCAAGGAAGGTTTTACTCTAATGGTCTAGATCTAAACAGCTTAGTAGAACTGAATAAGACAGACCTTGACAGTTTTTCTTCTCTGTTACATGCACTTTTCTTAAGGATACTTACATTTCCAGTACCAACCATAGCTGCTTTAAATGGTGAGTAAGAGACTGGCTATTTTAGGGGGGTAGGGGAAGGGAATTTTTCATGGGGTGCAAACATGGGGAGCCAACATGCATGTTGGTTGACTTTAACAAATGATTTGGCTTTTTTGTTATATCAACCAACAGCCAGCCATATCTTTGAACATTTTTACTATTATGGGCATATCTTTTGGTAAAATTTGCATGCAACCTATTTGTATTGAAAAGGGCATCAATTTAAAAAGAGTGCGGGAAGTACAGGTGGTGCACTGATAATGCACTCATTATCATATTTGAGTAGAGTTGCTAGTTGGTTCTCTCTGCAGTTGAGAGGGTTTTTTCTCTGTGTTCTCTGATTTTCCTCAGAGAAAGTTATGCTGCAAAAAATCAACCCCTAAATAGTCCCTTTCACAGTTCCCTGCACCATCTTGAAAGGTAGCCATGCCTTTGCATTGAAGTGAGACCAACGGTGATCAAGCTTGTAATGATAGAGACCTTTTTAACACCTTGGACAATTATTCACAAGTTAACACAGTGAACTATGAAGGAAACTATTCCCATTTGCTGTTGGAATGAGGGCCGCAGTTTGTTGTCTACTGGCCTGGCTATTAAGTGCTACCTTAAAATTATGGTATCACAGATTATCACAGATTATCACAGATTATCACGATTTATTGAGAGAGCTAATTAAACCATTATTACTTAGGCTATTCCACAAACATCTTAGATAGTGAATCATTTCTTTTCTAGGTCATAGTTTTGCGGCTGGTGCAATCTTTGCTACAAGCCATGATTACCGTGTTATGAGAACCAAGCATGGATGGTATTGTTTGCCTGAAATCCATTTAAAATTGAGGTTTTCCATTGGAATGATGTCTATACTTAGGTAAGTATGTTAATAAATAATTTAAATCTTTATTTCACATCCAACAATAATAATAATAATGAAAATTACAAAAAATGCTATAAAAATTGCTATGACTATTTACAAAGTTATGTGTATTTAAAATCTAAAGTATTGAAAGTATCATTAAGGTAAAGAAAAAAAAACTGAGTTCAAATATTAAACTAAGAATATAGCAGTGTAGGTACAAAATATCAATAAAATATGCACATACAAAGAAAAATTAAAAATCTAATTAAAATTAGCGATGGCATTGTCAATAGAAAAATCTGTGTTATAAATGTCATGAGTTCTTCTTTTTACTCTAGTGCCTCTGAGGCATAATAGAGCAGAGCGGAGAAGGGCAAATGAAACTTTCGCCTGCAACCAAGACATAGTATTAGAGTAAGTTTCCCAAGTTCGGCCAATCGCTTGTGGTACATCTTACATTCTGTGCCCATTCCATTCCAGTATGTTAATAAATAATAATAATAATAATAATAATAATAATAATAAATAGGTCTTATAAAAACATACAACACATACAAAGAGTTCTAGTTGACCTAGTTGGGTTGATTCCTATGGATGCCACATGTGAACTGAGTTGTTTGATGCACTGTTCTCTCCCTTGCCATGAGTCAGGGCTCTTTTCCATTTTTCCTATTTCAGCAAAAACCAACATGTGAGCTGATCAGCTGTGTGCATTTAATATTGAATGTAGTGGTAGTGTGTGGAGATTGTGTTGTTACTTAAGAAGCAGACACATGGTGCAACATTTGCACACAATATCACAGGCAAAGTTGCTGAAGTCGTATTGTTTTCTACATTGGGTGCAACAATTTGCATTGTGTGACATGGCTCGCAACATCAATTGCTTGCAACATTGAATGCAATGTTGTACTGTGTGTCCATAGCTTAAAACATAAGCTTTAGGCTTGGGAGATTCTGCAACGACTCCCATTATCATGGTAAGATAAAGATTTTTAATAAATTTTTATGCATGATCTCTTGATTCAGAGCCAAAATACAAGATTCAAGGGTACAAACAGATTCTATCATCATGGGTAAGAGATACACAGCAGAAGAAGCACTTTCATCAAAGTTAGTTGACCAAATTTGTAATAACAGTGAATTACTAAACAAAGCAATAGAATTTGGATGGACAGTTGTTGGAATGGAAAAATTTGACAGACAACAAATGACAGATTTGAAGTCAGATCTTTATCTAAAGGTTGTCAATGATTTGAAGTTATCCATGAAGGTACAAAAGGAAAATGCAGAATCTCTATCCAAACTTTAATGCTAGAATCTTTTTACTTGTAAATAATAAAATTTTATCTTAAAATTGACCTGAGGGGACACATCATGTATTTCGAAAAAATTTCAGTATTAAAATTTTTTTTTTCCTAGATGAAAAGAAATTCCATAATATTTTAAATAGTTTTACATAAATATTGGTAATCGTTATTGGCATTATTTTTTTAATTCTTTTGGGTATAAAGCTGTTCGAAAGCCAAACATATTCCAGTAAGTTTTCAAAAACAGCTTATAAAATTCGTTTTACTTTTTTTCATAGTTTGTATATTATATTTTGTTCGTACAAGGAGACATTCAAAGTCAGAGAACAGGATCAAAAAGCAAAAAGAGTTATAAATTTAGTAATGGAAGCCTGACCTAAATAAAGAAAACTGTAGAGATACTTCTATGCATGTCTGTAATAAGACTTTGGCGCCAAAATTCAAAAAGCAGTAGAGTTCTGTAGTCAAGTTGGGAGTCATAATTATGTACCGCGCTATGAGAATATCATCTTTCATTGTGACACTAAAATCTTTGGTTTTTCCCATGTTTTGTGGTTATGTTGCTTTCTCCTCGAAATATAAAAACAGTTCAAGTACTACTGATATTTTATTTCTTTATAAAAAGTTAGTTTCGCTTGATCAAGAACCGTTGGTCGCGATATCTTCTTTTTGGCGCTAAAATCAAAACGGTTGTTCCTTTATGATCAGTGACATACTTTGTCGAATTTCTTTTAAGCATTTTGTCATAACTTTTGCATTATGTGGTGGCTCTTAAAAGAGCCGTTGTTTTGTGTTTTAAACAGTTTAGAACTGTTTACGAGCTTTTCTTTTCGGCCTTCTTGGGCAAGAGGACGGCTTGGATGTTGGGAAGGACACCACCTTGAGCAATGGTGACTCCACCAAGAAGCTTGTTCAACTCCTCGTCATTTCTGACTGCCAACTGCAAGTGACGGGGGATGATTCTGGATTTCTTGTTGTCGCGGGCAGCGTTACCGGCCAACTCGAGGATTTCAGCGCTCAGGTATTCAAGAACTGCAGCCATGTAGACTGGAGCACCAGCACCAACACGTTGAGCATAGTTGCCCTTGCGGAGAAGACGATGGATACGACCGACGGGGAACTGAAGCCCTGCACGGGATGAACGAGTTTTGGACTTGGTGCCCTTTGCTTTACCTTTACCACGGCCAGACATGTTGTAATTATACTTCGTAGGTTTGCTACAAGTTTGATATAAAACCCTTTTGAAATGAATTCGCTATTTATACCGTGAGTTGGATCAGAAAGGACCAATCAAACAAGAGGTAATTTGAACGCGATTCAAAGGTCACTTTTAAAAACTCAAACTGAGACTGTATTTGCATTAAGTATCGTATTATCCAATGAGAACGCAGGGATTTAGATCCACATATTTAATTATCCGATGGTATTTTGACATAAATAGATGCCAAGCCACGTTGTCGTCTCATTGCTTATAGCAGAAATCTAGTATCAAGATGCCACCAAAACCACCCGTAGGAAAGAAAGGCGAAAAGAAAGCAGGCAAGAAGGCCGCGATTGGTGACAAGAAAAAGAGAAGGTCCAAGAGAAAGGAATCCTATGCCATCTACATCTACAAAGTCATGAAGCAGGTTCATCCTGACACTGGTATCTCCAGCAAAGCAATGAGCATCATGAACTCCTTTGTCAACGATGTCTTCGAGCGCATCGCTGGTGAAGCTTCCCGTCTTGCTCACTACAACAAGAAATCCACCATCACATCTCGGGAAATCCAGACGGCTGTTCGTCTTCTTCTCCCTGGAGAACTGGCCAAGCACGCAGTCAGTGAAGGCACCAAGGCTGTCACCAAGTACACCAGCAGCAAGTAAACAGTTCTCAACTGTATACACAAAACAACGGCTCTTTTAAGAGCCACCACATAAAACAAAAGTTATGACAAAATGCTTTTAAAAAATGCCACAAAAATATGGCACCCAGATCTTTAAAGAACAACCATATCGATTTCAGCGCCAAAACAGATATCATAACAGTTCTTCTTGAAATGACCCTAAACTCGAATTTTTTTAGATACGATGTTTGTGGAAACTCATTTCTCTTACTAATATAGAAGCACCAAATATGAAGTTTGATTATATATATTTCCATAACTACATTCTCGAGAAAATCAGTTCGCCCCATCACAGCTATGATGAAAATTTTAGCCAAAATGTCGTTACCAACTTGATTTTTTGGAACAAAACTTCATGAAGTGTGGATGACAAGCCCAACCAGTTTCAGTTGCTACTTGATTATTGCATTGTGGTGCAAACAAGCTTATGGTAGACCCACAGCATTGTAAGCTCACGTAACCACTACCGTTTCGTTTTGAGCGCGTAAACTTGGTAAGAAAAATATTTGAGATGATAACTAGCGGTAAGCTAGTGTGGGCTGCGTCGGTGTTTCTAATGAAACAGTTGTGATAAAAAGGAAAATTTTACACCGTAAAAAATAAGAAGCATCACTTACTTACGTTTCGGACGCTAGTTCTTCTTCGGAGTAAAAAAAGAAAATATTTGCTAAATCATAACAATAACAGTAAAAAAAATTCCATTTCAACTGCCATAGAATTCTTTGAATGAACGAAGCTTCCCTTCGAACCAGAAGTTTTCGAACCAGAAGATCGCCAAGATCATGCTTGTTGATATACAGTATTTAGTAAAAAAACAGCTTAGAAAGTAAATTTTGTTTGATTTATAAAACTTTCAAAAACTTTCTTTTAAAAACTGGCATAGAGAGAGGCAAGAACTAAAATCAAGGATCTGTGTGAATGCATTGATTTTCTTGTCGAGTCAACATTTTGTATATCTTAACTCTCGTAAAACATCGTAATATCATTTTGATAATGTGCATATAAGGTCATGCCTTTCAAGCATTTGGTGGCTTCTAAAGAAGCCGTTGTTTGATTTTGTGCTTTACAACACGTTTAAGCTCTCTCGCCACGGATTCGGCGGGCAAGCTGAATGTCCTTGGGCATGATGGTGACTCTCTTGGCGTGAATGGCGCACAAGTTGGTGTCTTCAAACAGACCAACCAAGTAAGCTTCACTAGCCTCCTGAAGGGCCATCACAGCTGAGCTCTGGAATCGCAGATCTGTCTTGAAGTCCTGAGCGATCTCACGGACAAGACGTTGGAAGGGCAGCTTGCGGATCAACAGCTCGGTTGATTTCTGGTAACGACGGATCTCACGAAGAGCGACGGTACCGGGCCTGTAACGATGAGGCTTCTTGACTCCACCAGTTGCTGGGGCACTCTTACGTGCTGCCTTGGTGGCGAGTTGTTTTCGGGGAGCTTTTCCTCCGGTAGATTTACGAGCGGTTTGCTTAGTACGAGCCATCTTTGAAAGTTCTTTCTCAGTGAAAGTAATAATTTTTCGTTTCAGCTTCAAAAAAATTTATACTACCCGCTATACGATTTGATTGGTGCAAAAACATCGGCCAACGATTGGTTATTACAAGAAGACGCTGCTTCGTTATTGGCCAGAAGATGAAACGCGCTAAAGATCAAATATCCAAAGTGAATCCAAGCAAGCTCACTTTGAATTAATACAGAAAAAAGTGGCTTTCTAGAATAATTTTTCAAAAATAACTGTTAGATATTGATAGAATAAGTTATCAAGATCACGTTCACAGTAAAAAGGAAGGAAATATCCGTGAAATAAAAAAGAAATCAACTGGTTTCGGTTGGTGGTTTTAGCTCCCGTTCAAGACTTCGGATCAAAATTTACATTTTTTAATTTTAATGAGATTAATGACCTCGTGTCATCTTGACAAATAACAGAAAAACACTGCTTCCTTTGCAGTTAGTTTTCTTGCTATATATAGTCAGTTAGGATATTAGTCATCCAGTTTCATACATTCTGAAATATTCCAAAATGTCTGGTCGCGGTAAAGGAGGAAAAGGTCTAGGAAAAGGAGGCGCCAAGCGTCATCGTAAGATCCTTCGGGATAACATCCAGGGTATCACCAAGCCCGCCATCCGTCGTCTTGCTCGTCGTGGGGGAGTCAAGAGAATCTCTGGTCTGATCTACGAAGAGACCCGTGGTGTACTCAAGGTTTTCCTTGAGAATGTCATCCGTGATGCTGTCACCTACACCGAGCACGCCAAGAGAAAGACCGTTACAGCCATGGACGTTGTCTACGCTCTGAAACGCCAAGGACGTACCCTGTACGGTTTTGGTGGTTAGACGAGTTGATCAACTCCATCTCACAAAAAAAAAACGGCTCTTTTAGGAGCCACCACATGAAACGAAAGTCCTGCCTATGCTTTAATATTTGAAAACGAAGTTTTCATAAATTTGAGTACCATCAAGATGGTTATTCATTGGCAATTTTTTTTAACTTTAACCGTTTAAAAAAGCTACAATCACAGGTAGAACAAGAGCTTGGGCTGTCTGTGGTAATAAAGGTGCATTTAAGTACGTTTTCCATTTCTTGATGGGTACTCTACTTGACTGTTACTAAACGAGTGCGATACACTATTTTTAATATTTTAAAATCCGCTATCCGGTTAACAATGGCCGTTGACGTCTCATTATACACCACATGAAACCCGCGACATTTGTACGCTCTTTTCTTTGAGGAAAGGGAAAACATAAAGAAATGAAAGTGATACATATATAACGCCAATGTACTGGAGCCGATTCCCTGTGATCAAGGTTTTACAATATTTTGAAACTTTCTCGTTAGCTGGTAAATATATGCACACAAATTTCAGTGAAAACTTCGACCGTAATGCAGCTAATCACCCATATGCTTGGTTAGGTTTCTTGTTCGTGTTCATTCTTTTCTGCCACAAGAAGTATAAACCAGAAAGCGATAACATCTGTTTGAGTGCCATATAGTAAGAAAAAACCTAACCATCTACTGTTCGACTTTCAACTTAAAATTCTTTATAAATTAGTTGTAAAAATGCAAGAATATACTCAATCGTTATTTGAAAAAAAATCTAATGAAGTTCTTGAATGTAGAGAAATTATCTTTTTTTCTTTGGCATCAACAGACAACCAAAACTGGTCGCCATTTTGAAAAGTTTGATCTCGCGGTGCATTCTGGGATAGTCTTGACTCCTGTGAATACGGTATACTTTCGCCGCTCTAAATTTGGGAACTAAAAGTCCGATTTTTGTATATATAGGTATATATAAAAGTTGCCGATAACATTACAATGTAAAAACGAAAAACAGCGGCAAATTAACCCTCAGCTATATTTGATCTCGTCATCGAGGTTGGAAATATTAAAAACGACTAAAGAAAAATCAGAAACGAAAAACAGAAAACTCTTGTATTATGAATCTTTATATACATGATATCTGTTCTTGTAAATATAGATAAAGGGTCTTGTTTTTCATGCAATTTCCTTCTAAGAAATTCAAAATGAAATTCATGTCTGTCTGTCTGTCTGTCTGTGTGTTTGTCTGTCTGTCTGTCTGTCTATTTCTTTCTCTGTTCACATGATCTATTTATAGAAAAACGTCTGGTTGATGACCCCCCCTCCCCCCTCAGTCGATCACTGAGTCATACAATAACTACTAACTTACTATTTCGTTGTTAATACTTTCTCTTCAACATTTCTTTAAAGTTTTTTTCAATCCCTTGCCCAAACTATGGCATTACAGTAACCATAATCTACCTGCTAAGCTCTGATGTGGTGTTGAAAATTTACATGACAAAAAAAACATGGTTGGCAAAAATGTTCTGCTGTTGTAGTACCAAAAGAGTTTACGGGTTTTCTAGACCCATTAAGTGAAGTGCTTGTCGTTCAGGGCGACATTCTAGAATTAATTTTGGAAATCAATTCCATTAAATTTTTATTGGTTTGTCATATTTTTAAACAGACAAATGTTGACCTTATTAGCTTTCGTTTTAGGATCTCTTTGTTGTAGAGTTTGTTTAATAAAACAATATTTGCTTCTAATTCATTTATCATATGTTGATCTAAAACGTCGAGGTCAGTTAAGATAAAAAAAATTTTCAGTTATTTTCCATTCATCGTAGTTGGATGAAAGTGTTAAAATACGAATCCTATTAATTAATAAATGCTAGCATCGTACCAGTAAAAACTGAATATTAAACTAATGAAGGTTTAACACATTAAAACTACCGGGTATAATTCATTTTGATCAAATTGTACATCACCAAAGATGTGGGCAACATGGTAAACCAGGCGAGAGCAAGGCTGGCCGCTCAAGAATAAGACTCATGAATTGCATGGCCATTCCATCTGCATTGCCTCTGAGTGCCAACAACACTTTGATGGCTGTCCAAAAGCATTTTCAATTAAGCCTAAACTTCTACAATGTAATGTGGAGGCGCCAAGCGCCACTATTAATTCTTTAACTTTTTACTTTGTTCTTGTTTTTTTCTGAACGGCTGAAGTGGCGTCGACAGTGAATTGAAGAAATGTTCACTCAACTGAATCTCTTTCCTTTCAAGTTCAATTCGTCGTCTAGTTGGTTGTTTTGTCAAATGGTGGAAGGCAGCTTTATTCAGCTATTATTAAACATGGTTGTGAATAAGCGCTTCAGTTAACCTTCAAATGGTTTTGTCGTAACCTTGGTCTTTCTCTACGTTGTAATATGGCTTGAAGATTTATCCAACTCCTTCTTCTGCCCTCTTAGCTTAATTTTCGCCATTGACCTGTAATTTTTATCAAATGCGCTGAAATTGTCACAAGAAGGCCGCTTTTTTGCCGTCAATCTACAATCCTCTTGACCTTGAAAGACACACTTCTTGCGATTTAATTCATTCTTAATACGATTCCTGACTTGATTTCCCCATCAATGGGAGGATTTCAAACACTCCGGACTCATCCTGTCTTAAAATCAAATTCCTGATGTTCTCGAGTCGCTTTCGTTGTCGTCTTTTACCGAGTCAAGCCAAGCCATACGCGATTTAAGACTGGCGTAGTTTCCATACGCTACGAACAGCAACAAAGAACTTCCAAAAACCACAACAGAAGATGAAATAATTGTAAGAGAAGCGACAAGGCTTCCGTAGAGGAACATCGCCCATCCAACAAACACACCAACAAGGGGAAACACAAATAATACCAAACAACCACAAGACTCTTTGCACAACGATTGCTTGAATTCCACATCAGTCCGTTCGGAATAAAATTCAAACGGTTCATTCATCTTGGCATTTGCTATCGCCATTCAGCATTCAATGGAAATGCAACTAATCCTCGATATTTCCAAGTCCACGAGCTTGATATCGTTGCTAACCTTCCAAATATTCAAAACATTTATCTGGGTGTAGCGTTTTCTTGTCTGGATCTCGCGTTTGTCTCCGAAGTTCAACTTCTTACGCCATTAGTCACGTCCAAGGTACATATCATTGGATTGTTTTAATAATGAATGAGCTTTGTTCAGTCCGTTTAAACAATTCCGTGACTCCATAATACTCAAAACAAACCTCCAAAGGTCGTGCCATTTTCCCGCCATCTCAAAGAACGCGCGCGTTGGGCGGTCCTTTCATCCTCACGCCCCTTATTGAATGTTCACAAAACCACAAAAGACTTCCCAAACTTGGTCCCCAATCGAAAAATTCGGTAGATCAAAGATCTGTATTCCTATTTTGTGTGTGTGATGGTTTGAAGGCTCAAATGGTGGTCTATTTCGAGTTAGATGGTTAATTTGGCAAATGCAAAACAATTCTGAACTTACCTGGCCAAACCATTAATGCTATTTTGGTCAGCATTTGTCTTGAGAAAAGACGCCAGATTAGCTAGTCATTATTACATCTGAACTATCGTAAAACAGGGTTTCTCAGATTTGAAAGCATATTTAAGAGAATTATAGTAGTCGTGGAATGAATGGATCGATGGTTCTCAACTAAAACTGATCCGTATCGTTCACTGTTGAACACATTCACATTCAGTTTTTTATTTCATTTATTCATGGTCTTTCTCGCACAATATTTTCTTATCTGATTAGATTTTCTTGCACTTTGATCTCCGTCAATTAGATACTTTTGGCTTTAAAAGGCTTTCATTGTATGTTAGTTTTCGGAATTCAAAATCATCTTACGTAGAAGATCGAGGGCTTGATAACTGCGCAGCGCTTTGATACCCTCTCCACTTTATCAGACGCTTAAAAGCGATATCAGACAAGTATAGATACTACATGATTCATGTGATACCCTCTACAATCTGATCATAGTTGGACTGATCCGATACGATAGTGCAAAACTCACTTTTTCTATCTGTCGTCATTATCATGTCTATATAAAATGTGAGGTATGGTTTCATTATGAGAAACAGAACACTATTCTTGCTCTTATGATAACAGGCGAAGAAGTATTGAAGAGAAAATAACTGATGAATAAGGTCAGTTCATTGGGCTTGTCGCCAAGGTAAGTATCCATCATTAGAAAATCCGGTGTCTCAAGACATGTCTTCAAGGATAACCTTTTATCTGCGGTCTGGGTTAACGTTGTTTATTTAACTAATTACTTCCAATTTGTCTAGTTAAGGAGCTGTGATCCTAATCACCATACCGATCTAAATAAAAGTTCATGTCTTTTCTACCGACGTCAGATGTTTGAAATTTTAGAACCGAGAGAATTAGAAGCGGCTGTAAATTTGAGTGTATTTTAAAAGTGAAAGGTGTTGTACGGTGTTCAGGGCTAGTTTGAATTTATCATATAATAGAAAATGATGAGAAATACACTGATACGATCGGAGCAATCTCGTCCCCAGAACCTGCGTTTCTCTTGGCGCTGATCAAGAGAAACGCAGGCTCTGGGAACGAGAGTGGATACGAAGCTGAGAACTGACCTATGCGCATGCGCGAATTCATCTAAACAAAGCGGTTTGAAAATATACCTAATACCACAGGTGGCCCAAGCTATGGTTCTGAATATATATAGAGAGAATGTATGGCAGATCAAAAAATTTCTTTAAAATAAAATAAATTTCATATTTTATTGTTTCTTTACCGGTATGTCATTGTTTTATTGCATAGCTTGGGCTACCTGTGCTGATACTAGACTTGAGCTTAACTAACAACTGAAAACTGGACCCCCCCCCCCCCCCCCCCTAGCCAAGTTCCGTGACTTACTTCAGATAGCGGTGTTGCGTGATTTGCTTAAATTACTGTTGTAGAAAGGCGTGACTAACTTAGGCACGGATTCTTGCTTGTTGTGACGTCAAGCACTTCAAAAGCGCTCACGTCCAAATATCATTTTGCGCGCGTGTTTTATCTCGGGTCCCGACGCGAACATTTGCGCGCGCTATGTCGCTGTGAAATTCCGCTGGACTATATGAATGAAGAAAGTATATGTGTTCAAATCTTTGGTAACGTTGATCCACATTTGTCCTGCTGTCATAGTTGGGTTGAAAAGTCTTTCTTCCACGATCGCAGAGCCTCATACTAAAACAAATGAATAATTCTGTTCACGCTAGCTAGCGTATCTTTTCTAAGACCAGCTAGTGGTCTAGTGGTAAATATTCAAATGTTATCGATACCCTGGAACAACCTCTGGGCTGATCAAAGTCAGGGCATACCCTGATTTATCTTATTAGGTTTTGCGAAGGAAGGAAAACTAGAGCCGTGAACCCGGAAAAAAACTGTCCTAGAATCAAGGAAGAGATGGCTAGTCCATGCAGGACAGAAAACGAGCCCAAGATGGTGACTTCAGTGCAAGGTGACTTGCCAATCGACCAAAAATCATTTAAGGCTTCAATCTGAACACACAGAGCGCAAGAAGAAGAACATTTCTGAGCGTCAGGTAAGGTTTTTCCCCATGATTGATAATTTTATTGTGATTTTTACATCAGGCATTTTTACATTTGTGATTTTCTTACATCAGGCACGACGATAATCCTGATTTGGGCTACCTGTGGTAAGGTTTCAAGCATTACAAGAAAGAGCCTGCATTCTAATCAGCCAGCGTGCCAATGTTCCTTACTTGCTCTCTACCCCTCCCCTCCACAAAGTTGACTGCAGTGACCCTCGATAATTTACCCCGGTACTGGCTCTGGAACCAGGGTATCGATGAGTGCATGTAGGTATATAGCTTGGGTTATATGTGGAAAGTTTTTCT
The DNA here is from genome assembly GCA_023349425.1 of Anthopleura sola. Lineage (NCBI taxonomy): Eukaryota > Metazoa > Cnidaria > Anthozoa > Actiniaria > Actiniidae > Anthopleura > Anthopleura sola. Next base: position 7,755,365 of record JALHLI010000001.1, read on the forward strand.
GCATTTCAGTCATCCACCGTGCCGACGTTCTGTACCTAATTTTTACTCCTCTCCCCCTTCCCCCTTGCAAAGTTGACTGCAGTGCACGTGGCCCTTGATGAATACAGGTATAGCTTGGGTTACCTGTGGTAAGTCTATTTTGGACGCAGTCCAATATCCTATATTGCCTTAAACCGGAAGCAAAAGATTCCCTAGTTCCTCTTTTTCCATAAAACATAATGATAATAAACAGTTCTAAGACACCACACTGGGTCTCAGTGCCCTTACAATCACGAAAACAATAAGTATAATAAAAATCCTCAGTAGTATTAAAAATTAAAAATACACTAAAGATAATACGAATAGACCTAAAAAATAATAAAAAACTCTACCGCGTACGAATTCAAATTCGTATAGAAAGCTAGATAAGCAGGCTAGTTATACACCTTTTTCAGTTACTCGATGCCGACAACGGGAGACCCAGGAACGGCCGATCCAAGGCCAACAGGAATCGTTAGGGAATCTTCGAAATTAAAACCGAATGTTTTCATCCATGCATCACTAGTTTACTGTTCATGTGAAGTGCAGTAGCACTTGTTTTTTCTTCCTTGATACTGTGGTATTGGTTAAATATGACATTTCTTGGTCTGCTTAGTGCTACTACGCTCTTCCATGCTCCATTATTGTCTTCATTCTTTCTCATCAGCAAGCACAAACGCGAGCTAGAATTTCCATTATACAGGTTTTGATATTAGGTTTCCCAGCTTGTAAATGTTGTTTACTTTTCGAGTGTTCAGCGTCTCGTTTAACTTACAGAGCTCCCAACGAAACTGGCAAACAATAACAAAACTTCTGTCTTCGTTTCCTGTGAATAAAATGAGGTTTTCCACCAAGAAGTGCTGTATTCTTACTAACGTATAATATTCAAAACGTAAATCTCTGCTAACACGACTAAGCCACCAAAAGCAAGGAAAGCAGGAGCGAAAAAGTGACAATCTGTAGTAACCCTGAACAAGAAGTCCTTCGTAACGTTCACTTTAGATTTGGTAGACTCTGCTTCGCCTGCTTCGAGCTCGAGCCCGGGTTCTTTCGCTCCACAGATTGCCAATAACAAGACAGCTCCAAGGCTCAGGAATAAGATGTACGTGCATCTTCGTCGTTTTGATCTTTCTTGCTCAATAGCTCGATGAGTTTCTCTTTCGTGTACACTGTTTCGAATCATGGCTTTATTTTTTCTCAAAGAGAAACTGTTTATGTGGACCAGCTAGCAGACGGTGAATCATGAAAACGCATCGTGACTACCTCTTCAAAGGCTTCCGTAGCGAAGGACTGTGATTGGATGGGATTGTGTTTACTAAAATTTTTAATTGGTTGAAATGGGAAGGCACTTGAGTGTCTGGTCAAGAGCCACCGCATGGAGGGTGGGCTGTGGGGATATCTTGGATTAGCCTATACGACACAATATACGACACTTATTGTAACAGCACAGGCTAACCAATCTAATAAATAAAGGAAAAAATAATGCTTCTAAGGGGGTAGGGGACGTGTCAAAAAAGCTACAGCGCGGGCGGAAAAAGGCATAGACAAGACACTTTTATTGATAGAATCAAATACATATTTAGCTAGCTTTCTTCATAACTAATAGAATCTAGTTGGTCTTATTTCCATTATTTTCTTTATTGTATATTTGACTATTACACATTTTGTTTTGCAAGTTGATTAAAATCGCTCTAATAAAAAAAGGAAAAAATAAATGAAAGCTAACTGCATAAATTCATTTTCGATGGGCTTCCTGTTTCGCGGTGAAGTGGTAGCCTGGCTCTAGTAAAAGTGTCATGGCGGACGAAGAGGAACTCGGGTCCTGTAGTTATCTTTCTTTTGCAGAACGTTACCAAGCTGACCTAGAACTAATATATCACAAGGTAAAACACTAGAAAAAATACTTGAATATACTCAAGTTAACAATTCAATCCAGTAAAGTCTTCAACAATGAAAGAACCAAATCTGTTATGAAAATTTTCGCGCCTAATTTTTGAAAATTTGACGTCAAACCTTTCATTTTGCTTTTTGTTTAAGCTTGGTATCTTTTATATTTCTAGTGAAATCTACGTTGTATTACACCAGTTTTGTTTACTGACACAAACTACTACATGTAGCTGACTTATTCTTTCGATATTTGATATTTTTTATCGTATGAAATCAACTTTCGTGAGATCAAAATATGGACTATAGTTAACATTTAGATTTCGTCTAGCTGAAGATAACGTTTCTAGTTTTTTTCCCTGGTTATGAAAATTCATTATTTATGGGAGGTTTGGCATGGGTAATGAATAGCGATGTTCACTGCTTACAAACATTGACATCAGGAATCTTTTTTCATTCAAATTTGCCGACCATGAAACAAAAGATCTCTTCGTTTCAGCAGCCAATAGATCTCTGGTTTGCACATTAATATCAATAGGTCAAGTCAGCACGAACATTGCTTTTGGGAAAATATAAGTTTTCTTTTTCAAGCCCTTCCAATATCTCCCACCTCCCTCTCCCCCCTCCCCCTCATCCCCAAATTCCAACCCCCTCGATTAACCTACTGGTAGTTCTGTAATAGACCTTTTTCAAGATGCGCGAGCGCTTTCAAAAATATCGCAGACGCAGACATGAAAAAGAGTCATTTTTCCGGCAAGATCGTGCGCAATTGACTCTGCCCGAAAATGCCTCGAGATTATGTACGCGCCTGCGATATTTTCGAAAGCGCTCGTGCATCTCGGAAATGGTCTATTCAAATGTACCCACTAAAATAAATGGTAAACATTTGAGGTGCCCCCCATTTTCCTATTTATCCATTACAATAATCAGTGTGGGGAACAGAGGGTATTGATCAACAATCACAGACAATTTTTTCATAAATTCATAAATTATTAAAATACGATAAATGAATAACCTTTATACAAAGATTCAGTAAAAAATATGCAAAATCATGATTCATGGTCTTCAAAATAAACACATCACTCATCATGGAGGGCTGAAATTCACAAATCATGGACTTATTTTTTGAATTTCAGGAATAACAGATCACAGAACACCCCTTCATTACCCTGAATAATAAACAGTCAATAAAGTCGTAGTATTTTGTTTTTATTTCTGTAGTATGAGCATCTTGAAGATGGATGCATTCAATCACAGGAGATTCTTTTAAGCAATTTTGGCAGTAACGAAGGTGAGTTTTTAGTGTATCAGTGAATCAGTCATTTGAAAAAACCATTCTCCTTATCTCAGGTAAAAGCAAGGAATAAGTTCCAGTAGTTAGGGCTAAAAAAAATTAGCTAGTCAATGAGCAATGTCTAGCCAAGAACTGGCACTTGTCTGGCCAAACATCTTTTAGGCCAGTCCTCTTGACCAGTCATATTTGCTGGTCACATGTTGATCGTCCAAAGCAATTCAAGACAAGGCTCCAGGGAAACAATGGAGTTATATATTGTTTTCCCGGTTCGTTTCCCCAGAGCCTTGTCTTGGATTGCTTTGTGTGTGATCACTCAACCAGAGGGCTATTTGATCTGAGCTGTGCTCCATTGTCAAACACGAGTTGTGTGGCAGCTGCCTTCAGCACCTTTGTATCCCTTTAACTCAGCAACGTTGAGCTGCATCCTTCACAATTCAGCTATTCAGCTGCAAAAAAGGATGATTAGTCACTCCAAATTTGAATTTGAATTTGACAAAAAAAAAAAAAAAAAAAACTGGGAAAAAGAACCAACTAGTTATCACAAAATAGTACTGATATTATCCTTTTTATGTACCGGCCTGCATTGCTTGGTAGTTTAAAGGTAGTTGTTTTTTGTTTGGGGAAGGGGTAAGGGGAAGGAAAGTACCCTCCTCCCACAACAACAACTGTACATTGCCAAGCAATAGTCCCTCTCACAGTTCCCTGGGCCATCTTGAAAGTTAGCCAAGCCTTTGCATTGAAGTGAGACAAGTGGTGAGCTTGCAATAATAGAGACCTCTTTTTTACACCTTGGACAATATTATTCACATGACTCTATCATTGCAAGCTCATCATTCATCTCGCTTCAATGCAAAGGCATGGATGCCTAACAGAATGGTGCAGGGAGCTGTGAGAAGGGACTATTCTCTACTTTCACATTGCCCATAATACTGTACGTTGCAGTTTGGAGGGGGATGAATGTTAAAGAGTGTCATGAAATTAAACTTTCTTCGATGGAATGTACATTTTACCTGCTTCTATAAATACAATACTGATTATCAAATCATTTTGAGTTATTTTCCTACATTCAGAACATCAAGAACTTTAGCGTTACAGAAAATATATTGACTCACAAAAAGTCCACTATATAGACTTCTATAAAATTATTTTCTTTTTGTGTCTGGCTGTTTCTTATACATCCTTAAATACCATAAGATGCAGAGATTTCAATAATATTTGAATTAGATGGATGGGATTCAAATGTAGGCCTCTGTGTCCACTAATTCTACTTCTTATTTATTGAGACTAATCCATAAAATAGCCAGAAGTATAAAGTTAAGTACCTGCCAATCGACTGCTGGTAGCAATCTTCTATTGAAACCTCTGCTCCCCCAACCACCCACCCAACTGTGAAGTTGGAATGCAGCTCAATTTGGAGGACAAAAATTATCAGGAGATTGAAATTCTTTTGTTTTGTCCTCCAAATTGAGCTGCTTTGATGTCACCTGCAAGGGGTCTATTTTGCACCATTTAGTTCACAGCCCATAAGAACTTACTTGTACATGAGTTCACATCATGCAATTTTTTTATATCCCTTTAGACAATGAAGAATTTGACTGGCTTGAAGATTTGCTTGATGGTAAGTGACACAAATAAAATTAAGAATAAAATAAGAATAAGAATAAAAAATAAGAATAAAAATAAATAAAATAAAAAATTCAAATAGAGTGCAACTAGCAATGAAATAAGAAATTAAGGAAACTTGGTTTCCACTAGCAACAAAATCAGACTTGAGCGCAGCTTATTACTATTATTATTATTATTATTATTATTATTATTATTATTATTATTATTATTATTATGTTTAACTCATCGGTGATGAGATAATATCAGCACAAGAAGATAAAATGCGTATCTCCAAGCGGCCATATAATGTTCTGTTTATTATATGAAATCTTCAATGAAAAATAATGGAGAATTTGACTTTGGTCGAAATTTGACACCACTAGTGTTGATAAAAATCGTATCCCCACTGGTGGGAGTGGGGATATCAACCTTATCATTTTGATGTCACTCAATATCACACTCAATTTCGTATGAAAATATGGAATATCCCACTTGTCACTTTTTTCTTGTATAACCCACTCACCTTGGTGTCGTATGTGAGTAGAGTATGTTGGTTTGGGTTCTCTGGTTTTCCTCCCTCCACAAAAATTAACTTGTCAGTTCTTATTCGATCAAGAAGGGCCTAGATGAAAATTACTATGTAGTAATTCTCAGGGTTCGTGCAGGTCCTTGAACTCCTTGAAAAGTGCTGGAATTTGAAAACTCATTTCAAGGGCACTTGAAACTCCTTGAAAAAAGAAAAAATTCCTTGAAAATCGTAAATACTCCTTGAAAAATACAGGAATTCTTGCCATTTATTTTTTAGGTGTAGTAATAAAAAATCTAATTAAGAAAATAATAATAAAATGAAGTGAAAAAAATATGTGCGGTTTCTACAAACGTAAATTCCAAAAACCTCGTTGAAAACTTTACAAAAACGCCTCAAATAGCAAGAACAATAAATATACACGAAACGTATGTCGATATCACAAGCTTAAACTAGTTGTGGAGTATTTTAGAAAGGCTTTTGTAACCCAAAACGCCTGTTTTCCTCATCTAAAAGTTCGTAATCCCGATCGCACCCATCGTTATGTGGTCCTTGAAAATTTTCATTTTGGTCCTTGAATACTCCTTGAAATGTCCTTGAATGTCTTCACAAGAAGCCTGCACGGACCCTGAATTCTAGTAGCCCTAGCAAAGTGCATGGGGGTATAGTTTACAAGTGACTCTTGTGATACTCCATGGTGTGCCACTCAAACCATTGCATAACTTGTATGATGTATACTTACATGCTTCCATTTTCACTTTTGCTGATGTTTTAGGCGTAGAGCAAAATGATGCTGTCGATGTAAGTCCTGGCATATTTGATGAATCTGATGATGAAGGCTGGGAATCTGACTCTAGTGGCCACACCAACATAGGAGAACTTTCTTCACAGGACGAAGCTCCTCATCAAAACCCAGCAAAGACAAAACTCCATAAAAATGGACAAAATTGTCAGGCGACTGAGAAGGGTAAGCCTATGCAATTCAAACAACCTCTATCGTCTACCCTTGCATGTGATTCAACAGGCATATCTGAGATCAAAATGGACCCAAAACTAAGCCCTGTGGAACTCCAATCAAATAACGATTTTAAGGATTTTAAGGGACATGAAAATCGACACTCTGCACTACCTAATCATATGGTAGATCAGGGACCCGGTTACTCTTTTATGCCTGGTATTCTGGCTGAAAATGTCTTGACAAGTACAAAAATAGAGTATTCTCCTGATTCACCAATGATTAGACACGAAGTTCCACCTCCTCAAAAAGACGCCTTGTCACCACTGGCAATATCATCTTACGAGAGAGAAGAACGCGCTATGACCGATAAAATAGATGGAAATCCCAACCCTGAGGGGATATCAAGTTTCGCGCAAGCTGTTCTCAACAGTAGAAACAAGATTGCTAATGTACTTTTCAAGGCTGTCATGGACTTTCAGAAGGGTAATTCCAGCAGGGATTCTGGATATGAATCCCTCTCTACAGATACAGCCTCAAGTTCATCCACTGTCCAGAGTACTTCAAAGGAATCCCTGTTTCTCCCAGACAAACTTCTTAAGGAATTCAGCAATCGGTTGACAGCGGAGACAATGTCAAATGGGAATAACACATCTGGTTTACCTGAACCCAACCATTCATCTTGGGCTCCCAATTCGTTGACCAGAAGAAACCAGTCTGGCCAGAAGACAAAAATGCTGATTGGACCCAATGTTATGGCAAACAACAAGAATAGAACAGTTTCTCTACTAACTAGTAGAAAGACTATTAAATTTAACCCATCATTGCCAGGACTTCGTAAGGGGATGAGTTCAACACCGCTGTCAAATGAAAAAAAGAGTATATACATACCTTTGTCTATGGGCTCCAAAACTGTCGATCAGCATGGACGTTTAAAAACATCCGTTTCTACCAAAGCTGTTTTAAAGATTTTTCCAATTCAGAGTGCCTCACCAACTTCTCTTGTTCCAAAGAATACGTTCTCTATTACCAGGGGTTTATCTGAGCCAACTACTGCTCGAAACTCACCTTTAAAGCTCATTCAAAATCAACAGACACCCTTGGTTTTGAAACTTCCACAAGATCAGAAACGGCGACCTTTGATGAGGCAAGAAAATAAACTTCAGCTCGTCGAGAAGTTTGATAACTTTTCCAAGCCAGTTATCAAACTTCAGGAAAGTGGTCGTCCTTGTGTAGCAATATCCCGTCGACGTTCCGTTTCTCTAACCAACTGCTTACCAGTCACAGATTCTGAAATTCTACGTCACAGTACCAATCTATCAGATTTTCAGAGGTACATGCAGAATCATGGAAGGGGACCAGAAGCACTTCCTACACGTAGTCTTCCTGCAAGAGATCGACGTGGTAGCCATCAAAATACTCCCACGTTGCGAGATCGAGGAAATAATTACGAGCAAGGGCAGAGGAGAGTATTGAAAGTGCATCCAGAACTTCATCTTCTTCCTGGACAAGATGGTACTAAAGTTTATAGACGTCTTCCTGGACAAAATGGTGGACAAAATGGTGGACAAAGTCCCCTTGGATCGTCACGGAAAAGGAGTTTTGACTCTTCTTTTTTTAATTTCAATGAGAAGACATCGCCAAAGAGGACGTGCCGGAGGTCAAACGACAACGAAGAGAAATCGAGCCATGAAAAAGATTTGTTCACGTTAAAGCTTGGTGCTGGAAAAGAGAAAATAATGGGTGGCTTGACAAACAACGAACGGATAAAGAAACACCATGAAAATCTACTGAAGGTCAATGGATATCATCCTGAGGTGTTTGATATGGAAGTAGAAGGAAGTAATAGAGGGTATGGCAAATCAAGCTGGAAAGAGGACGAAGCACGAGAGTCCAGAGCTGTGAGAGACTTTGCGGAAAGTAAACCAAGAAGACACAGCCAGAAACTGTTCACAGAGGGAACAAGATCTCCCTATCCATTGGTTAAGTTGAATCCGTCTGACAACATGAGAATACCTTGGAAAACAAGCAACGAAGATAGCACCAAGAAAACCAGTTGTGGAAGTTCTAATAAAGATACTAATACAGCGGATGATAGATATCATACGTCTCGTGGAAGATTGGTCAGAACTGATAACGAAGGCATCTCGCCAAGTTACAGAGATCATCGTACACAACTATCAAGAAGGGGAAATACCTTGGAAGAGTTCAAGAAAACGTCGCCTGGGATTAAAAGAGCAGGAGATAAAGATTCCACAATAAGAGCAGCTCATTTGTCTGAGAAAATCAGAAGATCTTCGTGTACTAGAACATCTCAAGATGACAGCAATTGCTATAAAGATTATAGAAGGTCTTCCTACGATAGTGCAACTGAAGAAAGCTGTTCTGGTAGATGTCATACAGCAAGGATCAGAAAAAGTTCCTCTGAGACACACTTCTTTCCTGGTAGAAATCCAAGACCGATTTTGGAAGTGGGAGATCAGAATTATAAGACCTCGAATCGAAACAAATACTCTACACACCAGAACGATTCTCCATGCTCACATTCCCACGAGAAGTTGACTTCAAGAAAGAAACTGGCACAAGCGACTGTAGAAAAGACATCGACAGGAAAACTTCATTTGTCAAGAAGAAAAAGAGACCGTGAATCCAAAGACAAGGCCCAAGAAGTTTGTTTTAACAAGACTTTTAAAATAGACAAAGTACCACGTGTTTTGGAGTCCTATGATTGTTGTACTTCCGGTACATGTACGAAACTCTTTTGTCTGAACTGTGGGAACTTCCCATCGACAATACAAGATTCATCTGTATCGAGTGCTGACAGTTTTTATGGAGACTGAGAGGGTTGGAATGTATGATAGGAAGCATTTATGACCATCGTGCTTAGGTTTGGTTTGGTTTGCAGCAAAAGATTATTGAGTTGAATTTGATACCATGGTAACCAAAGTGACCTTAAATTCCAAGGACTTCGAAGGTAAAAGTGGACACTACTTTTAAAACGTTATGTGAGACTGGTTTGCACTTGCAGACAAAGTTATGCATCATATGCAGACGCATTGCAGGTCTTCTACAACAAATGTGAGAGGTGACAGTTGCTGTAAATGAGCAATGCCCAACTGACACGACAGCCTCAGTGCAGCTCTTCTCTAACAGGTGTTAGGAAAGACAACTGCTGTAAATGAGCAATGCACAACTGGCACGACAGCCTCAGTGCAGCTGTTCTCTAACAGGTGTTAGGAAAGACAACAGCTGATTATGAGCAATGACACAACAGCCTCAGTGCAGCTCTTCTCTAACAGGTGTTAGGAAAGACAACTGCTGTTTATGAACAATGCACAACTGTCTGCATATGGTATGGTCATGTTTGTACTGCAAGTGTGAACCAATATTTTTTTTCGTACAGACCCCTTGCAGTACGTCGGAATGCAGCTCAATGTGGAGGACAATACAATAGGTTTCCAATTCAGGAGATTGATATTCTTTTGCTTTTTCCTCCAAATTGAGCTGCTTCGACGTCACGTGCAAGGAGTATGTACACTCTTCAATAAGCCCTTTGCAGTACATAATCATGTGACTCACTGACGTGCAAAACATTTCACGTTTTTCCTCATTTAAAAGAGCTTTTGTTAGGTTACCAATGCCATAATCAAAACGTTTTTTTGAAACGATTTTTTCCCTAACATACTTTCGATCTCAAGATACTAAACATTTCCAAGTTTGCTTGCCATCCAGCCCAGCCTTCCCCAAGGGACCTTGAGCAGAATCCATTCATTATTATGCTGATACAGCACGTGACTATTTGATGCAAAGAACCTATTGGACAAAAACGTTGGTTCAACTAAAGACCTTAAAATGTTAATCACAGACAAGATACCTGTCAAGAGCTTTATTGACATAACATTCGAGTCTATTGCCCCAGTGGGGGTCTATCTCCAAAGAATGAAGGTTTGCCGCTGAGAAAAGCTACAATGTTGCCTTGAATTGAGCCAAGGTCAACTGGAGTTGAGTCAACCGGAGTGTCTAGTGGATTCTAGTGCTTGACATGCTTTCCGTCTGCCAGATGGCAACTTAGGTGAACTTGGTAGGAATTTTTCGGTCATTTGAAAAAAAAGTTCCAATTTGAGTACAAAATAATTTTTTTGCTGCGCTTTTTCACAGATTTCTTTCAATGTTGCGTAAGCATCCAAACGCGACGAGGAACAAAATAATTTGAAAAATGTTTGGTAAAATTCAAAGATACACAAAAATATGATTGTCAGTTTTTCTTTCTTCCTTACTATTTGTGTGTTTTTTTTCTTTTCCTTTTTTTCATTGCAATTCAAGTAGTTCCGAATATTATTTCCCTATTTTCATCCATCAAACGTCTAGTTTTGGTTCAGTAGCTTATTGCGTATATTTTTCGAGTTTGGATGACTGCGCAACTTTGGGGGAGGGGAGGGTCATTGCCATAACCGCTAAGCATGACGGTCATTCTAAACAAACACATATACATATAACTTATGATTTAAAGTTATTTAGCTTCCAAATGACATTTCCAAAGTTTAAATGTTTTATAAACAGATATATTAACTGTATTGTTCGTCGATTTTTAAATATTTTTGAATAAAAGTCTTTAGTTTTTGATAATTATATTAGGTTCTTTGAAAACTGCTCATCGCAATCTGCAAAAAAATGGCTTTACAGTGGTCTGTTCGGAGAATAAGACGTGAAAAAAAACCCAGTTACTATAGCGAAAATGAAGTATTGACTTCCTTTTCATGTTTTCCTTCCTTTTCTTTTCCTTTTTTCTCTTTTCTTTACTTTCGCTTTCTCTTTCACTTCCGTCTCTCTCTTTCCTTCTATTCTTTCTTTTTCAATCTCTTATTTTCTTTCTTCATTTTTTTTTCCTTTTCTTTCAGTTCTTTCTCTTTACTTTCTTTTTCTATCTCTCTTTTCTTTGCATTTTTCTCTTTCTTTTCTCTTCATCTATTTATTTATTTTCCTTTTCTTTTATTTCCATCTCTTTTCTTTTCTCCTTTTTCTCTCTTCTCTCATTCATTTTTATTTCATTTTAAAACATAACCTATACTTCATCTTCAAACAACTCCACCACATGAAGTCCACTTTCATCTAAAGCGAACCAGACTCCCCGTGGTTCACATTTCTATAGATCCTGCACGGCTCGCAGCTTACCATCTATGTATCTGCTATTTGTTTCCTTTACTCCTAAGGCATTCTACCATGTGTATTTCGCCTACATGACGCCAACCTACACAGCCACACTGTCGCTATCCATTCACATATCGTGACTCGTCCAACACGAGATAAGTGAGTCAACACTTATATTGACGTATAAGCTCGACCTCATCTGCACCTCCGGGCTTCATCTGCACGGAACGCTTTCCCTTGCAGCCTGTCAACAACATGTACTCTATGGAAACAACCTCTCTCCCCAATGTTCTAGCTCTCTCGGAGAATTCCTAACGAGGATAAGACATTATAGGAAAACAATGTGCTAAAATTTCATATTATTTTAGTACTAGATTCATAGTGTAATCGTAGTATCGCGTGCGCATCCTGCAAGGGCCCAGTGAGTTTGAAACGTTTCTCATCGAGTCTCTAATCAACCTTAAAGTTAAAAATTAAGAGAAGTACTTGAGGCAAATATCACCAGTCATAACAACTTTGATAAATCACACGACATTTTCATGGATCACCAAAATATAACCATACAGGTGAAAACTGGATCAATCTTGGACACATCTGAGCTTCCTTGCTCTAAAATATGCTCTAGAATCTGTTTCTAGTTTTGCAAACTTTTTTATAGTCATTCTTGAGTGTGGGTAGAACAATCTTCACTACAGGCACCCAGGTTCGCGTGACTGAGCAACTGGAACAATTGTATACTTGAACTCCTCTGTTATTTAATTAATGTTGTTCGACAATAGCTCGTTTTAGATAAATAAAAGTCTGTAGCCGGCGCTGGAGCAGGCAGACTGTCGGCGACCAGTCGACATGACAAGTCACTTCATCACTTAGTCAAGGTGCTGTGGAATGTACACGCATTGACCAAGAACAAACCGTTAGCAAGGAAAGGCATTTGAAACTACCCAAAGCCGGCGGAGAAGGCGCAGTGTAAAAAAGAACCAGCACAATCTTAAGGGGACAAATTTTGCACTGAAAATGATCTGTCTTGACCGGCTTTCAGCCTACGTGCTGTTCTTCTTCACCCAAACTATGATGACAATCGAGTTTCTGATCATGAAGTTTCTTCATCAAATTCCTGTTGTAAACGTCCTCTGCACAGAGAAATGGTTCAGCTGGACAGCACGGACATACATGCCCAGGGAACAGTACTGGGACACTGCATTTAAGTGGGTTATGTACAAACTCCAGACACGCGTCGTGAAGTTCGCAAGCTTGAAAACAGCAAAAACTGGCCTGCCCGCACCCAATCCTTGCGTTATGCAAATTGAAGGCCAATTCCATAAAGATGTAAGGCTGCTGAGTTTTGCTAAAGGAAGGAGACCCTTGGTGCTGAACTTTGGAAGTAACAGCTGACCTCCGTTTGTCGAGAAGATGCAAGAATTCGGCGAAATGCAGAAAGATTTTGCTGAACTTGCAGACTTCTTGGTCGTGTACATCGAAGAGGCTCACCCTGTAGAGGGCTGGATGTTGAAGGTGAGTCAGGTAGCATATACATTAATGAAAATATAGTAATAATAAATATAGTTATTTAAATAATGACTTATGATATTCCTCATACAAAATAAATGGGAATTAACAGTAGATTTCCTTCACGAAATTTTATAAGATTTTAAACTAAAAGTTATGTCATAAAAGACCTATATTGTTAAGATATGTTAATTTAACTTTTCGTTCCGAAGTTTCTTTGAAAGACACCTTGACAGAAAAGCTTTAGTTCGTAGGACAAACAAAACGAGGACAATGCAGACTCTGTTAATATTGTCTATATTTCGTTCTCTATATAAAGGATTTTTTTAGCTTTTTAAAATGTTTTTAAACAAACAAGTTTTGACCTTGAAGCATGTTGGTTCGGGTTCAACTGAACGTAGATATCACGAAGGAGTGAATCATCTCGTTGTAGCCCTTGGGGCATTTATCGTCTATTATTCTATACATATAAATAGTTTTGCTGTTTTTCAGTATGACTGTTATGTAATACGACGTGTGTGATTTTCCGTAAGGCCAAGATAATACTTAACTCAACACGATATCAATGTGAAAAATGGAGCCAAGGCATAACAACAACACTGGCTTTCGATTTTACGACGAACAAACAGGAAAAGATTTACTGGGAAGAAAATTAGATCAATATATATTCAAAAACAAGATGAAAAACAACGCGTTTAAATGCTTTTCCATCATTCTCACTTTTAAAAACTTCAGAAAGGAAACTAAAAGGACGAAAGAAAAGGAAAAATTAATACGTGAATGCGCGAATATTTTTCACACGTGTCTCAGTTCAAATCTTTGACTTTTTTTAGCTTTTGTGTAGACTATTCTAATAATAATAATAATAATAATAATAATAATAATAATAATAATAATAATAATAATAATAATAATAATAATCTAATTTATATAGCGCCTAACTCCCTTTAGCCCAAAGGCGCTGTTTACAGATATCTATGTATAAAACTAAAAATATGTACTACGTTTTATAAAAAATAAAAGTTTTGAGTTTTTTCTTAAAAAGTTCTAAACTGTTCGTGGTTCTTAAATCGAGGGGAAGTTTTGTTTAATGATTTTTTCTTTTCCCAGTATGATATAAGTTCAGTTTCCTTAACGTGCGGATTTTTAAACAATATCTTCAGCTCTTCCTGTGCTTTTCAATAACCCGATCTAATAATAAGGTAACACTTCCCTTCTAGACATGTACGTGCGCACCAAGGCCCTTCAAGGGGGAAGGGGTGGAAGGAATTGACTGACAGTTGAGATAAACAACTTTGTCCTGTCTGCACTAGATATTGATCCAACGTTAACTTTGACTCACGCAAACTCTAATACAGAATTAATTAATTCGTAATATTATTGCATATTGATAAATTAATGTGGCTATCCGTTTTCTTTCGAGGAACTCGTTGGTAAACTTTAATATTTTTGTCAGGGTTGAGATTATATTTATGGTAATTTAAATTGTTTCGAAAAATATTTTTTATTATCCTTGGAGTTTTGACAAAAAAAAAAAATTTTGCAAAATTATTTTGTCACGGCATATTCCAACGATTTGACCCCGTTCAATATAGGGCTGTTAAGTGTGACGTCAACTGAATAAAAAAAAAACGACTTCCGGGACCAAAAAGAAAAGCAGTTTTATAAAGATTTTTCTTCGTGACATGATTTGTTGTCCAAAGTCCTAAATTTCAGGTGGAGGTTATATTAAATCATTGAAAATATTTTTCGCTTTATTTTAGCATTTTTATGAGCAATTGGACCCGAAAATACGTCACAACTTAACAGCTCTATAATCTTACATCAGTGCCGTGTGGCGAGACCCACAGACTTGGAGCACGCGCGCATTTTGGCGGGAAAGTTCCCGCTAATTCCACAGGAATCCCATCACTATAAGCCATAGAAAAATATAGAACCTCTCAAACATTTCGACTTTTCTCATGGAAAATAGTACTTATTAAAATCCTGTGTTTTAGGAGAAAGGGGTACGCTAATGGTAGGTATCGTTCACGTGACACTTTGCAAGGTCACGTGTCAACAGTTATAATTTGAAGAAGAATTTTTGTCTTCTTGAAATATTATTAGTTATTATCCTGCCAATAGAAAATAGTTCCTTTTGCTAAGTTACTAATTCTTTTTTTTTTTTCAAATTCTCCAGAACGGCAAGATTTTCAATCAGCATCGGAACGAGCATGACAGAATTAAAGCAGCACAGATCCTCGGCCAGCATGCACCGTGGGCTCAAATAGTGGTTGATAACATGGCTGACGAAGCGATGAAAGCATACGGTGCCTTACCAGAACGGCTTTATATCATACATGATGGTATCGTGGTAGAAGAAGGAGACGTTGGACCTCGTGGATACGATCCAAAGAGAGTAAGAAATTGGTTGAATGACTTCAGACAGACGCAAAATAATAATCTACCACAATAAGACATTTTCAAAATTCTTATTTTATTTTTTTGATTTTAATACATTCTTTATGGAGCTGTTAAGTTGTGACAAGAGAGCATAAATAATAGAGGAAAACTTCTTAATAGCGGGGGCGCCCTGTGAATTCCCGGTTGGGCTATTTTTAGCATCCAAGTTCGTTTGGTTTTTTATTTTTTGATGGCGTGGACGTGTGCGCGCGCGCTCAAACACGACATACTTCTCGTCGATTTTTGTCAATTTTTTCGACAAAATCTATTAGATAAAGCAAAAAGATCAGGATTGGCTACGTTTGTTTCCCTGATAAAACACGACTGAGGCTGTTGAACACCTAAAAAGACGCGAAATTTATGTTTTTCCCAAAAAAATCTTTACATGTTTTCACTACTTCCAGGTTTGGATGAAAGGCAGGAGTAGGGTGAGGCGAAATTTGACTTTTTGCGGATGCTAAAAATAGCCCCAAATAAAGCGAAAAACATTACCAATGATCCACCTGAAATAATTAGGACTTTGGACAACAAATCCTGTCACAAAAAAGTAAGAACAATCTTTATAAAACTACTTTTCGTTTTGGACCCGGAAGTCGTTTTTTTATTCGATTGTCGTCACACTTAACAGCCCTATAAAGGGTTGTCCCGTTCAGCAAAGCTGGTTTAAAGGGAGCCCTGTTTAACAAAAAATGTAAATGTTTAACATTACTGGGTTTGGGGTTTCGTAGTTCATAAGGTACTTCTTGGCCGGTATTTTACTAAATATATCCATATATACCAACGTGTGTAGCGAATGGACACGTGCTGTAAATCAGCATCATAAACAACCCACCTATACGAAAACCGCTGACATAGTGGTCGTGTTCGCCGGCTCAGGAAGCCGTGAAGCGGATTACATTTACAGTCTTGTTGCTATGACAACCATAAGGGAAAATCCTACTCCTTAAGGTTTGATGATCCAGACAGGCTGTAAAACTGCGAAGCGTCTTCCTGCTTGTGCGAAAATGTCCTCAGTCAACTGTTTTTACACGTATGGGGTTTTGTCTTCATTCTTTTAAGATATACGTTGTTACAAATGTTACAAATTACCATTAGCTCGTTCAACTTGTCCCGAGAAAAGCATTATTAAGGCCCGTTTACACTAGCAAATTTATCGCGCGACTTGAGCGGCGATTTTATGGCGATTTCACGGCGATGATCGCAGCTACGTCGCCGCCAATATTCAAACATGATCGAAATTTAGTGCAACTCGCTGCGTTTTGGGTCGCGATAAAATCGCCATTGAAATCGCCGCTCAAGTCGCGCGATAAATTTGCTAGTGTAAACGGGCCTTTAGAGATTACGAGAAATTATGTTACACGCGCAAATCCCGTTGTATTTTTCCTCTCGCAGAAAATTGTTTCAAACTGCAGGTTCCACTTTTCCTGTAACAAGAAATTGGAAAGTATATACAAGATGCGCGCGCATCTGTTCCACGCACAAGCATCTCGAACCACAGGCAGCCCAAGCAATGATTTTGTGAAGTCCGTGGTATGGTTTTCATAGGAAAACTCGAAAAAGAAGATAAAAACTACAAAACATCAATAAATATTTAGTAACTGAAAACACATTTGAATGAATATTTGCATGACTCTCTAATTGATCCTTCACATGATTTTTCACAGCTTTGCTATTTTTGTTATTTGTGGCCTTGCTTGGGCTGCCTGTGTTCGAACAACCTGTAGTTTGATTTGTGAGACAAGTTGCATGAGACATTGTTACTGACGTATGATAGCGTCATTAGATACGGAAAAAAGTTATTTTCTCAGTTAAAAATCTGCAATCAGTATTTATCATTAAAACCGATGTTTTTAACTGACCTTGTTTTAGCTTTATCCTTTTCTCAGATTGTGTTTGTATTTTTTGGATATTCTTTGCTTTTTCTTTTCTCTTTTTTTCTTTCTCTTTTCAGGTTTTGATGTGACGTTATTGCTGCAATGTTGGTTGAATTTTCTTCTATCTTCTTCTCCACGAAGCTTTTTTTTCCTTTCTCGTTCTTCTTCTTTTTGCTCTTCTTCTTCTCCTTCCTCTTCTTCTTGTTCTTATTCTTGTTCTTCTCAGTCTTTGTCGTCTTCATTATCATTGACTTCTTCTTCCTTTTTCTTCTAAATGTTGTTGTTGTTTATTGTTGTAGTTTTTCTTCTTTGTTTTTCTTTCCAATTTCCCCCGGCTACATATTTCCTTTCACATCGCCTGGCAAAAGCGCGGCTGCTTCATCCAAGAATGCATTTACCTTTAAAAACAACTCCATTAACAAAGCCCCAATATCTCCTCGAGATTTCATTCTTATCAAGCGAATCCAAAAAGCCGACAATCTCCTTTGTTTACATCTATATGACGAACTGTTTACCTTAAACAGACGATTAGGTCATAGCACTGTTACAAGACACGGTCAAGGCTGCCAAGCCATCACTGCAGTCTGTCTCCCTCAAAAATCCATTCAAATGTCAACCAAAATGTGTGACAACTCACCTAGAATAACTACCAATTGTTAGCAAAGTGATTTTAATGAAAACAACTATAAATTTTCTCAGCAATTACTCATTATATCCAGCAACAATAGAGTAAACTCTAAAACAAAGGACTCAGCTTAAGTCAACAGTCTTTTATAATAACGATAGTCGAAGCCATGGTAATGTAGTTTAGAAACCGACTTACCAAGACCTCTAGCTCGGATTATCTACTACCTTTGACGATAGCCGCTTCTGTCTTCTCTGCTACAAACATTCAATCTCTTTATTTGTACTTTTTAAGACGACATGTAAGTTTGGTGACGTTTAATGGCTGGAAAAGAGGACGCCGATGGTTCTAAACATCAAGTTTAATCTAAGTTGGATATAATTATTAAGTTTACCAAAGGAAAGTCACAGTTTGTACGGCAATAATCAGCTTTTACCAATGATCTTCGCTCTCTATCAACTTCAGAAAGATTTTGGGTTAAAATCTGCTAGAGTTGGTTTCGTAAGAGAGATGATTTTGCATCGTAATTTGTGATGCTTCAGCTGTTTGTGTACAATCCGTTGATCAAAGTACAATTAAGTGGAATAATTTGAAGTTAAACTGGTCGAGTTTTGTGAGGTTTTCATCGCCGTCAGTACTTAATTCTGTCTCTATATACACTAGAAAAGTTAGAACATTCAAAAGAAAGGTATTCAGTTTTTATCAACTGTAATGGCATCTAAAGACAGTAAAGTAAAAGGCCTCGGTAAGGACCCTTCTCTGTGCAGACTTGGTCAGCGTATGATCAGTACAATGCTCAGAGAAGAACGGATCGCAGAGAGAGACCTGCAGGAAAAACTCAAAGCCATTTCTGCGAAGGAGCACAAATCGATGGTCAAACTTGGCTGCGATTCGTTGGAAGTTCGACATGACTTGACTCGACAGAGATCAAGTTCTCCCATCCCTGGAGGAGAAGGTCTGAACATTACAAGAAATAAAGGAAGGGAAAGTCCAGTTAACTTGGATACTAATCCTGCACGTCCTGGTTTACAAGGTCGGCGAGCCATAAGCATGATAGATTACAAGCAGGAACAGATACCGACTGAACAGAGACGCGTTTACCAGGTTAACAGCAGTGAAAAGACACGGAGCTATTTAAGATCCTCCTCTCAAACCAACCCTACGATAACCGTCGAAAATCACGTTGAAAAATCTTTGAAAGCAAGTGACGGAAAGATTCCTAATAACAAAACTAGTTCTACAATGGATGGTATGAAAAGTTTAAGTCTGGAAATGTTGAATACCACAAATTCACAGCTCATTGCTTCGTCAAATGGAAACACTTCTCCGATTACCTCGCCAAGACTTTTGAAAAGAAGACCTGTTTCTGATATTAGTTCGTCGTCATTCAGTCAAGTTTCTTGTTCATCTGAAGTAGATGAAGTAATCGTTGAGAAAATAATGTTAGAAAAAGGACTTTTGGCGAAAGTACCACAGAAACCCTCTACCCCTCCATTGAGGGAACCACAGAGACCCTCTACCCCTCCCCCCGCAAGAAGATCTCAAACGACTTTGTCTGCAGACTTCAGGAAAGTAAGGCCTTCGTCGGCTAGAATGGTAAGGCCAAAATCACCAGCTCCAGTTGGGGGTACACAAGAGACTGTGAGGGGTAGGGAGAGGATACGATTGGATTTGCCTCAAGGTTCGACTCCAACAAGAAGTCGTTCCCCTTCTCCCTCCCCCTTGCGTCTTTCACCTGAGCCTCTCACCTGCAATCTTGGTCGCAGGGGGTCTGGTCCCCCCAGGATTAACGTCAACAGTTTACCGCCTTCTTCTCCTCTACGAAAAGGACTAGGTACTAGTGACGTCACTCAGAGTCTTTCACCGAATTCCCCTGATGCTTTGCGACGACGACTGTCTGCAAATGAGGAAGATCTCCAGGACAGAGTACAAGGGTTCTTGAAAACACTTGGGAAAAAGTAGAATGAGATGCGATGAATTATGTAATGGTATTAGTACTGAGTGGAGTGCAATTTGGCTTAGCTGAAATCGCAAGAGTGATTACAAATCACGAGTGTGATTTCAGCCCAAAATTGCACTCCACTCAGTTCTATTACCTATTAATCATATCCGTTTTGAAATCTCAATATATTCAAATACTCAACAGTTATATGTAGCTTCAAAAGTGATAATCTCCTTTGCAGCCGTTTTTAGTGTCGGCCTCGATTTCGAATCCCTCCCACACATTATATTAGTGGGGAGGGATTTGAGACCGACACTAAAAACGGCTGCAAAGGAGACTACGAAAGTGATTGGTTGACAAAATGATGCAATTAATGATTCAAAATAGTGCAATTAATGCTTAAATCGCACACTTTGTAGCCAATCAGATTGCAGGATTTGCTAATGATTTCAAAATGGATATCATTAGATGTGTAATCGCTGCCGGTTATTACAGTTGAGAACGCAATGAGATATTCTTTTGTTTTAAGAATCATACAAGTGAGGACACTATCGGGTCGATACAATGCTTGTTGTCTCATTTGCATCTCATTTGCTTGCATCCATAATATTTGCTACTGTGATGTAGCTTTAGAGGTGAAATAGATATTATCACATCTTAAAACTCTGATATCGTTTTTATTCACGAGTTTCCCGTATCATATCGTGAACAAGCGAGTCCGCGATTATATATTATTATATATCACGAGATTTTATTGGACAGTTTGCCGTGAGGTGATATCGTATCACTTCACTGATATGGTTTTTACTCACGGCTTTATTTCATGGATATCGACCTAAATGTGTAATAAAAACAAATAGCTCACCGGAAAACTTAGTTAATATAAAGTTTTCTTAAAAACTTTATGCTAAAATCATTTTCCCGTATTTTTTAAGCATCGACAATAATAGATTCTAAGTTCACTTCAACAATCACTGAGCACAACACGACTCAATAAATTCTTACATGAAACCAGTAGATTGCCTTGGCAACCAAACATGCGCACTACAAACATACTAGCAGTTTACCTAGGCAACCGCACATGCGCAATAGCACGGTAAATCTCGAGTCATATCGAAACAAGACATCGATTCAAAAGGATTTTTTTTTGAGGAAGTTAAAAAATAAAATGATGCAACAAATTGCCACGCGTCAGGAATTGAACCAAAGAGAGGGGACTGGGGAAGGGGGATCTTACAAAATAATCGATGAGGAAGAACGAGCACAAATGAATAGATTTTTAATTACTGACAAATTGACAAAATGTCGGAAAAGCGAAAGATACCAGGAAATTAAAAAGAAAGCCGTTACATACACAAGTGTCTGATGCAACGTAAAAAAAATACAATATAATACAATACTATATATATCTAAACTTCGCATTCAATATTGTGTTCAGAATCGATAATTCATTAAAGTAGTTTTTTCCTTTCAGATGTTTAAAAAACCTCTCTAACCTCATTGGCATTTTGAATAATAAACGATGGTCCAACTACGCATCTGGCGCGCCCACTGAAAACACTGACATCTCTGGTCAAAAAATATATTTTTTAAGAAAATATTCGCCTCTTATTTAACCGACCATTTGCTTAGAGGCTACAAATTAAACCCTAAAAGCTCAAAATCTGACAGTTTCACAATCCAGCCTGTCTGCCGCCATGTTTTCTGTAGGCTGTGGTTTGAGTTAGGCAATCGTTCTCCCCCACTCATGCAACACACATTCAAATTCAAACCAGTCATACACAGGGGATATGATGATAATGGACTCCTTAAGTTTGGGCGCGACGTTTGCTTATATTAAAAAAATATAAAGGTAAAGTAACTATATTTAACGTCGGTAGTTCCTTCAGCTACGTGGCTGGTATCAATGGAAGCCGACGGTGCGCACTTTACTCCCCCTCTCTATCAGTGCTCTGTTTTAAGAGTATTCAAAGCTGAAGCTACACGGATTAAAGAGAAATCGAAACAGACGTGGAGATCCTGACGGATCGAACCGTGGACCTCTAACTCTGAAGGCCGCGCAACTGAGCTACGCCTGCTCCTAAATAATATGATAGTCTATCTTTGATTTTTAAAAGCCCCTCTGTATTAAAGTATCATCATGTCCGTACCGTGCGAGGGTCAAGATGGGGGGGGGGGGGTCACCAACTATCAGTTGTCACTCAGTTAAATTTCAAATTTTCAAATTACTTGTCAGTTGGATTTTAGGAAAGACAAAGGTCATAACACCATAGAAGTTCTGTCTTTTTTTACATTGAGATATCTTGAGAAATTCGAAATTTCTGATACAAATACTGTAGCTAGCCAAAGGCTGTGACAAACAGAGCCTGTATGGGCTACCTGTGGTTGGGTCCCTAGGGAGAGGGAGGGAGGGGAGGGACAGTAAGTGAGTCTGCTCTGCACTGACTTTTAGATTGCGAAAATGGGAAATATTTTAGGGAGTCTTGGATTTTCTGCGTAATTCTCCTATGACGCTCACACATGCAGAAACATCGTTATGAGTTATATTTTGCTATTTTCGTCTAACTCTTTTTTAAAATAGGCTCCCTGTAATTTTTTACGCTTGCCAGATTCCTCAGTCGCCAAACTCCTCGGACCTGCAGCGTCTGTTCTGAATTTTCCTCTCATTATCACCGGGTCAACTCACTCGTTATCATGGCATATCAATTACAGTTATCTGTTCGTACATGACTAAGTGACCCTTGACTTGTTGACATCTTCAGTCAGTCACAATACTTGTATTCAAGACAAGTAAAGCAGGACTAGAGCAAGAACTTGTGCTTTCTTCACTGACCGACTGATGTCTCCATAGCGATATCTTCTCTTCAGGAATAGAATACACTGAGATATATTATTATAAACTTGATGTTCTAAAACGACTGTTTTACAGATAGTTTGAGGCTATCCACATTGGGGCCAATTATAGACTCAGTAATTGGAGTTCACGGGTGGCAACTAACACCCGACCGACCTTTCATTCATGCGGGGTTTCCCTTGATATCCTACCCCATTCACCATGGTTTTTCCCTGAGTGATTTTCAAAAAACCGCATTCTGCCACGCCTATGTACCTGGTACCCGGGTTTTAACCTGACATGGTGTCACTGCGGGTGGCAACTGTAGAGCAGTCCCACCCTGTTCCCCACGGAATTTCTCTTTACGGTTTGCAGTGAATGAAAGGCGATCAATATTCGAGTAGGTACTCGGTGACAGGACTCAATTAGTGACCGCAGTGCAGATGAAAAAGTGCCAGACAACTGATATATTTTTGCTCTATTTGGCAACTAGTAAAGCCACGGGACACGTGGTGCAACATTGCACACGTAACCGATGTTGCAAGTCATGTAATACGACGCAACTTGTTACACGCAATGTTGCTGAAGTAGAAGACGATCCTATTTCAACAACATCGCCTGGAATATTACACGTGATGTTTCACCTTGTATGCGTGCCTTAATTCAACACTATTTCAGTATGGGCTGGTATCATGAGGTGCCGGGTCATGAGCCAAAAACATTTGGCACTAAACACAATAAAACTAGTACTTGCCGTAGGCCAAAAAATATCAACAAGGGCGTGCGTGGATGGTGTCACAGCTACTTTTGTTGCTATTATCCCCCCTATCAGGACTGGATATTGCTGTTACGAGAAACAAATTACTCCATCCCCGATTCGCCTCCAATTTTGATCAAACTTTTCAACATTTTTGCGAGCACGGATAAAAAAACTATAAAGTCTGGTTCACACTTGACAGAAGCATGAGTCATAAGCATAAAAAATATTATGTTATGCTGGTTCACATTCGTATTTAAAGCCTTAAAACTCTCTCGAAGAAGCATGTCCCAACAGGAATGACCTTTTGGTCACGTTTATATTCAATACCTTGAACGATACACTGCACTGATCTCTAATTCTTAATCCCCTACTCAGTGTAAGGTCGTGAAAACGGCTAGTATATCAACCTGCCATATCGTGTAATATACTCAAAACCATGCCTGAAACAAATTGGCAGTTGTAGTGATGCAATATTTATAGGGTTCAATGTGAAGAACACGATGATTATTATCCTAAGGGAAAAATATAAACACTTTGTTATCGCTGTCTCTTTGCATCAATATCCAGCAACAACAACAAAAAAGAAGTATATACTTCGTATTATTAATTTCTTATCTTTCTTGTTTTCACATCAAAAAGGAAACGGGCGAAATAGTTTTTCATTTTGTATTTTTACGCAAAAACAACTCGTTCAATATTAAAGAGCGTGAGAATCCCATGTTGTTTAGCAACTGACGTTATAGATGAAGGGGAGTTGACTTGGAAAAGAGTCTTCAAAATACTACAAAATACGGTTCTAAAAAAATCTAGACAAATAAAAATTCCTGCGGGTTTTAACGAATATTATGAAGGAATTACTTGTGCATCATGAAGTATACACGTGCAGATTTCAGCTAAGATGTCATTTGAAAAGAATGGTCGATCAAAGTACATTTCATAAATGAACAGGTTCAACACGTTTGTCTAGTATGTATAATGATCCAGCCAATCAGCAGTCGATTATCTCAAGGCTTTTGTTGAATCCTTTCGCGGGCTGGTATATTGATCACGAGGTGATTCGAATCGGTTGGTTGATACTAGAGGCGCTCTGGTTTGGTTTGTTTTTGGTCACTCCGGCTTCTTCGTGCTCTGCCGGGAACGTGAAACCTCGTGAACTTACTCGTAAGTATTTTTATTTTTATTTCTTAAATATTTTTAAACCGTTTTCGATCGGGCAGAGAATGATATGATAATGCGGGTTTATAGCTTTGTTTTGCCGGCACGCAACACATTGGAAATATATTTCTTACTTCACCGTTCTCACTAAACTTATTCTTCTTCCTAGGATATTGGGTTCTGTATTGATAAAGAAGTTCCTAAACATGGCGGAGAAGGATCCTCTGGGAAGCCCAGAAGCAACTCAACCTTTGACAACACCAGATGATGAAGCGAATGGCGATGTACCATCGGTCAAAATAGAAGACAATTCGAATGTCAAGCTTAAGAAAGAAGTTACGCTTTTAAATGGCATTGGATTGGTAGTTGGAGTCATGATTGGATCTGGTATCTTCATTTCACCTAAAGGTGTACTCGTTCGTACGGAATCCGTTGGTCTGAGTCTTGTAGTATGGGCCGGTTGTGGTCTTCTAGCCCTTTGTGGATCGCTTTGTTATTGTGAAATGGGAACGATGATTCCTAGGTCTGGAGCAGAGTATTCCTACCTTAAAGAAACCTTCGGTCCTCTGCCTGGGTTTCTGTACAGTTGGACGCTAGCTTTGATCATTCGTCCGTCGTCTATCGCGATAGTCAGTTTGACTTTTGCGCGCTATGTCACACAACCTTTCTTCCCGGACTGTGAAATAAGTCCTCTTGCCGTTCGTAAAGTCTTGGCTGCAGCTTGTATAGGTGAGTTTATTATCTTATTTATGATCTTTCGTATCTTTAATCTCAAAACTAAAGTCTTAAATAAAATATCGTATGGTAAAATCTTGAACAACTCCGAGCATATCACCATGATGAGAGTTTGAGCGTAAATTACTACCACGACCACGAGTACGATTTGCCACGTCTCAATTCAAGAATTGAACTTGAATTTTCTTCCAGAAATTAGTGAACATTTTTAATTTTAAACCTTCGAACTCATATAAACATTTCGTGAAACCACGATATTTTACTATTATTTACTATGGAATACACTCAGCGTCCTTTCCTCGGCAAAAGTCATTCAAACGTGGTGGTCGAGACAGAACAAGCGGTTCTTGCATCATCCAAAACATTTGCATATCAAACAAAACAATCTTTTCCCGCGCACGATGTCGACGCGTAAATCGAGTATAATGGTTCCAAGACAAAATGTTTTTAAAAAACTTTACATTAAAAAAGTTGTTTCCATTTGTTTCCAAAATGTTTCTGTTACTTGTTAAGACTTCAACACATCTTTTAACATCGCTTTGAACTCAATACTTTGTAATTGTATTCTGTCAAGAGAGAAAATCCGGATGGATTGAGGATCGGGGAATGAATAATAATCTAAAAGTCGTCAATGAATTACGAGAGGGATGAGTTTTCTTCCTTTTGCTGTTATCAGTCGTTTGCTGAGGTCAAGTATATTATCAATGCAGCTTTACTGTAATAAAGAATTAAGGGCATATGATATTTTTCTCTTAATTCTTTATTCTATTATTCACACCGAACGCATTTCATTTCACCAGCTTTACTGTGTTTGGTTTACTGTCAGTTTGTAGTACACCCTTTTCTCTAAATTACTTTGATTCTCAATATTCTGTGAACTCGGACATTTTAACTGGGTGAAATTTTGTCCCCCAGGTTTTTCGCTGCCATGAATCAAAACTAATCAGTCGGTACCTTTTATATTTTTGACTGGCGGCAGTGAAAAACCAAATTCTAATGGGAAACTCGCAACTACAGAGTTCACAGGATATTGAGAATCGTAGTAAAATGTCATATGTATGACACTTGGGTTTGATTCAAAGATTGTCTGTCATCAAGAAGCCTATTTATATGACATTTGATTGAGAAATGAGAAGTGTAGTGTGGTTTTCAAACCATTTTAGTTGATCTCATGCTTGTCAGAAGCTAAAACAGACAAGTTTGTACACATGATGGTATGAAAGCTGCCATGCTGGCATACATGTACAGCATCATATCCAATATGTATAGATATGTGTATACATGTAAATATATGATGGGTACTGAGCAGGCAAATTGCCTAAAAAATAGTAAAAGAACTAGTTAGAAAATCAGTCGAGAGTATACATAATTCATTATCAGCATAGGTTATAAGGAACTTGAATGTTTGCCAATTTGCTTGTCAATGTGAAACCTGACTAACTGTCTTCAATTCCAATTTTCTCCATATAAAGAATGCGAAGTAAATAGAAAACGAACTCAAGCTTACGTTGAATAGAAAATAAAACCATATAAGATAATAAAGGGGGAAAAAAGTCCTCGAGATTATGTTGAATAAATCACAGATTATCTCAATTAAATTTTCATTTCACAACTTTTAAACCCATTAAGTTTCCAATTAATTCATTCTGGTGAGAAGACGTTTTGAAGGTTTTGGTTATTAGTAGAGACGTAGATGTTTAGATCACTTAGAGCAGGCGGCTGGCATCTGGGTGATTTGTTACTTGTCTCACGTGTTTTTCACGTGCCAATTCAACCATTTCGACCAACAAGCAAGATAAATACTGTCAATGATTTCAAAAGAAAGGACAGCACTGTCGATAGATTTGAATGTCATATTTACAGACAAGTCTAACCTACTGGTACCACGCAAAGATAAAGATATTTATAGCGCATTTGGCGGTAAAAAAACAAGCGCGTTTGTATTGGCGCCAAAACTACAAGTTTTCTGTTTCAGAGAGTAGTGGCAAGAGACCTCAAATGGAAGGTTATTATTTTAATTTCAAGAAACAAAAACAAGGCTATTATTATTGTTATATTGGTCAAATCTGCATGTCTCACAGACACTTTCCTCGTTTCTATTGGTAATCACTGATCCACGTCATGAACTCATCAAGACCATAAAACGATCACAACACCGAGACATTCATCCAAGAGGAAAATTAAATTTGATAAGAATTCAGATTATAAATTGATGATAAAGGTGATCGAAGCTGGAGCACCAGACGTATTTTTAACTGTTTAAAAACGTGTACGTTATAGACGTCCCGTTTATACGAAACTGTGCTATTCGGACAAAGATTCTAACGCCTAGCCGAGCAAATACTCCAGTTTCACATTCGATGCAAACCGCTGTTTTTGAAGACCACGGACTCATTTGCACAGGCTTAGCCTCGTTTATAAGTCAGCTATTCAACGACATCATTAAAAGTCCGTGGGATTTCAAAACATTGGTATTGTTCAACTCACACATTCTTTACATTGCAGTTGATTTTTGCAAATCATTAGCAACAGCCAACTGTAATGTAAAGAATGTGCAAGTTAAATAATACCAATCCCACGGACTTTTAATGGTGTATTTGAATAGATGGCTTATAAACGAGGCTAAGCCTGTACAAATGAGTCTGTGTTCTTCAAAAACAGCGGTTTCCACCGAATGTGAAACTGGAGTATTAAGAGAAGGTTCCGTGCAAAAGGTGTGTACTGGTCCAGTATCGTGTAAACCCAGCCCTTATTAATATATGATTTGATTAGATTTTTCACCGATCTGTTTTGACTGGTTTGGCGCTTATTGTTCGTTCGAAAACAATAGACTCACAACACGAGTCACAGCGCATTTGTTTTAGAGCAATGTTGTTTGTTTGCTATCTTGAACATACCACCTTTCTATCTCCGTCACACATTAAACGCGATACATTTTTATTGTCAGGCGCGAAACTACAGGTGCGCGATGCATTGTTTGCCCAAAAACGAAAGCTCTATTGATTTCTATCATCTCTTTCCGCCAACGACAAAAACATATTAGAAGATGTTAGGTAAATAAATGGTTTCTTAACTTGAATATGAATTATTCATAAATCCCAATCATGTTACTATAGCAACGATGAGGATTATCGATACATGACGTCACTAGAACCGACTTCCGCGTTCAAAATAGAAATCTAATAAATTAAATAATTGAGAACGTTCTGTCGCTTTATTTTATGGGTTTTTATGAGTAGTTTGTGAACCGGAAAAAAAAAGTCATCACTTTGTAGCTCTCTAGTTCTGGGTCGGCCACGTGGCTCCAGTGTGTTCACCAAGGGTATTTTGTTTTTGATGATTATTTCATGTGATTTTCTATTCTTATTTCAGCTGTGACAATATTTATCAACTGTGCCAGTGTTAAAGTGGCTACTCGTATCACAGACACCTTCACACTGGGCAAACTGATCGCCATCGCGATTCTCGTAGTGATTGGTATCGTCACACTAGCACAAGGTAAGAACACCTGAACAAACAAAGCTGGTCTGTTTCTCACGCGCCAGCCATCTTGGTTGAAACAATAGATTTGGCCTGAGAAAAATTTGAAACTCATGCATGTTCATGTGCCAAGGTATACACTTATCTCAAAAAGGTTGTCTGAGCCAAGGCAATTGGTAATAAAGCGATAAGCGATAGGTCATCAGTTCCAAGATCCAAGAATAGCTGAAATGACTTATGTTTCTTATTATCATTCTCGCCAAGAACACGAAACTTAGTGTTGATACCTCAACCATTTGGATTTACAGCCATTCTCATACACACGCACGCACTGTTGCGATTTTTTCTGTCGCGACAAAGTAGAGTTTGGTGGACGTCAATCAAAGCGTTTCCATGACATTCCATACGCACATGCCTTTGTAGCTTTGTGTTTTCCGACAGTGCTATGGCAACGATTTTGATTGACGTGCACCAAAAGCCAACTTGTCGCGACAGAAAAATTCGACAGAGTTCGCGTGTGTCTGAGAATGGCTGTAATTAAATTTTCCATAATAACTTTCTGTCTGGCAATGACCTATCGCATTTCCTTTGCTTCCAACAAACTTTTTTGAAATATTTTGGTATATTTATATATATTTAAGGGAAAAAACGGTTTTCTTATTCTGATGGGAACAAGGATGACTGCCGCATGTGGGATGTTTAGCACACCGTTGTATTGATATAACGTCCTAACAGGTCACGTGATCGCAATTAAGCAGTAAAACCGCTGACATATAAAGGCATCGTGTGACCACGGCGCGCCATTATGAGAGAGATCACGTGAACACGGCATTTATTGGATGACAATGAGAACGGACTCTGACATTCTTGTTCAAAAGCTATTGAAGAGCTATTTCTAACACAAGGTTGTTCCATTACGTATTTTAGGGGATGTTAAATACTTAGATGAACCGTTCAAAAACAGCCAAAGTGACCCTGCAGCTATTGGTTTGGCTTTCTACTCTGGTCTCTGGGCCTATGATGGCTGGTAAGTGTAACGTTTTCAGATAACAAGACTGACCAGTTAACTTCCCTCTCTGATCCCCTCGCTCCCTCCTCGGCACTCCTGGTTGGCTTGTTCACAGGCTTTTTAAGAAACTACTTGTTATCGCTAATCGCCACAGCAAGTACAACATGTAATGGCGCAGCTCAATGGGGTCGACTGAAAGCACGTGAAGGCGCCTCAGGTTGGCGCTATATACAGTCCATGTATGCGTTCACTTCCGCTTACGACAGCATTCCGAGATTTCTACGATCGAGATGGAAAATTCACGAGCGATTTAGAAACCTGATTATGTATGAGAATCTTTTCTAACTTGATATGTTTTTGTAGGAATGCACTCAACTTTGTTACCGAGGAGATGAAAAATCCTGCAAGGTGAGAATATCAGACAAATATAAAGTTGTAACTTGCTATACTATACTTCTGTCTTGAATAACGATGTATATATAATCTAGCTTCACCGGAGTTCGTATCTTTAACAGGGACCTTAAACAAATCAAAATCTAGAACGGGAACGTCAGTATATATCTGAACGAGAAAAGACGATATCGTTCTCGCCAGAATCCAATATTCAGCAATTGCACGTCGTTCACGTCTTGAGATCAAGAAGTAACGAGAAGTAATAATAATAATAGTAATAATAATGATAATAATAATAATAATATTAATAATAATAATAATAATAATAATAATAATAATAATAATAATGGGTTCTTATATAGCGCATTTCACATCGTCTCAATGCGCTTTACAATTTTTACACAGTGGAGGACTTTACGGGCTGCATATTAAGGCGCTATTGGCAGCCGTGCAGCTTACAATCATGAGTGAATTGTTAGTAATTAGTGTTATGCCTCCAAATTGGGATAGGCTGTTGAACCGGGAGACAATCCCTACTCTTACACGAATAATTCAACAGGTTCTTTTATGTCCCCCATTTACAGGTTAAGGAAGGGTAATAGGTAACACCTATTTCCAGATCTTCCACTATCATTATATTCAGTTCTGAAACCTCGGATCTCACATCTCCGTCCTAGATTTCGAGGTGCTTAAGTTCCCTAATATCTGAACTAAGCAAGATTATCGTTGTTTCTAGGGATCTACCTCGTGCACTGATGATTGGCATCCCCTTGGTAACCATTTGTTATCTGCTGACCAACATCGCTTATATCGCGGTCGTTGGAGGTCACGGAATTCTGCATTCTGGAGCTGTAGCTATGGTAACGAATAAGACCATCCACTCATCCATTCCATCTAACCCATATCACCCTCCCATTCATCCTTCCATCCACCAGTACTACCCATTCATCCATTCCATTTCTCCCTATACCTCGGCCATCCATCCATTCATATACCCCATTTATCCATCTCTCAGTCCTACACTATCTATTTCCCTATACGTTAACATACGTTTTACGTGGGGATAATATAACGCGCGCCCTGAATGAGGAATTACTACACCTACAGCAGTTTCGCGATGACTGCGAAAAATCCACGGTATGATGCCGTACCGTGCCGTGCCGTGCCCGTATCATGCCCCATGAAGCATTCTGGCTGAATAGAGCGGTTTTCGTGTGAGTGGGAAATGGTACGGCCGATTCATAGCCGTACCGTATCTTACCACAGCTATACTTACGCGTTGTGATTGGATGAATTACTGGAAGACAATGGAAAGCCATTTCAGTGTTACGGCATGTCGTACCGTGTACGTGCGGTAAATCAGTACAATATGTTTTCCACTAATACGAAAATACCTCTAGTAATGCGGCCTGTTCAACACACGTCTCTGATTCAGTTCCGTTAATCGGTTTGATACAAGGTAGTTAACAATTAGTCCTCGAGTCCGAATGGTCTATGAGTACTCGTAGGGCGAGAGGGCGAGAGGTCTAATTGTTTTAGTAAAAACCTACTAATCGGTCCAATAAAAGGATGAAAAAAGTTTTGGATTTTGCTTTAAATATAATTTTTTTGGTTTTCAAAACCGGCGCTTTTCGCTACTAGAGGTCCATCACTAATAGATCCCTAGTAGCTCAGCCAATCGTAGGGCTCGATTGGTGATAGACCATTAATAGGTTTTTTATAATAATGATTAGTCTATGTTCTACCTATCATATTTTCATCTTATTTCCTTTTACTTCCTCACAGACCGTTGGCTCCATGAAGCTTGGACCCGTCGCTTGGTTGATCCCCATCTTCGTGGCCTGCTCTACTTTTGGCTGCGTCAACGGCTTGGCTTTCAGTGGTGCAAGGTAACTAAATGAACTTCATTCTAAAACTTTAGCTCGATAACTACATTAATTTTGTACCGGTCCGGCATCCTAAACTGAATCGTGCGTTCTGATTGGCTGATTGAGCGTGCGGTATCGCGCACAGCATTAGTGTAGAACTAATGCCCATATCAAATAAGTCGAAAAAATCAAGCAAACGTTTAGTTTCTAAGTCGTGAATAGACCATTTCACGGTTGTGACACACAATCACACATTATTAAACAATTAAAACACGTAAAACTTCCACGGGCTTTAGTCAAATTCTAAAGAATAAATTACACGCTATCGAGGCTGAGGTTGATAGACGAGAACCGTGAAATGGTCTGTTGAACCCAGGACCCCAGGGATGCCGCCCATGATATATATTCAAACCCATTACGTCGATGTGAAGGATACTTCTTGTTTGTCCTTTCTAATTCATGTATCTCATTGTTGCCAGGCTTGTGTATGTAGCAGCACGTAATGGACACATGCCCAGAGCACTAGCTATGATTCACCGTAAGCGACAAACACCCATGCCTTCGATTATCTTCATGGTGAGTAACATATGTACTGTGATATACCACGGTTCGCGTCATCAAATAATTAAAATCTGTTAGACGATGGGACGAAGCGCATCGCAGACTAGTCTGCCCAACTAGTTTGTTTATGCTTAAACCAATTGCACACTAATGATACAGAAATTATACAATAGAGAGCTTAAGATTCGCGTTCTTTTTCTCCCGCAAACGGCAAACGTGACCAAGTTTTCTTCGTTTTCCTGTATTTCACTTTACCTTACATACTGAAAGGTGTTTGTTAATCGCCGTGTATACTTATCATTGCTATTTTCAGAACGTAATCGCACTGGTCATGTTGATCCCAGACTCAGCACAGTTCAGTACACTAGTAAACTACTTTAGTTTTGCCGCGTGGTTGTCGTACTTCGCAGTGTTTGTCGCTTTGCTGTACCTGAGATGGAAAAAACCCGACCTGCACCGTCCTTATAAGGTGAACCTTATTGAGCGTACATCCTCTGTTTTTGAATAGACCATTTTGGAATTCGTGCTGTTCCTTGATTGGACTCATTTAGCTAACCCAGAGCAACAGAGAACTCGAGACTGGGGTATCTCATTTTTGATCAGTATTCACCACTCTCAAATCCCATAATGCTTCGCGTTTTGGGGGCAGCAACGAGACAAAATTGTTAGTATTGCTATGAAGATTGATTAATAAGATTTGAAAAAACATCTGAAAACACCTACGCATCTATCAGAATTAGAAGAAAACAGCAAGAAAGAAATGTTAACAGGTTTACGAGTCAAAGTCATGATATTTCTTGGTAAGTCCAAGTACTTTGTCTGTAACACCAAACGTTTCATTCTCCCATGCGTGTGGAATTAACTCTGATTAAATCGATACTGGATTTTACAATGATAATAGCAAATGTACTCAGCATCTGCATGAAAAGTTTTTAATTTTCAAATACTTTTTGCTGTTGTTGCCCCCCAAACGCAAAGCATCATGGGAATGTGAAAGTGGTGAATATTTGCATTTCCTACTTATACTTTTCGAATTCTAAAAGATTTTAGATTCATGATATTCTCTATTTATCCACCAAGGTATGGATAATTATCCCAATCTTCACTGCTCTGGTTGCCTTGTTCCTTCTTATCACACCTTTCGCTAAGGAGCCCATCGAATCGTCTCTTGCTCTCATCTTCATCGTCTGTGGGATCCCTGTGTACTATGTTTTCTGTAAATGGAACCTTGTGGGAAAATGTGGCGGCTGTGGTAAGTAGTCAAAAACATTGATTGTAGTTACTTGAAATTACTTGAAGCTCTAAAACTTAATAGAATTCGTAAATACTGCCGCTGCGTTCCTTGATTACAGACTCATTTACTCAGGGTTAGCCTCATTTCAGTGTCAAAATATTCACAAATACCAACAGTAAAGGAGTGCACAACTTCAACAATACAAACAGTTTGAAATTCCACGAATCTTAACTGGAACACGTGAATATTCTGCACAAAATCGAGGCCGTAACCCTGAGCAACAGAGAACTCGAAACTAGTGTGTTGCCTTCTACTTTCAATTTGAGACAATGTCCCTTGTTTTGTTAGATTAACAACATCATTCCCGAAATATATTTCATAGTTCCCATGAAAGGGGATCAACTCAGTAGCATCAAAAAATCATCCCTTCCTTCAATCCCTTCACCCTAGGACCTTGTCCGACCTTGCATATGTCCTCTGTGTTCTTGAGAAAACAGATTAGCAGTTTGCCAGGGTTCGCACTGTTCCCGGAAAACTCCTGGAAAACTCCTGGAATTTTTTATAAATATTTGATAAAATAGTCGGAAAAATCGTTGACTTGTTTTTGCGAAGAAAATGGGCAAATTTTAGGTAGTAAATGAAAAGTTAACGCAAAATTAAGGGCCCTGGATTTTTCGTATTTTATCCCTGGTAAATTCATGGAAAACTCCTGGAATTTCTTAATTTCCTAGTGGTACGAACCCTGGTTTGCCTGTGTTTTCCAAGATAAAGATAATAAGGGCCTTACTATCAATATTTGGTATCACAACATGTAAAAATTTCGGTTTTTTTTTCTCAGATTCAAAAATGTTTCACTCAATGAAACATTGTTTTTTTCTTCTCCAGATAATTTTAACATGCTTATCCAGAAGCTTTTTAATATTGCTGTTGAAGACGATGCAGCAGTGGAGGAAGAAGACTGAAAGGAAATGCGTACAATATAGTAAACAAAACTACGAACATTTGTCTTTACCTTAAAAGTATTTTAATTCAGTTAATCCGCCTCCACTACAACCATAACAATACCGGGCTTCCTGTGGTAACACAGGGAGCCCACGAATGTTCGTAAAGATTTAAAAGATAAATTAAAAGTTAAATTATTTTGAGGAACGAAAACAGAACTAGAATAGGATAGAAGTTCATCCTATGATATATTGAAAATATGTCGAAGATGGCTTAGGATGTGAACTTTGTCTCGATATTTGTCGTATAGTCGTATACGATAGTTGTCGTATGATCTTAGTCTCTTGCACCAGGACAATCTGGTTTACTCATAGCCTGCGTAGCGGCCCTCTGTAAGGTTTTTTAAGGTTGGGGGATTGGGGAGAGAGGGGAAGGAGAGGAGAGGGGATTGGAGAAGAGGGGAAGGTGAGGAGAGGGGAATGTGGAAGAGGGAGAGAGAGGAGTGAGGGGAGGGCCTCCTCTCCCTCCTCTCTCTCCCTCTTCCCCATTCCCCTCTCCTCTCCTTCCCCTCTCTCCTCAATCCCCCAACCTTAAAAAACCTTACAGAGGGCCGCTACGCAGGCTAGTTTACTCATGAATCATTCATAGTTTATCGCATTTCGTAGGATATAATTTATTAGGGGGTTTTCTCATGCCTAGCGCACGCTCTCAACACAAGCATAAGCTTCAAAAAAAGACAATGGGCGAATTTGGTCATTCCCTTGAGTATTATTTCCTTGTTTATCAGTAACTCTTGAGAAGATTCGATGTGAATGCAACTCAAACAAGATAACTCGGCTATACACCCCTTGCAGCATGTCGGAATGCAGCTCAATTTGGAGGACAAAACAATAGTTTCTAATTCTCAGAAGATTGACATTCTTTTGTTTTGTCCTCCAAATTGAGCTGCTTTGACGTCCCGTGCAAACGAAGGGGTCTGCATGTTAACTCGGTTATAAAAGTTTGTCAAGAGGACTGAAATTGGAGAACATTAAGCCCAAAGTAGTAGATATTTTTGTTAATGGATTAGAATTTCGTTCTAGCTCTGCTTATGCTTGTGTTGCGAAAAAATATGTCAAGCTATGAGGGGAACTTATCGTAAATCCCTTATGGGTGTCGTTATCTCAATACAACCCAGTAGTTTTTTTACATTTTCACCATTGGTTACGGCGAAAATTATTTCCTTTAGTTTCCCAAACTTTACGTCATGCAATTTTCCAATATTGATCAAAATTTGAAAAGTTTGGTAAGCAACTGTTTTGATCGTCATACAAAATGGCGCTCCTTTGTTTCCCATTTCAAACCACGTGCCTTTTTTTTTGCGAGAAAATATTGCTTGAACAAACACACACAACTTCTAACACTTGTCATTTTCTTGAGTATTATGTCTTTCTTTCGACAATACATGAGAAGTGACATTAATATGCATTCAAATCATACAAAGATTCTTGTTTTCATAAGGTTTGAAATGGAAAAACATTGTGAACGTAGTGAGATTAGGTCTGAGGTCTGATTTCACCAGCATTGTACGCATAAGGAACGAGATGCGCGCGCATACAGTATTTAATTAGCTCTACGGATGCATAATTCGTTGATATGCTTGCATCGCTCATGAAAACCAGGCGCAATGTAGTAATTTAATTATATAGTTAGGTTATTAATTATTCTAATCGTACGACGCAAGTTTATTCATAAATAGTATTGATTTATCTGACCGAGTAACGTACGCTAAAATCATAAACATAGCATGTGATCTTGTTAAATCTTTGTACACGGGAGGGAGATATATATAGACCCCTAGACTCCAAATTGAGCTGCTTTGCCGTCACGTGAAAGGGGTCTATTTGTTGGGTACACGTAACGTCATATCCGCCATGTTGGTGGAGTTGGGCTTGGTTTTGTGTGAACCAACATGGCGGCTACTTCTTTTGTAGTTCCTTATCTTGGGCAGGGGATATACGCTATCTGTATTTAATCCAGGTCAGACGTCGAAATAGTAATAGTTGAAACTGATTGTGCTAAATAAAGAGAATAGTGACTGATTCTTAGCTTTCGATATTTCATTCTGTGTTGAATGTGGCTCATCACGCGTAGCTTTAATACCGCTGACCACTCCTGTCACTCCTAGGACGTCTCCATGGTGATCAGAGTGCCAAGCGTCTTCAGGGAACGGTTTCATTACACACAAACATGTTGTTCTCTGTTGGTCTTGATTTACAACAGCGGGTTTAACTAAACTTCATAAAAACTGATACAACTAGAAAGAATATCGTGATTTAATTCTGGGACAAGTCTTGGCTTAACAAACTTAAAATATAAGATTTTTTAGTTGAAATAAAGTAATAATAATCAGTATCCTGTAGTAAGTTATTCATGCTTTCCTAACTCCTCTAGAAATATGAAAAAAAAACCGTACGAATTCACTGATATTTATTTATTTATTAGCTAGATCCAGTAATTGAATAAATGAACATAGCCTCTCCTCAGTTCCCCTTGAATCCATTTAATTGATTTCCCATTTCAGTTCGTGTCATTCGTTTGAGTATTATTTCTTTATTTATCAGTA
The DNA here is from genome assembly GCA_023349425.1 of Anthopleura sola. Lineage (NCBI taxonomy): Eukaryota > Metazoa > Cnidaria > Anthozoa > Actiniaria > Actiniidae > Anthopleura > Anthopleura sola. Next base: position 7,792,759 of record JALHLI010000001.1, read on the forward strand.
GAAAAATCAGTATCTAAGATACTCAAAATTTACAAAGAATTTATTCTCTTTTGAACGACACGAGGTCTTAAATGGAAATATTACGACTAATCTGTCAATCATATTTTCAACGGTTTGAGAGTACGCCCTTTCATGGCGCCAAAAACCCAGACTACTTGAATCGTAGCAAGTTGTCTGGGTCATAATTATGAAAATGGCAATGAACTATCTGAATCATGCAACTTCACCTTGGATTTAATCTTACATGTAAAATTCTTAGGATCACTCTTTGTAAAAATCATATTCCCAGTTCTCTAGAATCAATAAACAAACATTCTTTGCAGATGAAATAAAATCTGCTTTTAATGCTGGAATAAACACTTTGTCATCTTGTATTGCACGTATACCCAAGCATAAACAAACACTGACTCTTGCTGGTACGTACATGTGGTGAGGCCTCGTACGCCGACCCTCTTAGGGTCGTCACGCAACGCAAGAACATCTGCAAAGGAGGCCATGTGGTGCGGTCTGGAATATATAGCACCAAGCCCAAGGCAATAGGCCTTAAAAACTTAATTGTGTAAAGTGAAATTGCACAGATTCCGAGAAGCAAGGTTTTCAATAATTGTGCCCTCATACACTCCACCCGTCGCGTTGGATTCTTTCCGTCCTGAATTTATAATTTGATTCATGCGAAAAATGAACACCGTTGGAAGTGAAACAGCTCGAATGATTTTACATAAGCAGTAATCTAAAACGACTTGTATTAATTAAGCTGAAGGAATTAAAGAAAAAAAGAGAGAAAGGAAGAAAGAAAGAAAGAATTGAAAGGAAGGAAGGAAGGAAGGAAGGAATTAAGGAAGGAATTAAGGAAGGAATTGAGGAAGGAAGGAAGGAAGGAAGGAAGGAAGGAAGGAAGAACTGAAGAAAGAGGGCGCGTTCATAAAACCAACGGACGCCCGGAATAACTACGAACCCTGAATACAGTGGATCCCCGCTCTACGGCCACCCGGTTATTACGGACAGTTATGTATGTCCCGACGAAATACCCATACATTTTCTATTAAATTTACCCGGGACACCCGGTTAATACGGCCATTTTGGCATGTCCCTTTGGCGGCCGTATTAAACCGGGTTTCACTGCAACTAGAACAGCCTCGCCTACGTAGGTTAGACTTTTTCTTCCTCCAAATTAGAGCGTTTTTACAATTTTCAACAATTCGATGAAAATATATTTTGTCTGGAGAGCCATGAAGCGATTACTGCTATTTTCATAAACACACGAACTCTGCAGTTGCGAGTTTCCCGTTGGAATTTGGTTTTTCACTGCCGCCAATCAAAAATATAAAAGATACCGAATGATTAGTTTTGATTGACGGAAGCCAAAAACCAAATTTCAGCGTGCAGCTCACAGCCACAGAGTACGAGTTCGCGTGTTTATGAAAATAGCAGTAATAGACCACATGCTAGATCAGCCAGGCGTGAAACAGCATAATAAAAGAAAAACGATGAAAAACTCTACATCTCATGTTTGGAAACCGATGAATCTCTAAGTCTATTTATTTGTCTGGCTTATATTAGGGTTGGTTTGTTCGTCATACTGGTATCTTGGTCGTTCTCTAGTATGAAACTTTTATTTATAAAGGTGGTAGTATTAGTCGTTACGTCACCTTCCTATCAACAAATTTACATAACCGGTTTATTTCTCGTTTTGATATAGTTATTCATGAGTAATCGACACAAGCACGTAATAACACGGGCTTCCATATACTTGAGATCAAAATGTTGTACAGCAAAGGCCTTCAAGCTTCTGCTTATCGTTCCTTAAGACGAGCATTTAACAAGAAGTGTATCCATTCAGGTGTAGGTAAGCAGGAACCATGTTTTGAATGAATCATATGAACATTTACGACGTGACTCTTTACTTGTACAAATGTGTACTGGAGCCTCACGTACAGGACTACATCTTTTAATCGAGGAATATTTCTTTATTTTTTTATCATTGTAAGCTTATTATCTAACTCATTACTTAAATCGTAAATCTCTTAATGTTAAAACGTGCATTTAGAGAAAAATTTCTCCATTAGATTGCTCACAGAACGTGTAAGCTTAAGTTACCTCCACGAAAGAATACAACTTAAGTTAATGCTGTACGAACGAAGTGAGGAGAAAGCTTTGTAAGTTTGAAAATAATAGTGATAGATTAATAGGTTTGAAACAACTTTAGACTTGAACCAAAGCTTATTTGCTCTTGAGCTGATGTATATATTATGGCTGTGAAAACAAACCAATTGTAGTTGAAGCTATTTAGATACATAATATTCACAAAGGATGTTGTGTGACACAAAGGGAACCCAACCCGGTAATTAATGATTTCAACGGTCGTTTTAACTTCATCAAAATAAAATATAAAGAAGACGAAGTAAGAAATGATAATATTTTTGGTTAGAATACTTTTTCTGTAGCTTAGACAACTCACAGCACATTTTTTAGTGTTTTGGCTTTCATCTGTCAAATGTAGAAGAGTAGAAGGGCAGAGGGCATGGTTTAAGATAGCAAATGATTTATTGAGATAAACCAAAATTCTAGACGTCTGGAGGGGTGGGTGAGAAACATATTGGTAAATATGAAAAGCCAATTTTTTTTACTTTATTTTATTTTATTTTATTTTATTTAATTTAATTTAGACACATAGTTTGCCCCAAGTGCAAAAGCTCATTGAGGGGGCTCACGTAGCACTAACTATGTTTTACAACATTTTGAAATGTGAAACATGAGAATGATAAAACTGATGCAAGATAAATAAATAAGAAAGATATAATATGTATACACCTAGTTGCAAGAAGTTTGTCATTTAAGAAAGAAAAGCAAATTACAAATACCAGTAATTAAGCAAATTAGGAATTGATTATCTTCAGTTGATTCAAATTAAAATGAAAAATACTTGTTGAAAATTTTAATCTTGTACAAACATGCGTATGTTACATTGCAGATTTCTCAGGGGAACTTTTATTTTATGGCTGAGTATTCGAAGAAGAATGATAAACTGCAGGAATAAAGTTTACATTGCTAATTCCTATTTGTTATTTTTTTAATTTTTATATGATAACGTTCTTGTAACTAGGTGTATATATATATTGTTCCCATCATATGTATAATATGTGTCTTTTCATAGCAAAGATTTATACTTCATACACAAGCAGATCGACGCAGCTATAATACCTTTTTAAATTACTGGCATTATATTTAGTTTATCAATAACTCAGTGAATCATTTTTCACAAGGCTCTTCACTACAACAAAAGGCACAAGATGCAGTCCCTCAAGCTGAAGTGAAAATGCCTCCTTGTGACTATGTTCCAGAGCTATATGATCAGGTACATTGGTTGATATTCATTTTTATTTTCATAGTAAGAAAGAACATGTCTAAATTAGTAACTTTTCAGGTTCAGGTATTTGTACTAGAGCAAGAGAATTTTGTTGAATATGGGCCTTTTTCAAATTCATATAATTCCTGCTGTGTTCTTTATATTTAGCACTTAATGACTGGTCCTGAGGGAAACAGTTAGTTTTGTTTTCCGAGAATCTCAATGTTTCCCAAGGCTCCGGCCGAGGGAAACATTGAGATTCGAGGGAAACGAAACTAACTGATTTCCTGAGGGATCAGTCATTAAGTGTTTTATTATATACTCTAGTCAAACGAAGAAAAATTTTCTCTCCATTTTGAACATTTTTTATTTACAAAACACAAACTTTCGATGGACTTTGACCTGATCATGTGGATTTATTCCCCTCTCACGCTTTGATCACGTGCATTTATTACCCGTGCGGGAGTTATTGAGATTTATTTCCCTCCACGTGATGTACTCTCGACCAATAAGAAAACGAGTTTGACTAGGATATATAATAAACAGATTTATATTTACTCAGGGTTAATAGCCTTGATTTGGCATAGAATATTTATGATTTCCAGTGAAGGTCTGTGGAATTTCAAACTGTTTGTATCATTTGTACATTTTTCTTAATTCCCAAATAATTTCTGTTTTTAATTTTTTTAATTTTAATTTTTAAAAAACCCAGCTTTTTCTGTGCTCTGTTTACTATAGTTGTACAGCACAAAAGAATTGTAAAGAGTAAACATTCTTTGTTTCTGCATTTTTCTTAGGGTACTCCATTTGAAAAGGCAAAAGAAATCAGAAAATCCAGGCTAAGTCCTGGCCTGTTGACATATTACAAGAACCCAGTTTACATTTGGAAGGTGAGCATTTACTCAGATTACTTACTACACAAATGAAAGTATACGATCTTGACCCAGGTTGAGGATTGCAGGGTCTGAGTAGAATGGTTGTTGCACTTTGGAAAGCACTGGTGGCATAGCAGTGAGAGACTAGTGCTCGCCTCTCACCAAGGCAACCTCGGTTCAATTCCTGGACTCAGTGTCATATGAGAGTAGAGTTGCTTGTTGCTTCTCTCCTGCATTTTGAGGGTTTTTCTCCAGGTTCTCTGGTTTTCCTCCCTCTGCAAAAAATCAACTTCTAAATTCCAATAGGAATCCAGTGGAAAAAGAGCCACTCTGTAAAATCTACTGTTAATTCCCTTTTATATTATTCAGTTGACATTGGACATATCATCCTATGAAGATCTTTCTTAAACTGACAACTTGGGGTGAAAGGGAAAAGTGGACATCCCTAGCATAGAACTTTGGGGTGAGGGGAATTGGGGGGGGGGGGGGGGGGGGGATGAAAATTGAATGCTTTGGCCTAAGGAAATTGTTCAGCTTACTGTAGTTTTAGCAGTCTCATTCATGGTAGGTTGACCTGGTGTGCTGATTCTGTTTCAGGGTCACATGCAATGGCTTTGGGACACAAATAACAAGCGTTACCTGGATTTCTTTGCGGGGATTGTCACTGTCGGTGTTGGCCATTGTCATCCGTACGTATAGACATACAGCATGACAGAATGCAGTTCAATTTGGAGGACAAAACAATAGGTTCCAATTCTCAAGAGATTGAATTTATTTTGTTTTGTCTTCCAAATTGAGTTGCTTCTATAGATGCATGGCAGATATTTTATTAATGATTTCACTAAACTAACTAGCATATTAAGTCTCTTCAGTTCAAACCTGCAAAGGTCATGATTGTGGTAATCCAGCGCTTCAAGTATTTTAGTGGCCTTGCTGTACTCCCCCTGATCTGTGGTTCTACTAATTTTCATATTTCCTATACCCTTCCCTCCCTTGCACTGTTGTGGTTCCCTCCCCTGCACTGTTGTGGTTCCCTCCCCCTAGCTTCTGACTACCCCACCCCTCCCAAGAAAAGTGACTGACCTCTAATCATTCATTGCTCAGCTATGTGAACAAGGCAGCTAAAGCTCAGATGGACAAGCTGTGGCACACTACTAACATATACATGCACCCTGCCATCCATGAGTATGCTGAGATGTTAACAGATAGGTTTCCAGGAAACCTCAAGGTACGGAAACAGTATTCTACTGCTTTGAGTTTAGTTGTTGGGAAGAAGTCTCTCACTCCTCTCTCCGCCCTGAAAACTAGCGATAAACCAACAGGAAACCCGCGCAGAACTAACCATGAACTAACGGGAAACCCGCGCAGAACTAACCATGAACCAACAGGAAACCCGCGCAGAACTAACCATGAACCAACAGGAAACCCGCGCAGAACTAACCATGAACCAACAGGAAACCCGCGCAGAACTAACCATGAACCAACGGGAAACCCGCGCAGAACTAACCATGAACCAACGGGAAACCCGCGCAGAACTAACCATGAACTAACGGGAAACCCGCGCAGAACTAACGATAACCTCGGATGTGATAGCCTAATGGGACTCATCAAACTCATTATAAGTGTTCTTTTCTTCCAAGGTTGTTCATTTTGTGAACAGTGGATCTGAAGCTAATGATATGGCTCTGCTAATGGCCAGGATACACACCGGAAACTTTGACATTGTTCATCTCAGGTACCGTATTTTCTCGATTAAGCACCGCTTAAAGTTTTAGCGTTTCGGTGGCGGCACTCTTTAAAAAATTATAACATTCATAAATGGACGGAAAGGATTCTGGTAATAGTGGTAACGAGGAGAATCGAGAATTGGGCAATTACTCCCTGCAAGTCAAATTAATGGTCTTCACCTTTCTTTTTCCCTCCACATCTTTTCCAGGAACTCCTACCATGGTACTAGTCCTGCAACGCTTGGAATTCTGGGTCATTCTCCATGGAAACCAAACACTCCTATCAACTTTGGACACTTTGCGGTTCGTACCAACAGTAAATTTAAGCATCTGGGCTTTTGCTTTTTTCTCCCAGCGCCAGAGAAAGGACCAATTGGCAAGCGCTTTGTTCGTAGTTCCGCAGGTTCTACTTCCGGTAGTTCGACTCGGTTTCTGACTTTCCGCATGTGACGTCATTTCCTGCCCCATGCAGAATGCTCATCAGCTTAAGTTTTTACGGCTGACAGCGGGTGGTCAGTGTTTGACCGCCATTAAATCCAGATATAATGCGATTCTAAGACTTTAATAATTTGATTGAAACCCAGCAATATACTACACAGTTTATGTTCTCGAAAACATAAAATCTAATCTGAGCGAATGTCAATCTTTGGATGATAGATTTTCCATATTGTTAACTGTTTTTTTCCAGATTTTATACATTTTTTCAGATTGTTAACATAAAAATTGATCCGAGCAAATGTCAGTTTGTGAATGATAGATTTTTCATATCGTAAATCATTGTAATTCCTGTTTTTCAGGCTATGAATGCTGATGTGTATCGAGGACCTTGGGGTGGAGCAAACTGTAGAGATTCTGTTGCGCAGGTAAGAGCAGCCATCAGCAGTTTTCATAATGTCACAGAGAAAAGCGTAAACTGCACTTTTTGTGTAATAGCACTTACCTTTCACTTCTGGGGTCTTGGGTTCGATTTCTGTTAATTGCATGTCATTAAAGCATTGTTAGGACTCTCCCTTGATTCGAGGGATTTTCTCCAGGTTGTTCTGGGTTTCCTCCCTCTGCAAAACCTAACACGCTAAATCAGCCCAGAGGTTGTTTCAGGGTATCAATAAAATTTGAAGGATTGCCGCTATTGCAACAAAACATGCACCCTGAAATTTCCACTCGCGCTACAAGGTAACAGAAAATCTAAAACCAATGCGAGAAAAACTGGCAGCACGTGAATATTCATTTTCGTTTTCTGTTCAACAGGCGCAACGAACCTGTAACTGTTCTCCTGGTGAGTGCAATGGGATTGGATGGTAAAACTCTTTCTGACAGTAGTTTACGTTATTGCATGGAGCTATCATTGTGTCAACTTATTGCTTCTTGAGTATCCGGATTTCTGTTCCTGATTAAAAATGATAGAAATCTTACCTGGGGGCGTAATGTTTTCCCATTTCAGAACACATGTCATTCTGTTGAGAATAAGATTCTTTGTTTGAGTTGTATCCATATTCATGTGTCTTCTCATGCGCAACCGTTAACCACAGAAATGATACTCTAGGGAATGACACGTGGTCTGAAACGGGGAAGCATTACGCCCAAGGTAAAAAGGTCTATTGCAAAGTTAATATCAATGTTTATCTTGATACTTGAAGGTTATTGCGAGGCATCTGATAAATATGTTGGGGAGATGAAAGATATGTTGATTCACTGTAACGGGAAAAAAGTTGCTGGTTTTATCGCTGAAGCTATCCAGGTAGGAGAGAAATAAAGAGAAAGAGTCACAAATACAATCGTGCAGGAAGCATCGTTGATCTTGTGATTTCTGGTTCTAATTATTACCGCTAGAGTAGTGTTAATGGTTCCCACGTCTCTTTACGTACTCTTGAAGAAAATAGAAAACGCGCGCACAGGCAAACAAACAGCAAGCAGGTTTTCTATTTGAGTGATGTGCTTATGTTTTTTCAAGCAAGTTTTTCTCTGAAAAAAATCCAAGCTCTAGGTTATTTTTTTTCTTTTTTGAAATACAATTAATCACGAATGACGAAATGACGAATGACAAAATATAAAATGTGCGCATGCGTTCTGTGCGATCTCATAATGCACGTGCTTCCAACCAATCAAAACGCAAGATTATAACAGTGATTTTATAAAACGATTTATTTGATTGACGGTTTCCCTGTTGCGACTGGTGAAGATGGGGGTTAGGTCGACGGCAAACGAGGTATTAGTAAAATGTCGCGTCGTCATCATGTGAGAATAAGGAATAACTGAAATCAACATCCAGATTATCTGAAATAGTGACGTAGGAATGACGTCACTGCAAAACTGAGGTGTCATGAAGCCTGTGAAAATTGATTTATAAAAGTTTATGTATGAGAGAAATCTAGATATTTTTCAGGAGAGGTTTTTGATATTTTGTGTACATTTACTATATACTAGTTATACAATGGTTTCGAGTAGCATACCGTGGAATATCCCACGAGTCAGTTGTAGTTTCTAGTATACACACGAGTCTTTAGGCGAGTTTGTATACAAAGAAAATACAAGTGACGAGTGGGATATGCCACGAGAAACCATCCTATAACCATTTTACCCCCCCCCCCCCCCCCCACACACACACACACCATAGAAAACACAAATGCGTATATTCAACACGCAGTGCATGATGGGAAGGTAGAGTGAAATACCGACGAATATACAACGGCTTTCCTGCTTTCTGATTGGCTGTATTTTCTATGGTGTGGGATAAATAGTTTTTATTATTGAGTCGGAAAATAAGATAAAGAAATAACCGATAGAGAGCCCTAGAACCTTCCCTCGATCAACTCATAAAAATTCATAAGCAGTCAATGAAATTTCTGTTAAGATCCTTGAGGAGCTGTGCTATGAGTGCGATGGGTCCTTCTCCATGATTTGTGACTGGAGTAGATGTTATGTCGCGCACTGTGGTTGGCTCGATTCATCAATTCTCTAATGTGGTCTTCCTGTTTCACTGCCTCGTACAAAGTATGCTCTAGCCCGTAGCAGCGCACGCACAAATGTATAGAAAATGATGTTTTGAATTTCTTACCTGTTTTAAAACATTGTGTATGAATATGATCGTCGCGGAGTATTAAGTAATCTAAGTAGTTGCAAGTATAGAAGCCCGAAAAAATTTTTTTTTTTTTAAAACAACTTGACATTTAATTTGGGGTATTTTTCACAGGGAGTTGGCGGAACTGTTCACCTTCCCAAAGGTTATTTGAAGAAAGTCTACGAACTGATCAGAGAGCGTGATGGCGTGTGCATATCAGATGAGGTAGGTTGAAAGCTATTACTATATCTTGACACCTTGTCGATGTAAGAGTTACTTTGCGAATAGACCTCATCTGCTTGGGTGTAATGTCCCATTTCAGACCAAGTGTCATTCTCTTGAGAATAAGATTTTTTGTTTGAGTTGTATCCATATTCATGTGTCTTCTCATGCGCAACCGTTAAACAATGGAATGATATACTCTGGGGAATGACACGTGGTCTGAAATGGGACAACATTACACCCAAGCCGATTAGTCAGTACCACTCGATTAAAAGTATTTTTCATTATCAGGTCCAGACCGGCTTTGGTCGTCTTGGAAGCCATTATTGGGGATTTGAATCAAACGACGTCGTGCCAGATATTGGTGTGTAGTTACATGAGTTGAATACCTATTTCGTTTGGTTCTCATTAAATCCTTGGTTTAATCTTATCAAAATCAAATAAAATGTTTTGTGTTTTGTTTGGTTCTCTCAGTAACGATGGCCAAGAGTATCGGTAATGGTTTTCCATTGGGAGCTGTTGTAACTACTCCAGGTAGGAATAACCCGCAAGTACAACGATTATATTTGCACTTGAATCTGCATTTTTACATTTGTAACAAGTTTAATAGAGAGCTAAATAAGAAGACCTTGAACTCTATAAATGTCATGTAGTATCGATAGCGTGGTTAATACAAACACCACTCCTGCTATGCCACCACCACCACACCACCACTGCTGTTGTTTTTGTTGCTGCTGCTGTTGTTGTTGCTGCTACTGTTATTGTTCCTGCTGCTGTTGTTGTTGCTGCTGCTGCTGTTGCTGCTGCTGTTTTTGATGCTGCTGCTGCTGTTGTTGTTGCTGCTGCTGTTTTTGATGCTGCTGCTGTTGCTGTTGTAGCTGCTGCTGTTTTTGATGCTGCTGCTGTTGCTGTTGTAGCTGCTGCTGTTATTGATGCTGCTGCTGTTGCTGTTGTTGCTGCTGCTGTTTTTGATGCTGCTGCTGTTGTTGTTGCTGCTGCTGTTTTTGATGCTGCTGTTGTTGTTGTTGAGAATGATAACTAAACAATAATAGCAACAACATGGAAAAATAAAACGATGACCAAATCTACATCGGGAATGCAATTATTTCTGGTGTCCCCATAGTGAAGGATATAGCGTTTTAAATATCGAAATTCTACTTGTTTTCTTTATCTCTGTTTAGAAATCGCTGCCAGTTTTGCACAGTCGGTTCATTTTAATACTTATGGAGGGAACCCAGTGGCATCTACAGTAGGAAAAGCAGTGCTGGAGGTGGGTATCAGTTAAACACTAAGAAACCGGGTCGAACACGATACGGTCACAGGGCGTTTACACGAGAACGGTACGAAGTATACAGCTATTTCAATAAACTTTGAATACTGAATACTGCATACTGAATAGTGCATTCCAAGACCAAAATGCATTTTGGGTCATGTAATATTGTCTAAAGTAAAGTAGATAATAATTATTGATTATATTTCTAGTGCATTCCATCCAAAACAATATTCTAGCTATACATATAGAGAGCAAATCGCTGTTCAAATCCATGAGACCCACAATTAATGCCCATTGGTCTTGGAATGCACTATTCAGTATTCAGTATTCAGTATTCAACGTTTTTTGAAATAGCTGTAAGTCTCAGACAGCGTTTTCAAAACATCACGGTTTCATTACATATTCAATCGATGTCGTGTAAACGAAAGACGTAAGCCTTTCACTTCATTTTATTTGACGTCGATCATGCAGGAAGTGATTTCTCAGTCTCCCAAGAAAGAGGCCGATAGTGTTGGACGCCATATTCAATTGCGCAATGAGGGAGAAGGGACGGATGGTGGCCATGTTGGTGGTGTTATCCAAGGGAAGGTGATGAGAAATCTTTAAGTTTAACAACACCAACATGGCCGCGATGACGTAACGTCCTCTAAACAAGAGGGTAAACTTCCGTTTGATTCTTGGTTAAGCATCTAATTATATACTTAAATTTATCTTTAGACTATTGATAACGAGAACCTGCAAGAAAACTGTGCTGTAGTGGGGACTCATCTTCTTAAAGAAATGCTCAAACTACAGCAAGAGTTTCCAGGATTTGTAGGAGACGTGAGAGGAAAAGGATTGATGACAGGGATGGAAATGGTGACTGACCCGGTAAGAAATTGGTGAAAATCAACCATGCGAGGGTCGTGGAAAAAAGGGCATGACTTCTGGCGTATTATGTTAAAAGTCCCCTTCACATTTCCCTGCGCCATTTTGAAAGGTAGCCGTGCCTTTGCATCGAAGCGAGACATGAGGTGACCTTGCAATGAATAGACCATTTTATTCGAGATGCGCGAGTGCTTTCAAAAATATCGCAGGCGCAGACATGAAAAAGAGGCATTTTCGGGCAAGATCGCGCACACTATTGACTCTGCCCGAAAATGCCTCGAGATCATGTCTGCGCCTGCGATATTTATGAAAGCGCTCGCGCATCTCGAAAACGGTCTATTGAAGCAACGTACCTCGAAGGAGACCCCGTGTCTTGCTTGTGCAGCACAAGCCTGCGGGCAAAATCTCAAATAGAATAAAATAGACATCAACTTTTGTTCTAAAATGTAGATATATTTCGTATCTTGAATGAGGGTCGTATCAACAAACGAATCGTGCACAATCCTATATTCACCTGTACATGATTATGAAGAAATATTCCGAAATTCTCGACCAATCAGCGCGCAAGATTTTCTATAACCACCTGGGTAATAATGATATGATATACTATATTACTAAAGAACGCTCTCTGTTGAATGTTTTGTCACAGGAATTAAAGACACCCATGCCAGCCGACCACATGTTGCCAATCTGGGAAGAATGTAAGGATATGGGATTGCTGCTGGGAAAAGGAGGGTTATACGGAAACGTAAGTATGGAAAAAATATAATAGGATCCTTTTTTACTCTTGCTAGTTTTGTAAGCTTTTTAAAAATACATCGGTGTTGGTTGCCAGATGTATATTATGGGTTATGTATTTGTGTTATAATAGGCCTCATGACTGTTTAATTTCCCCATTCCAGACCTCATGTCATTCCCTTGTGGACCCTTGACTATCATTTCTTTCTTTATCAGTAATTCATTCAAACAATCTTGTTCTCAAGATTTCTATTGGCACAAACAGCACGTTATGTACCTCACCAATCAATTCCCCATCATCCACAGGTGTTCAGAATCAAACCTCCAATGTGTATCACCAAAGATGACGTGGATTTCGCCATTTCTGTCATGAGGACAGCGTTCCAGCGATACGCTGACCGTCAAAAGTAATTTCCTCGAAAACCTTAGTTTAATAACACTACCGATCTTAAAATTTCATAAAATGGAGATAAATATAAATAAATACACTCAGTGTATAAAGGTAGTGGTTTTAACTATTAAAATAGTTTAGCCTTTAAAGAGACAAACTCATTTGCACTTCCTTGTTTAAGGTAATACAATTTTAAAAATTCTGTACTAAATGCTGTCTCTATAAACAATTTGTAATAGGTGTGAAGTGAAGTTTTAGGTAAGGTATAAGGCAACAGCACTGCAAACGCAGCACTTACGTTGTTAAAGTTTTGCTATGTTCGCGGTTAGCTTGTTTAATGTAATACAATTTTAAAAATTCTGTACTAAATGCTGTCTCTATACTAAACAATTTGTAATAGGTCAGAATTCAAGTTTTAGGTAAGGTATAAGGCAACACCACTGCAAACAAAGCACTTACGTAAATAATGTCATTTACTCACAATTTAGATGCTGAAAAAATAAATATTTTTTAATCCGCAAATTTTGACTGTGAAGAAAATATTTTGCTTGGCTACTATTGTAGCCTCCTTTGCAGACGTTCTTAGGGTCGTCACGTCGTCACACAACGTTTCTCTCCCCACTAGTTAGTGGGGAGAGAAGTATTGCGTGACGACGTGACGACCCTAAGAACGTCTGCAAAGGAGGCTACAATAGTAGCCAAGCAAAATATTTTCTTCACAGTCAAAATTTGCGGATTAAAAAATATTTATTGATAAATAAATTTGCATGAAATGCGAAAACATCGAAGACATTGCAAAAATTAGCGATATTTTTTCGCCATTTCATGCAAATTTATTTATCACTCCACTTAAACTATTCACTCATTCTTTTGCTATTACATACAAGTTAGAAAAGTCTATCTTCTCAGTGAATTTCAAGCCAATAGCTGTAAAGAATACGTAGAAAACACAACGTTTTCAATTACTTACCTTTCGAGGTCGCCATTTTCGGCCTTGTTTACATCGAGAAGAGACGAGAGAAAAAGCGAAAAAAAAAGTCATTATTGTCGTTTCTGTTTCAAAAGACGGCAAAAATCAATAGATAACAACTTTTCTCACCTTTTTTTGAAGTTGGAATTGATCGGAATGACAAATATTTGTAAAAATAGATGGTTTTGTTTTGGGATTTGCTTTGGCTTTGTTGGCAACTTTGTATCTCCCGCGACAAATAGTTTGCATACCAAAATCTCGTTGCCTAGTGATATCAGTCACGTGACCAAGTCCTGCAAATCGCCTATTGGGGCCATATAGATAAATTTAACCTAGTTTCAAGGCATTTTCAATTTTCATCGATTTTCATCCAAGTGTCCCTTTAAAGTACTATTTGTCCTGGCGTATGTCGTTATGCTTATGCTTGCGTCGCCAGTGTGAACCAGACTAAACACTTTCCTCGTGTTCTGCCAATCCCGTGAGCTTTATAACTACACATAGCACGCGCGAGCGTTTTCTATTTTAATAATAATACAACTAATATAACTAAACTTCGTTGTGCAAGTGGACAATAAAGTAATGATACATTTATCAGATTGTTTTGTGTGTGAGTCATTGAATATTCATTCTTCCAACACCCCTTAGTTACCGTTGCTATGCCCCGCAAGCTCAAGAATGCTGCTAAAATATTTCCGAATTTACAACTTTGTTGTACAGGAATATCATCATATCCAGCTGATCTGAAATAGTCACGTTGAAATGACGAAAAACTGCAAAATTAAGGTGTCATGAAGCCTGCAATAGTCGATTTATAAAAGTTTTTATAAAATAACTTTGATATTACGCGCGCTCTGATTGGTCATAAAGCCATGTTTTATGAGAGTATAATACATGCTTGCGCTATTTTTTTTCTCTCTCTCTGCTTCTTAAAAGCATTTGAGCGCTAGTTATTTTATAAAAGCAATAAAAAAAAACAGTTTTCCGTGTATTATACTCTGATAAAGACACTTGGGATGTGGAGAGAACACTTGAGAAGCTGGAAACCACTCCGCTACGCGTCGTGGCTTCCTACGCTTCTCTCGTGTTCTCTCCACATCCCGCGTGTCTTTATCAGAGTATAATACACGGAAAACTGTTTTTTATTCCTTAATTATAAAATAACTTTGATATTACGCGCGCTCTGATTGGTCAAAAAGCCATGTTTTATGAGAGTATAATACATGCTCGCGCTATTTTTTTCTCTCTCTCTGCTTCTTAAAAGCATTTGAGCGCTAGTTATTTTATAAAAGCAATAAAAAAAAACAGTTTTCCGTGTATTATACTCTGATAAAGACACTTGGGATGTGGAGAGAACACTTGAGAAGCTGGAAACCACTCCGCTACGCGTCGTGGTTTCCTACGCTTCTCTCGTGTTCTCTCCACATCCCGCGTGTATAATACACGGAAAACTGTTTTTTATTCCTTAAATAACTGACATAAATCTAGATTTTCAAGAGAGGTTTTTGATATTTTGTATACATTTACTATGATATTCATTATTGAAATAAAATGAAGAAATAAAAAAGTACAATAAAGAAATTTCCCGTGTCGCCAGGCTACTAAGGATGACACCTCAGTTTTCCAAATTTTCTCGAATCTGATTGGCTAATATTCTTTCTCAAATCAGCTGGATAAGCTGAGCTTTTGCTGTCCTATAAAAATACATGGACATCCTTGGAAATTCGTTTACTACCAAAATTTGGATACAAAATGCCCAACTAGCGGAAGTCGCCGAGCCACTTCTAGACTTCTAACATGCAACCCCCTCTGCCCAGGCCTAACGTCCATGAGCATCTGGGCAGGGGAAGGAGGGCCCCAGAATGGCAGGTAAGTAGAATAAGATTAAAGGCTTTTAATAATTACTTTTCAATATTAGTTTTTTATTTTTAAATAAAAAAAGATAACGTTTCTTTGTCTGATCTTTGGGTGACCTGTGGTATAAAGCCCGACTCGCAACCGATCGTGTTCGTAGCTTAGTCGGTGAGGACGAAAAGGAGACGTAGCAACGAACTTTTCCCGATCGATAAAGAACCTGCTTTTACTTAAAATTGACAGTCATCGTATGAATCATCGTGGGAATGAAAAGAAAAAGTTTTTAATTGAAAGATTTAGGTGAACCAAAAAGGTAAGGATTATATTGATAGTATTTATAAAGTATGGATAAATGTTTAGCGAGGCTTAGATTGCTCCAAGCCCTCCATGCAAGGCATGTGATGTTGATCGATGATCCCGGCCCGATGATCAGTTTGCTCTAAAGCGATTCATCGTTATTAGTAATTCTCATATATTGTACTCTTTTGAGCTTGAAGATGTTCAGAATGGATGTGTTGTATCGTATTCCTATCAACGAAGTCAAACTCGAGACTTTATATAAGTTACCAGTACATTAAACTTGTTGGTAAAATTCTTAAACACTTGTCCAAAACAACACATTATTTGCAATGCTAAGCTTAATTGGAGTGTAAGAACGTAATAATCATATCTATGTGATCTTCAATAGCTTGGATTTCTCGAGGTTTTATTCATTTATTATTTTTGTCGATTGATCATGAAGTCGTAGTAACACCGAAACGGGTTTAAAT
Source organism: Anthopleura sola (assembly GCA_023349425.1). Classification (NCBI taxonomy): domain Eukaryota; kingdom Metazoa; phylum Cnidaria; class Anthozoa; order Actiniaria; family Actiniidae; genus Anthopleura; species Anthopleura sola. The sequence goes on from JALHLI010000001.1 coordinate 7,808,847, forward strand.
TCGTTGACTACTGAGATATTTTTAGTGCTGCTTATGTTGTGAGGTTAATGTTGTGACATTAAGGTCAAGTGGAACAATGAAAACATCATGGATAATCATGCATAAAGAGTGATTTTCATTACATTATGTCACATGGAATCACACAGCAGTCACGTTTATTTCAATGACAACAAAAAAGCTTTGCTTTAAACATTTTGAAATGTCTCAAAGCGAGGGCAAGGGGTCCCAAGGGATTGAAAACCTATTGTTTCAGTCAATGTGGCTGTCACATGACTAAAGTGAATGGCTGCACTCTATTGTGAAATTTGATTAAACATGTTTCAAGATTGACTTTTTGGTTGACATGTTGATTTTGTACATGTGTTGTTACAGTATAGGAATTATTACATAATGTTAGATGAAATGGAAGACAATGAACTTCAGATTCACATGGTGCATCATGATCACAGCTTTGAAGATACAGGTTAGTCATTCTCAACTAATAAACTACTGGAAGCATCACAGGGAACCCAGCTTTCTTTTGCTTGAATTATTTACATTTTTTTAGAAAGGTGTCTTTGCTCTTTACTGCAATTTTCATAAACATGTGAACTCTGTAGTTGTGAGTTGCCCATTGGAATGTGGTTTTTCACTGCCGCCAGTCAAAAATATAAAAGGTACCGACTGATTAGTTTTGATCAATGGAAGCGAAAAATCAAATTTCAGTGTGCAGCTCACAGATACCGACTTCTCATGTTTATGAAAATAGCAGTAAGGGCATCTGTGCTTTGAGATTGGCTGATCAGTTTGCATACAGTTACATAAGCTGTAATCAGATCTGATCAAAATAACCAAAATAACATTGCTCTATATGGTATATTTTGCTCTTTATGGGTTGCCTGTGTGTTTGGTTGTAATGATTTAAAAACCCTTGTTTTTTTTTTAGATTTTTAATAATATTTAAACAGGTTGCCCAATATCCAGCAGTGGGGACCTGTATAAATAAATCTAATAACAATATAACAACATTAAATACAAATAATGGTAACACAAGACGAAAAGGAGAAATGAAAAGAAATTACAAAGATTTGAAGTGGCTTTTCAAAGCCATTTTGAATTTGGAAAAATTAGTTTCGTGTCTAATTTTAATAAAGAAATTCCCATGTGAAAATAGCTGTCTAGTCACATGAGCTTCTTTATCACTTGAGCATGGCCGAAATGAACTTGGCCCAAACATTAAATAATTGTCAGGTTTTACTGTGTGCAACCAAACTATATGAATAGGGGTTTATTTTGACACCAAAATATTTTCCAAAATATAAATGCATATATTTTTTGGAGCGCTACCAAAACGGTGCTCGAACAGCCTTGTGACTAGCCATCCATGGACCCTAAAACTGATCCCCCCCCCCCCCCCAAAAAAAAATTTCTCCGTAATTTTTTTTCAATGAAATATTATCCATTTCATATTTAGGACCCTAAACCAAGTTTATATACCAAGTTTGAGCAAAATCCATGAGGTTGACTGGCCGGATGTTTTTAAATTTGCTTGATTCTTAAGGACTATGACTCTTAAAAGGTTGCTGTGCCTTTCCATCGAAGCAAGACATGAGAAGACCAGTAGCAATGATAGAGACAGTCATGTGAATAATAATTATTATTGTCCAAGGTGTTAAAAAAAGTCTCTATATATAATTGCTTCTTACATTTTGCTTATATGCAATTTAGGCACAGCTACTTTTCAAGATGGTGCAGGGTGCACTTCTTTTGACGATGTACTTCGTCATTGAAATGTAAACTATATTTTATTATCCACAGGAAAAAAATCTTGTTGCAGAAGATTAATATCAGAAAATGTTAAGAAGGAGTTACGTGAAATATATAGACTGTCATGGCCAACAGTGTTCACACATCTTTTCATGGCTACCTTAAGTACTCAAAGTATCTTCTTCTGTGGTCAAATTGGGAAACTGGAGCTTGCTGCTGGGACATTGGGGATCTCCTTCTATAATGTATTTGGGTTTTCGATAGCAATCGGATTGTGTTCTGCTTTAGATACACTTTGCTCCCAAGCATATGGTGCAAATAATTTCAGAATGGTTGGGATAGTATTACAAAGAGGTATCTGCATCCTGGGTATTTCTATGATTTTTGTTTATTGTTTCTGGATGACAACAGGGCATTTTTTACTTGCTATTGGGATTGAAGAAGAAATATCAAGGTGAGATGATGATATGATTTTAGAGACCATGTTTAAATCCTCATGCAATAATAATAACAACTTTATTAGTCAGGGTACACTGTTACCAGGCTAATAATTTTTAGGTGGCCCTTATTGGCAATTTTGGCATTTTTTTTATATGCTCAAAAGTAAAGTATGACCACAAATAATGTATTCACACACTTTTGTCTTGACTTTCATCCAATCCGCATTGCAGGATTGTCTTATTTCTGATCTAAATACTAATTAGTGGATGTCAAGACAAAAGAATGCTGCCTAGCTAGTACATTATCAGTCGTCATGGTTTTGAGCTTCGTGCCTTGAGTGGCCAATTTTGATGAACCACATTTGTCATTAAGGACATTAAGGATGTGCCCAGGAATGTCAAAACCTCAATAAGTCTTACACCCATTATAAATATGCAAGCCAGACAACTATAGCTACTGTATAATTCATGATATCTGGGTAAATGTTTACTTCTGTCAATTAAATTTCCAATTAGTGGCCATGGTCTGAGTTTACTTATTTTGATTCGACTGAAGCCAAAAATCCAGATGTCTGTGGCTGTGTTGCTGAATTTTATTCTTATTTTATGATTTGTGACCAGAAAAAACTTTCATTCTGACTGTGTATGTTTGTTTGTCTCCTTGTCATACAGGATGGTTGATCAGTTTATGATGATTTTGATGCCCATTCTTCCTGTGAGTATCTAGAAATTTCTTTAGCAAACACAAGTTTCTTTATCATTCAAATTATTTTTTTGGTCATTTTGATTTGCGAGAGAACTGCAAAGAACTGCCTACCAATAACAGTCTGCTCATGCGCATTACAGTGCAAAACCATTTTACTGCAAATAACGGTCTGCTCATGCGCAGTGACGTTGCATTTGACAATGGTTCCCTGAAAAAATGAACTGACTTCTTTGTTATTGTTTGACTCGTGTGCACTGCCCCTCAAAGATTAGAAAAAATAATTTGAGTGATAAAACAATTATTGAACTCAGTTATCGTAAAATATCGAGATTTTTTAGTGTCTTGCAAGCAATTATTTAAATAATTGCTTGCTCTGCTCGCCACTAACAAATCACTATATTTTACGATAACTGAGTTCAATAATAATTGCTTATTATGTGCAGCAGTGAATACTGAATAAGAAAATGGACTAGAGAGCAAGTGTGGCTTATTTTTAGTTGCTATTAGTGGGTTATCATCAATTAAAAACACTTGGTCAATTGCAAGGTTTGAAAGTCTTTGAACTTCTCATCCATCGAGGTTTAGCTTTAATTTGGTGCCCTTAAAAAGCAATGATGGAGAGAGGATGGGGGTAAAGTGTGCACTTCTGACTTCCATGTACTGATAGCAGATGAATAATTTGCAACTGAAGAAACTACATTTAACAATGTTAAGCAATGCCTTCACCTTAAAGGAGGGTTTTTATATGAGTGGGCAGTAGCAGTACTAACTTATAATAGCCATTTTGAAGTGGAGAAAAAATGGGTTCCTCTGGCAATTACACTGTATTGTGGGACTGGTTTAGAGGACATTTTCCTAGATGACACCAATAATATTATGCACTGCAATATTAATGCCGATCGATTCACAGTTTTTTCCTCAATCTTGGAATGGCTAATAGCATGTACTCAGTACGACATGCTGTAACATTGAAATGGCTTTCCATTGTCATCATTTGAATCGCCCAATCACAACTCCTGCTGGTTTAGTATGATTACAGCTGAGGCATGGCTACAAGTTTTTTCTGTATCAATCCCCACTAATTCAAAGACCACTATACTTTGACTTTCAGTTCAGTGGTACGGTGTAGTGAGAGGGGCAGCTGTATGCTCCCAAAAAAGTTTGATCTCAGCACGTACTTTAATATCCTGTGGATATGGCAACTAGAAAATGGTACATCCCCCCCCCCCCCTATGATTGAGACCTTGTTACACTCCTGTTTCAGTTACATGTCTGAATATATAGATCCTGGCTCTGAGAATTAATGCTGCATCCCATCCCAGGGGAAGTGCTGGACATATACTTTACGCTTTCTAGAACTACACATTCATCATTTCTGTTTGTCTTTGTTAGGCTATGTTTGGAAGTCAGCTTCTCACACGATACTTGAGTGCACAGGGAATTGTAAGACCTACTCTTGTAATAGGATTTGTCTGCAATATTACTGCTCTGGGACTGAACTTCCTTATTGTTATTTTCCTGAAACAAGGATTCTGGTAAATAAATTATATATTATTTTGTGATGAAAGCCATGACAGGATGAGGCACAACAATAGAATCTTTCCCCCTCGGAAACTGAATTCTTACTCACGCAAATCAGATTAGACCAGATTCAATAATTGTTCCTGCCTCCCGTCATGGCTGCCATCACATTCATGATGATCAGTGCAAAGCCTCTATATCAGACATGAATGAGCATGCATAACAGTGAGATGGGTTCCAGTTGCTTGAAACTGGAATGAGTGATGTATGGTCATAATTTCTAGTAGTGGGGATATCGTAATACAGAGGATAAAATACAAAACAATACAATAGAATTTATTTTTACTAAGGGAAAAGACGCATTAACCCAAAGAGTTATCTAACATACAGCCCTCAATCCCACCTTAAAAAACGTTTGTATGTATATATTATATGTATCACATTATGGTTAGGGTTAGTGGTATCCAATAGTTACGCCTGCACCTTGTTTCACCTACCGAAGTTCACCTATGTATCAAATATGTTGTGAAACCTATCTGTGAAGTATGAGACAGTACCACAAAAAAAAAACGTTTTATATAAAATTTCTAGATAAAGAAAGTAAGAGAAACATTGCAAATGAATCAAAAATGCATTAGCAGGATTGCAATACTTTGACCTTTTTCCATTCTATTCAGATAAAACTATTGTTATCGTTAATGACAACTCTTGTAACATTTTTTTTTTATTCTAGGGGTGTTGCGATCTCTTTAGTCATTGCCTTATACTGTAACTTGTTTTTAACACTGGGGTACATAATATTTTCAAAGGTTTACAAGAAAACGTGGATGGGTAGGTTATGATTTTTTTCTGTCTGCTCTTAAGTATATAAGGCCATATGCCACAGTAATTTCTCATGCAATTTGTCTCACAAAAAAAAAAATATTGCAAGAACTGAACTTTTCACAGTCATACCAAATCTGCTCTAAGAGTGACAAATTGATGTTATGATCCACAGGTTGGTCTTTTGAGTGTCTTTATAACTGGAAAGAGTTTATCTGGTTAGCTCTTCCTGGAATGCTCATGATCTGCCTGGAATGGTGGAGCTTTGAAATTGGTGCTTTCTTAATGGGTAAGTGCTAGGCTGTTCAGGAATGTAACAGAGGGTAGGCCATTAATTATTGCAGTTGTGCTGTGTTTCCTGTGTTTCTCGGTGGTTGGTCCTTGTAGTATAGTGTAGTGGTTAACACAATTTAAAGGCTTATAATACCGAAGATATCGATGTGGGTTCTATTCCCACCAAGGGCATATGATATTTTTCTATCAATGTTTATCTTCATTCATCACACAGGGTTGATCGTGCTACGTACTCCTTGAAATCCTTGAAAAGCTCTGGAATTCAAAACCCATTTTTAAGTGCACTTGAAAATTAAGCCCTTGAAAATAGAAAAGTTGTTGAATGAATACTCCTGGAATAGCCCTTGAAAAGCCCTCTATACCAAGTTTATTATGATCATCTGTAACCTAATTTTTGTTCACAATTATTTTGATTGTAATTTTGTTCCTAGAAGGACAAGATTTGCACAGTACTTTCCATCATTTTACGTCAATGTTATCAAGCTTAAATACCCTTTAATAATGACTTAGCTGTTTTTATTGATTGTTAAGAAAAAAATCCAAAACATAATTGAAAATCGTCATTTTGGACCTTAAAAAGTCCTTGAATCTTGTTTTGGAGATGTAGCATGAACCCTGATCACACCTAATGCAGCCCATTTCTACTGACATTTCAATTATTATCTAGTGTGTAACTCTACTTTATGGTGTTCAAATTTCCCTTGTGAAAAAATATCACACTGGGACCCCAACAGCCCTGCTTGTCTGCTCATTTTGTTATGGGTGAATGTCGACATTGACCTTTTCTCGTATAATTTCCATTCAAATTAAACTTGTTTGCTATTTGCTAAAGCAATGTTTCGATCTCTAAGGCTGGTTCACACTTATGCTTATGTCAAGTGTGAAACAGCCCCTTAGGTTAATCAATCAATCAATCAATCAATCAATCAATCAATCAATTAATCAATCAATCAATCAGTCAATCTTTATTAGGGTTATTAAACAGATAAGAACTTTGTCTTTTTTCCAAATTGGCCCTTATAAAGAAACAACTAATAGCTAATTAAAGTAAAAACAATTTGATATCATTGTTTGCAGGTAAATTTGGTGAAAGTACTCTAGCTTCACATGGAGTTCTCATACAGCTAGTAACATTAACATTCATGGTAAGCTGATCCATGAAGTGTTTTGAAACCTTAAATGTTCAAATCTTATTGAACCCTGAAACAACCTCTTGGCTGTTCAAAGACAGGGTATATATGGCTAAATATAGCATGACTCACTTTCTTCAGTCTGTTATTTTTCTAATTTTTTTTATTAATTAATTATTTTATTTGCAGGTACCATATGGCATCTCCACAGCAGCTGCCGTGCGTATAGGACAAAATCTTGGAGCTAATAAACCATCTCTAGCAAAACTAGTCATGAAGTTATCCATTGGACTGACATGTAAATATGGAGAATATGGGACACATTTAGTTGGGAGTTAAAGTACAGTTGGTATTATAGTCCCCTTCACAGTTCCCAGTGCACCATCTTGAAACATAGCCATGCCTTTGCCTCAAAGTGAGACATGAGGTGACCTTGTAATGATATAGACATGCGAGTTAAAAAGGTCTCTATCATTGCAAGGTCATCTCATGTCTTGCTTTAATTTGATGAGCATTAAAAGGCACAACTACCTAAGTTTCAAGATGGTGCAGGGAACTGTGATTAAGGTGACTATTGGTCCACACTAAAATGATGTGGTACTAGCTTTAAAAATGCATCATGGGATTCCTTGGGGGTAAAATTGAAATAAAGGGACAATATCTAGCAGTAAGAATGTTGTGATGCTAGTTTTACACAATGCATCATGGGATACCATGGGTATAAAATAGAACAGGTATAGAGGGAGAGTAGCCTGAAGAAATATTGATGTGGTACTGTTGGTACGCAATGCCTCCTGGGATACTTTGGGTACAAAATTGAAATAAAATACAATATAGAAGAGATACTACCATTCATGTTACAATGATTATATTATTGCACATTTTGTCGTGACTGTATTATAAATTCCACATTACATCATATTTCACATTATTTCTGTAATTCTTTATTTTTCTTCATTTAGTACTATGTGTCTCCTTTATTATAACCCTCATTGTAATGACAAGAAAGTATATAGCAATGGCATTCTCTAATAGTGGGTAGGTATTACAAGACAGTCATTGTAATGTTTATGCGCATGCTTACAGTTAAGTTGAATACAAATCATGAATGTTGAATGAATATAATGTTGTTAAATTATTTTTCCAGCATTTTCATCTCTTTCTTCACGACCGTTAACCTTTCCCTAATCATGAATAACACAGTAGCAATACTCCTCTATCATTTCAGGGAGGTCATTGAAATTCTCATCAAAACTATTCCCATAATGGCTGTTTTATCATTCTTTGATTCAACACAGGTAAGAGATGATTTAGTTGTGTCTCACAGAAACTGTCTCACATTATGCAGGGCTTAAAATAACGGCTGTGCAATCAGTCACTGGCTGCATGATGACCAACCAAATCAGTTTAGCTCAGTTATACCTTGTTTCTGGCTCAATTTTACTGGTCAAAATGACTGGCAAGGTAAAGATTTGATCATGATCAGACAAGTTCTAATTCTGGCTGGAGATTACCAATGACCAGCTGTTATTTCAAACCCTAGCTGTTATGCCTGGTGTTTTATGCATGTAAAAGCTTGAATGTATAAGCTTATTGGTCACTTGGTTATATTTAAGATGGTTGCTGTATTCCCACAGAATGTATTCATTTGGTTTGTTTCATCTTTAGGGGGTGTGTAGTGGTATTGTACGTGGATGTGGACAGCAAAGAATAGGTGTTATCATAAACTTCATTAGTTATGACTGTGTTGGACTACCCCTTGCAGTAGTGCTAGCCTTTCTGATTGACATGCGTCTTGCAGGTATGGCCATTAAAGATTCAAATTTAGTTAGCTTTTAGTTAATATATATTTAACACCCAAAGGGAGGTACGTTGCAAGAAGCATATTACAGTATGTACTTTCTGTTTCACAGCTTTTAACTTCATGAACAACTGTTGTGTTTTCTGTGATGAATAACAATAGCAGGTTTAATTAAACAGTTATAATATTATTAATAATATCAATAATATTAAATTGACTATATTTAGAGTTGGTGATATGTGATAGTCGCAACTTGTAACATGATCACTAGGTGATAATGGGTAATTAGAGATGATGGAACGTCCAGTCACTTCACCAGCTTGCCGGTCACCCTCATCTCTTGTCCATTGACCGCCGCTCGCCTGGTGACTCGGATCGCTAGATTCTCTTCTTACATTTAAATGTAGATTCTCTTCTTCATAATAATAATAATAATGGCCAAAGCTATCCGAAAATCTACAAGGTTACAGAAGAGTAAGCAAGATCCTGAATTCCTATCGGGTCTCCAATTAGAGGAATTAGAAGATCAGTTGGAATTCTTCAAGTTCCCTAGCCTGCCGCTATCGTCATCCAAATCGCCTTCAGGCCCAAAGAAACCAAGTGATTCCAGCCCATGGATGTATCAAGACGAGGTCTCCACTGGCAACGTCGACCAGCGTCTTCAAGTACTACAGCTGGAAAAAGAAAAGCTGGAACTTGAACTCCAAGTCTTGCGGCTACGAGATCGCTCAGGAAGCAAGGAGCTCCTGATGATGCCTGGGACGCGCTTACCACTCGAAGAAAACGACATGTGGACTGGCCTAATAAGCTTGTGACCCTCTGTGTTTAACGAGTCTGAATGAAACAACAGCGAAGGTCTAACCATTTGCAGAATGATATTTTTAGAGCAAAGGCAACACTTTCTTCTCAGATATTTTAAGACCCTGAGTGTGGGTCTAGCTACAGGGTTTTGAACCCACAACCTCCCACACGACAGGCTGGCCAGTGCCCAACCAACTCAGCCAACCAGAAGGTGATTGTTCAGACGAAATTTAACATCCTTTTTATTTTTACTAACAGGCATGTGGTGGGGACTGTCAGGCGGCTTGTTTGTGCAGGTATGGAAATAACTGGATGATTATTAACCTTCTAGTTAATGATTTTCAAAAGTGTTACTCTGCAGTACTGCATGTCACATTTGGGTGATGGATCGATCCCCTAGGAGCTATACTTCTACTCTAGGGTTTTCTCTGTGGTCTTCAGTTTCCTAAAAAAAATCAAAAGTTTCTAAATCTTTGACCATGAAATAGACCTTCATTTTTATACCAAATATGCCACATTATTTCATCTTTTGATTCCTTGGGAATTCTGGTCTTTAGCAACTTCATGAACAGTATTGATGGTCTGTTTTTGTGGAGCCTGCTTTGAATCAGTCAGCAAGGTGGATAGTGGTCAATTGGATTGCCATTGGTGATATTGATTGCTTAGCCATGCATAGTAGACCAATCGATATCAGTGCTATCTGTTTGGATGCATGGCCTGCCCTCCCTAAATTCCTAAACAGTAGCAGCTATATATGTGGGCTATGTATACTTTAACTCATTGAGCTATAGCATTTTTTTGTATAATATTGTTAACTAGTACCATTTTCCTTTATTTTTCAGTGTTCTCTGTACATTATCTTACTTTCTTGTACAAACTGGAAGAAGCAAGCTTATCTGGTGAGAAGTTGTTCATGACACTTTTGAAGGAAAATTTGACCAATAGTGTTTCATGCAGTAAAACAGTATGTAGTAAGTGCTTTTGGCACTTTCAAGGGGTGGTATTACTAAATGATGCAAGGCAAAAAGCCATATCAAAAATATGTTGCAGTTTTCCTAACCTTCTTTGCAAAATGGCAGTAAGAATGTACTGTGCTCAGAGTTCCCTTCTTGGAAGAACTAATAAAAGAGAGAAGAAAGCAGAACTAATCAAAATATAGGTGATGAAATTTAAAAGTTCAGGTGACATTACTAAATTCTTATGTACAATTTGAAGGCTCAAAAAAGGACAGGGACAAACAATGCCAGTAAGACAAAAGACAAAGAGGAACTAATCAAATATAATGGTGATGTGAAAGAAGACAAGAGAAATGGTGAAATGTGTATGTTAAAGAATGTTCATGATAACCTACCAACACCCTTGCAACAATCCACTGACACCCTACCAACACCCTACTGATACCCTACCAATAACCCACTGACACCCTATCAACAACCCACTGACACCCTACCAACACCCCCACTGACACCCTACCAACAACCCACTGACACCCTACCAATAACCCACTGCCACCCTACCAACAACCCACTGATGCCCTACCAACAACCCACTGACACCCTACCAACACCCCACTGACACCCTACCAACAACCTACTGACACCCTACCAACAACCAACCTGACATCAACTTTTATTACCAATCATTATGACACTTTTCTGACAGATTTAATTCATTATTACTTATATGTTAATAACTAACCTTGCTGATTTAAATTTTGTTCTTAAGATCCAAGTTCTGCACAAGTATGGTTTTCAAGATCATCATCACTTCACGACCTTGACAGAATCGTTATGACAACATCAGTCAGTGTTCCTCAAGACAGAATTTTTCATAAACATGGTAAAAAGAGAGTTCTTTGTCTGCGGTTAATTCCCTTGGTTTTTGCACTCCTTGTCCTGAGTGCTACTTGTTGTGTACGTTTCATGATTCCTCTGCCGATGGCAAACCACCACAGTAGCTCAAACAATACCACAATGGGAAACCAAACTGTTCATATAAATGGAACCAAGTTTTATTGAAATCTTGGGCCAATGAACCGTTTTTATTCCCAGACTTTTACTTTGGGTCATATAGGTTCCTGTTCACTGGAGGGAGAATAGGTGACCTCTTGAACTCAAAGGATTCATTCGTATAATACAAATTAACAATGTTTTGGACCTTATTTATAAAAGTTACAAATCTCGCGTTCTGATTGGTTGGGAGTGTGTGCATTATGAGAGCACATAGCATGCATGCATATGTTCTATTTCATCATTCATGTCCAAAATAACAGCTTCTCTAATTTGCATTTTCTAAGTGAAATTAAAAATTGCTTGCCGTGCTGTGTGCAGGTATAAAGCACTTGGGTACTGGCAGAACCCAAGAGCAACATGTTACGAGAAACATGATGCATATTGGAGTGGTTCTCTGACAACGCATCTTGAAGTTTGTGCCAATAACCAAGTGCTTTATAACTGCACATACCAAGCACATGCACATTTTCTAATTCAGACATTCTTTTTTCACATTCTGCATGCATATTTAAGGCATATGATAAGGTATAAACCAGCAGCTAGTGAGTATAACTTATAATGTCCACCTAATTATATTTTTTCCAAAAATCCATAATTTGAGAAAAAAAGGGGCTTTGATATACTAGGATATGGAGTTTTGCAAATGTTTGTTGAGTAGGGGTTACTCATCAGTAGAAAACCTACATAATGCTGGGTAAGGGCCAGGGGTGAGCTTTAAAGTTTTTACCCACCATGAGAGGCACTGTGGTGCTCTTTAAATTTTTAGTGATTTGGTTGCAGCACTTTTGAGGCAGCACATACTCTTTGATGTTTTCCTCTCACATGCATTGCTTAATCGGGGGTGGCGCTTAAATGAGTAAATACAATAATTGCTGTCTGGAGAACTGACTTTTTTTTAGGAGAAATATTAGCTTGAAAAAACAAAATTTGCATCTTATTTTTATATAATGATATCAGTGAAATACTAATGTTTTGTGAGGATTTTTTGTAGTGTTTGTTAAATTAATGTGGTCATACTTTAGCATGTTGTGCTTTAAGGCGAGGATAAATTGTTTGTAAACCAATGTGCTGTAAAGACAGACCCCTTGCAGCACCTCAATTTGGAACTGGGTAAAAAAATAGGTTCCAATTCTCAGAGATTAAAATTCTTTTGTTTTGCCCTCCAAATTGAGCTGCTCTGATTCACGTGCAAGGGGTCTTTATTTACTTCATAAACTGACTAACAAAATATCCATACCTGCAACTGAATGTGATGTATTCTGAATGAGGCCAGGACCCAAGAAATTTGGACAACCATTTTGTTTTCATTTACCAAAAATAGACAAAAACATTGCGATTCTTTTTAGTTTAGAAACTAAAGTAGGATATTTATATTGATTAGAATAACAGTTTTAGTATTTATGAGTATTTTTTATTATTTAGTTGTACCAGTAGTAAAAATTTATTTTATTTAACTTGTGAGGCAGGAATTTTATAGTCACTGAATACAAAAGAAAACTGTGTTTTTCTACTCTATTTATAACTTATCACGATTTTCCTATCATGCAGCAATTCTGAGCCGACACTGAGTCAAAAAAAAACTATGTATTTCTATTCTATAATTTATCGTGATTTTCCTTTTGTGAGGTAATTCTGAGCTGACAAATCATACGGGTTTATATTGGCGGCTCTCTCCCAATCAAACTTAGAGGAGAATCGTGATACTTATACATATTATTGCTTAGACGATTATCTCTCACAGGAAAAATGGATTCAGTTTGGATTGAAAAATATTTATTGATTATTGTAGCACTTCTCTTGAATATCATCTAAGTTATGGTAAAATAAAGTTTAATAAAAAGTTGTTGTCAATTAACCCAGATATATATTGTATTCTGGTTTATTATATTAACTCACTTGAAAGCACTGATTAGTTGTTTTCATTGCTACATGCTGATCAAGGCTAGATACAGTCATGACATGGAAATTGGGCAATACACTGCTGTCAATCAAAACAGTTGTTTGGTACCTTTACATACTCTGATTGACGGCAGTGCACTGCTCAATTTCCCTGTCACGACTCTTGTCTTGATCAGTGCATAGCAATGAAATGTAGCAGTGGTAACATTCAGATAATCCTGCAAGGGCAAGATTCTGTCCAAACCACAAGATTCTCCCCAGCATTAAATTCAAAGTGGTTTGAAATGATAGGCAATGAAATAAGAATAAAATGACCCAGATTTTCAGTAACACGGCATATTGTTCTTTGGACAATCAATCCAAAGCTGATCTTTTCCTTTTCCTATGATTAATAACAGTATCCGAAGTGGTCAACTTGGCCATCTGTCCCGCTTCCCATAGCAGAAAGTCCCTGATTCCTTTTCTTCCAGCAGCAAATATTTGTTTCTCGGTGTGGTCCAGTTTGCTGGTCAATAATGATGTGTCTTGGTGTGGAGCATTTTGAGAGGAATCCATCAGTTTTCTAAACCTCTTGGTGAATGCCTAAAGAAAGATTAAATGTTCTTATCTAAGATCTATTTAAGCTTTGGCTGTTGTATCACAGTGTTGGACAATCACAACAGATCAAAGCTCCCACTAGGTATAAGTCCAAAGGTCAAAAAGTCCCCTTCACAGTTCCCTGCACCATCTTGAATGGTAGCTGTGCCTTTACATTGAAGTGAGACGAATGGTGAGCTTGCAATGATACAGACAAGAATAATAATATTCGCCAAGGTGTTAAAAAATCAGAATGAACTCAGCCCACTGTAACGTTGATTGACAGAAGACATAATTCCAAACTGGAATAATTTTCTGTAATATATTCATATGTGTGTAATAAAAGAACTTGAACGAACTTAAAAGACAAAATGTCAGATGTCAATTGGTAGGTCACAGAAATATGAAAAGCGCTGTAATTCTCAAGGATAATACTCAAGGGAATGATGTAAAATGGATCAGTGGGTCAGTTCTCTATTAATTCATTGGCAGGTTAAGCAAACCAGGGTGTATATTTATGAAGTATTCAAACAAAGAGACTGTGTTCTTGGAAGGTATGTAAAACTTTTAAAGCTTACAGTGAGGACACTTGAACCGTGAACACTTTGAAGTTTTTTCATACATTTTTCCTCCTTTATTCCTTGTGTAAATCGATTGGAAATATGATTTATTTTGAACAATAAGATTATTTGAGTTCAGTGCTTCATTTTCAGAAGGTTTGAAGCAGTAGAAAGTTCATAAAATAAAAAACATAAAAATATCAAGTGTTCATGGTTTGAGTGTCCTCACTGTAATAGTCCAAAAAAAAAATTGGGTTGAATTTTCTTACCTCTTGAAGTGCTTTAACGATTTGTGCATTTTCATCGTCGTCAAAGTGCATAAGTTTGGTACCAATACCATAAAAATACGGCCCTAGTTTGTGTAAATCCACCACACTAGCATCAGCTCGTAGAATCTCTCGATAACCTTCTCTATAAACTTTGGGTAGATCCACGGAGACAACCCTTCTTCTCCTACTACACAACTCCTTCGCCAACCAGTAAGACAACTCGAGTTTTGCTCCTGCAGCAAGGTGTTGGCCCTCTGAGCTTGGATTTAGGAATCCTAGATTAAAAATCTGTACCTCGAGTTTACAAGGAATCCTGTCTTGTGTTGCTAGAACATCATCGATGTCAAAATAATCGTAACTGCTTGGCCGTGATCGCAATGGTGGGCCAGTCAATGAGTCATTAGCTGCCATCACTTTACGTATTTCACGTTATTATGATCTGTAGTGTTTTAGAATAATTAATTTTAGAGAAAATGTTAGACAGAACTGTGAAAAATTGTGTACA
Organism: Anthopleura sola; assembly: GCA_023349425.1. Classification (NCBI taxonomy): domain Eukaryota; kingdom Metazoa; phylum Cnidaria; class Anthozoa; order Actiniaria; family Actiniidae; genus Anthopleura; species Anthopleura sola. Next base: position 7,823,929 of record JALHLI010000001.1, read on the forward strand.
TTTTGTGTTCGAATTTTTGCGCGCTCAAACATTACCCAGGATTCCTAGCGAGATATTACCCAAGATTCAGTACGTGACGTCACCTAAGACTGCACTATCCAAAAACGCTCTCCAAAAACTAAATAAATGTAAATACCATACTTATTCGTTCAAGCTCTTCCTTAGCATAATAAGGAACTAAAAATGATTTGAAAAGAATTTACTTTTTTTATCACAAAAAAATCATACATCTCAAAAACACACAGGTAGCCCACTGCTAGCACCGGTATAACAATGGTTTTAAAAATTACAGAGAAGAATCTTTGTTCATAAATATGTTTCTTGTAGATGGAGAATTAAAGTTGGGCTGAGAATACATCCATTTTTGTCCAATTTTCTGCAATTTAAAAAAGAATCGCAGCCGGAAATACGTCACGAGAATGCTGCATTACCCATGATGCATCAAAAGCCGTATAGTATCATTACCCACAATCCCAGTCGGGTCGTTCTCTTCTTCCACATCATTGTTCCGGAGTTCTTTGGTTTTGTGAAGGGAGCCGGTCAAAATGAGTGGAATTGCCAACCTTAAAGACATCATTGTCCGATTTTACGATGAATACACACAGACGACACCCCAAAGACTAAAGATTGTGGATGCTTACTTGGTTTACATCATGCTTACTGGCATCATTCAGTTCGCGTACTGTTGTCTTGTAGGCACGTTCCCTTTCAACTCGTTTCTTTCTGGCTTTATTTCGTCTGTAGGATCGTTCATCTTGGCCGGTAAGGACTGCACTTTATCAATTCTTTCTAAAAACTAGTTGATGTGATCTTACTTGGTTTTAACTTCCACGCATGAGATCTCTTTTCGAAGAAACCGCGAGAAAAATTCAAATCTAATTCACGTGTCTCGTCAATCAGAATCGAACGTTGCCTGAGAATTCGACACGTAGGATGCTTGAAAAAATCAAAAAAGTCCGACTAAATCTTATTAAGCTTTGGAAGTCTTATTTGTTGTAAGAACTTTTCATATACTTTAGGTTTTTGCATGATTTGATTGATAGACATAATATTATCATAATAAATAAATTTAAATTTTTACTCTAATTAAACTTACTAAGGTAAAAGGGGGATTATGGGACCTTGGCTAAACTACAAAATACAGGGTCTGTTCTGAACAAATTATCGAGAGCCACTGGCTTGGCGGCTTGGTAGTCAATATGAATGCCTCAACTCACTACCGAGCCACTTGGCCACTTGTTATATAAAACTTCAACTGAGGGGCCATTGAGCTGCAGAGCCACTCAATAGAAATATGTCGAGTCACTGATAAGCCAACAAGCCATCAAGGCACTTGCTATAAAATCTTCAACTAATGATCACTGACGAGCCAGTAATTTTGAATATAACAACCCAGCATATTCTTCATTCTTTAAAAGCCAAAACTACATCTGCTATCGTTTATTCTTTTTATACAACGATGTGCCTTGCTGTCTCTGACTTTCTTTTACTAACGAGTAACTGAGTTACGAAAAATACATATTAAAACTATTGGGCATTGATTTCTGTAGTCGCTCCGGGAGTTTTATTCTTTGAATAACATCAGCATTCTTTCCTTTTATATATTAGGCAGCTAAAATAATCTGTCTTTTTCAACCAGCTTTCTTATAATCATACACTTTCACTAAGAATACACTCTAAGATGTTACCCTGAGCCATGACGCAGAGAGAAAAACTACTAGAGCCTCTGTTGGGCAGTCTTGCTGCTTTGTAGAACATTCACCACTTTAAGGCTCAAAATGACTTCATAAAGAATCTCTGTGACAATGCGATATGAACATTGTTTTAACCTAAGGTTATAGTGTTTAACAATGCCAATGGCACATTCAATATGATGCATGCAGTATTCAGCATATTGTGGATAGTATCTCAAATCTGCAACATCTTGTTTGCTGCTTGACAGTGTTGCCACTATCATTGTGAGGCATGACACATGTTGCAACTTTCTGGTATGTTGGGAGTGCAACAAAAACAGTCTGTATGCAGCCCAAACAAACAGTAGCTCCATCTGTGAATTAAAGCCTCAAGGCTTGTTCTTGACTTCCAGCAGTGAATGCTAATATCATGGCCGCCACTTCATTATCATAAATTTTTAGATTCATATTTTAGTTGACTACTACATTAAACTTATAGATAAGAATGATATCAACAAAGTTAGAATGTTTGAGACAAAAATATTAAATTCTTGAGAAGTTATGACAATTTTAGAAATGTGAAAAACACCACAACGAGGCTTACGTAGAAATAGTTCACTGAACGCATACAAATCTCTGTAATTTTGATTCCAAATACCTTCACTTGAATTTTATTTATAGCAATAAAACTTTCGAAAAATACATATTTCTGCTTGCTCTTTCTGATGGTGGTGCTTATTTTTTAAGATTAGGTTTTTATTTCTGAAAGTCAATGGCGGCCATATTGGCATCTGGTCTATAGACCCCTTGCAGCACGTCGGAATGCAGCTCAATTTGGAGGGCAAAACAATAGGTTCCAAATTGAGCTGCTCTGACATCACATGCAAGGGGTCTGTAGCAGTGTTTGGCTGCAGCTGTTGCCAGCACAAGAAAAAGATTTATGTTATGATTCAGGTGCTTTATGTTGTATATACCTTGCATGTAATGTCTAAGCAGCTGGAGCAAGGGGTCCATATCAATCAGGTTTTGAATCATTCCAAGATGTTTTAAGATGAATTCCATTTTGTTATAGTTTGCCTCAGAGTCCAGAGCAATCCAGCCAACTTTGCAGAATTCAAGGGCATCTCACCAGAAAGAGCTTTTGGAGACTTCATCTTTGCAAGCGTCATTCTTCATCTTGTCGTGATGAACTTCATTGGTTAAAGACCAGGACACAAGACTCTGCATAAACACAAAAAATATAGAGAGCAATTTTACAAATTTTAGAAAGAATTCTTCTACCACACCTCATTTTCATGTAAAATCATTACTGTAAAAAGATAATAAAGAAAGTTTTCTTTATCTTCCATGTTTGCTCTCTAATAATCCCACAATTTATTGTTTTCATATCTTAATTTTTGTAACATGTACACATACAGTACATACTAGTTATAAAATGGTTTCGAGTGGAATACCATGGAATATCCCACAAGTCACTTGTAGTTTCTAGTATACACACGAGCCTTTAGGTGAGTGTGTATACAAAGAAAATACAAGTGACGAGTGGGATATCCACGGTATGCCTCGAGAAACCATTGTATAACCATTTTATCCCACACCATAGAAAATACAAATACGTAGATTCAACACACAGTGCATGATGGGAGGGAAGAGTGAAAAACCGAATATACAATGGCTTTCCTGCTTTCTGATTGGCTGTGTTTTCTATGGTGTGGGATAAATAGCAGTAGTACGCTCACATCTCACCTCTAGCTCTGGGGTCTCAAGTTTGATTCCTGGATTCAGCATCACATGATTAAAACTATATGAGTAGAGTTTGTTGGGTTTCTCTCTTGATTCAAGGATTTTACTCTGAATTCTCCATTTTTCCTCCAAAAAAAAAAAAAATTCAATCTGCGATTTCGAAACAATTCTTTATATTTGGGCTTCCTGTGTAGGTTTTTGCCACAGGATTCCCATAACGCGACACTTGCACCTAAAGTCCAAAGTCGACATGGACTTGGGTCCTTGACTCATTGTCTTGTAGACTCGACGGAGGTGTTGTCGTTCTCAATTTGGTAAAGCTGATTTTATAAAGGTTTTAAAGAAACTCAGGTATTTGTAACGGATTTTGCAAGATTAGAAAAAGATGCATTGTTTAGCTAGTCAATAGCTGTAGTTATAGAGAAGTTTACAGAATGACATCCAGAATGACGATTTTAGAACCTGGGGAACGTATGGCCTCGTGAAGCATGTAGCTCCTTTGCTTGCAAATACGGAAAGCTAAAGTCGAAATAAATCAGACAAAAAGGCTTTCCAAAATTGCATTTAGAACTATAACTATATTTCTGCCCTTTCCAAATGGAAAAAGCCAAAATCATTTGCATAATGAACCTGAATTTATTGTGAAAAGATAAAATACAGCCTGTGTAAACAAAAAGCTTACGTAAGAGTCACAACTTACAAGAGTAAAACGAGGAGCTTTTAATGGTACACGTGTCCTTGATTGTACTTTTTTTGTGTTTATATTTTCCATAGCATGGCTTCTGATCTTCCTTCTTTGGTTGGACGTGTTTGTCTCGTTACTGGTGCATCCCGCGGTATTGGTAGAGGTATTGCTTTGATGCTAGCCAAAGCTGGTGCTACTGTCTACATTACTGGTAATATAAACAGCTATTTCAAAAAAGGTTGTAGGGGCAAACTGCAGAAGGCATTCAGTGATTGGTGATTGCAAGAATTGCATTCTCATTACCCAACAGTTGCTTTCGGTTGAGCAATATTACCATTATTGCCATATATTTCGCCATTTGCCACCAAGGTTTTGGTAGCCGCCCCCTTGCAGACCTAATATTTGTTTGTGATTACATTTAATTCACTTGATCACAATGTCGAAACGTAGTTATCTCTTTGCGTTTGTTTTTCGGATAAATGTTTTATCAAAGTCCAGATATTTCTTTACTAATTAGTGTTGCCTATTATATATAAAAACTTTCTGTCCTCACTCAAAACCTATAGCCCTTCCAATCCATGAAATGTTAACGATCCATAATGCCTCTAGAGTCAAGTAAGTTAATAACAGGATATAGTAATTGCTGTGTTGGATAGATAACAGCAGAATAGCAGGGGCAGATACAGGAATTTTGCTAAGGGAGTTGGAAATCATGGTTATGAAGTACCACCAAACCCCCCAAAAGCAAGGGGGTTCAAACTGCTGAACTGGGTTGGTAGTAGTCCTCATTTACTTTGAGGGTTAGATTGATGTACCCCTCCATCCCCCCCCCCCCCCCTCCAACCATCTGCCCCTGAACAGGATGCTGTGATGGACAGAATAAACAAATGTCATTTGTCATAATTTGACTTTAGTTACTCACCTGTGTGTTTTTGCTATGATCTTCAGGTAGAAAACTAGAGACACTGCAGGAGGTAGTATCACAAGTATGTACATACTCATATATGTAATTTTTAATTCCTGTTAATTCATAGAATTATAAATTAGATGATTAATTATTTGATATTTCAACTTTGTAATGTTTCAGGTTGAAAGTGGAAGTGGTAAATGTATTCCTGTCAAGTGTGATCATTCTAAGGATGATGACGTCAAAGAAGTGTTCAATCAAATCAAAGTGGATCAAAATGGACGTTTGGATGTTCTGGTGAACAACGCTTACAAAGGAGTCCAGGTATAAAACTACCATATAACACTATGACATGACATCAAAACAATCTATTGTTTCCGTGGGGGGGGGGGGGTACTTTTTTCAGGCCGCAGGTATAGAAAAGGGGTGGAAATTTTTGAGTTTTGGTATAAAAAAGGTAGATTTTCTTCAAAGGTATATGAAAGGGGTACTTTTTTGCTGAAATTTGGTATAGAAAAGGGTAAGGGGTTGAGAGTCCGGGCGGAGCATCCCCGTATGAAACGACCCAAAGTATCCCCCAAAGTATCCCCCCCCCCCCCCTACAAAGCAAATGAAATCACAATCAAATTCAGTTTGTGAGTTGGTGAAAACTGAGAACTTACATCTAAATATCACACTAAATATCCTGAATGAAAGAAGGTTTGACCTAAATTTCTATTATTAATTCTTGCTCAGATATAACGCACACTCTGATTGGCTGATAGCCATGTTTACATGAGGCTATGTAAACATGAGGCTATGTAAACACGTCAATTTCAATATTTTATAAAACAAATAGAAAACGTTTGCCATGTTTACATAGCCTGATATAAACACTCGGGAAAGTTTGGGAGAAGTCTTGAGCTCTGTGTAAACCTTGCCTGCCGCTCAGTTTTACACAACAGCTCTCGACTTCTCCCAAATTTCCCTTGTGTTTATATCAGGCTATGTAAACATGGCAAACGTTTTCTATTTGTTAAGTTTAATAGGGCAATTAATTACTACCTGAGTCATAAAGGGACAGGGTTTGCACACAAGTTCATGTTTTTAAGCACATAGTTGCCATATTACTTTATTAATCAGAATGAATTGTATCTATTCTAACCCCTTGTAGTCAATCCTGGACACTACTGGGAAACCATTTTATGAGCAGGTACTGTAATGGACCATTTTCTAGATGCGTGAGCGCTTTCAAAAATATCGCAGACGCAGACATGAAAAAAGGTATTTTTGGGCAAGATCAAGTGCGTTATTGACACTGCATGCTGAAAATGCTTTGAGATCATGTCTGCACCTGCAATATTTTTGAAAGCGCAACTCAGATATTTTATAATTAAGAAGTGGTTTGGATAAAAATTAATGTTTTGATGTTGGATACAATGAAAGAAAGAATAAACACATGAAGCAAAGGAAAAGGAATAAATGAAAGAAAGAAAGAGAAATTTAAGAGAAAAAAGAAGAGTGGGGAAATAAAGCTGGGAATATGAAATTGGAAAGTTTTATAAAATGATTAGAATAGCATCTTATTTCTCTAATGTGATGATCACCTCTATGACCCTCCCCCTCTGCCCAACCATCACCGCCCACCCAACCACAAAAAATAATGCTAATATGAACTATTTTGCATTTTTTTGCACCAAATACTTTGAAGATGAATGTAGGTATTTCCCGTAATAATTACCCTAATTAATTTGTTCTCTTTCTTAATAATCCAGCCTGTTGAAATGTGGGATGAGATCAACGATGTTGGACTAAGGTAATAAAAGTCTATTAAAGTAAAAATAAAAATCTGTATTTTTACGATCTTCCATGAGGTTTACTCAACCTTTCACCAATGCTCACACAACCTCAGTTCAAGTCCAGTCAGGCTCGGTGTTGTAAGGGATTAGAGTTTGTTGGTATTCCTCTGTCCCCTCTTCTCCAGGGATTTTCTCTGGGTTCTTTGGTTTTCCTCCCTCCACAAAAATCAACTTCTAAATTCTTAATAAGACCAATGCTAACGTGTTGTTATGTACATTTCAGGGGCAGATCCAGGGGGTGGATTGGGTGGCTAGGGACCCCCCTCTTTGCAGGGTTTAAAACAGGAAAAATAAAATGATTAGTTAATTCAGTAAATAAAAGAAAAAAATACATCTGAATGTGTCCCATTGTATAAAAATAATGATATGAATTTTGCATTGCCTGGACCTAAAAAGTTGTCCGCAACCCTAGACCTATCCTTTTCATATTTTTTTTAGAGTTAGCCACCCCCCTTTGTAAAATCCTGGATCCGCTCCTGCATTTACACCCAATTCAAAACCTCTGGGAATAATTTAAGATTCTTTGTCTTTTGTATTTCGATTTCCAGTGGAAAATTTTTGGGACAAAAGTTTTTATTCCCAGAGGTTTTGAATTGGGTTGAAATGATTAGGTCTTTTTGATCTGGAATGGCCTAGATGAAAATTACTCTGTGTAACTCTTATTATAACCCTAGCAAGTTGTGAAGTTGTTTTTTTATGGAGGGAGAAAAACTGAGGAAAACTCTTGTGGTAAGGGAGAGAACAACACATTTATCAACATTTTTTTCTTGACTGACAGGTCTAACTACGTAGCTGCTTACTATGCAGCTCAAATGATGGTTCCAAACAAGCAAGGTCTGATTGTCAACATATCATCCTTTGGAGGATTGAGTTATCTTTTTAACATTCCTTATGGTGTCGGCAAAGCTGCTGTAAGCATGTTTTAATCTTGATGATTAGAGCAGTTTTCATATAAGTGGGAAAGGGTACCTGTAACTATGCGTCGTGATTGGATGAGTTACTGGAAGACAATGGGAAGCTAGACATTACAATGTTCCCCACTCACATGAAAACACCTAGTGGTTCCCTGTTATCTCAAATCATCTCGAACTTAGAATATCTTCCTGGCTACCTAAATGCAGTTTTTCAAGATGAAATCTCAACAATGATCAAGCACAATACATTTTTCATTCAAATGAATATAAAATTGCATCGTGCACCTGGACCTGCTACTGCACAGAGTGTACTGTGTTTTATCCCACACCATAAAAAGTACAGCCAATCAGAAAGCAGGAAAGCCATCGTATATTCGTTGGTATTTCACTCTTCCTTCCCATCATGCACTGTGCGTTGAATCTACGCATTTGTATTTTCTATGATGTGGGATAAAATTAATGGTTATATAATGGTTTGTCATGGCATACTGTGGATATCCCACTCATATTTTCTTTGTATACACACTTGTATACACTTGTATACACTTGTGTGTATACCAGAAACGACAAATGACTGGAAACCATTGTATAACTAGTATGTATGGGGACTTGAGGAAGAAAAATTTGAAATGCATTTTCCCCATCAATATGAAATTGAATGGGATAATGATTATAATATTTGCGTAATTGTTTACTTACAGAATGACCGTATGATGGCTGATATGGCAATAGAATTGAAAAAGAGCAACATTGCTGCAATCTCCCTTTGGCCTGGGCCAGTGAATACAGAAATTATATCAGCTACTTTAAAAAGTGATAAGGTAATTAAATATAAATGAATGTTAGTGAAATGAAATGCATTCGGTGTGAATAATAGAATAAAGAATTAAGAGAAAAATTTCATATGCCCTTGGCAGGACTCGAACCCACGGTTTCGGTATACTAGTCTGATGTGTTAACCACTACACTACAAGGTGTTCAGCTTACCGGTACCCATGAGATTGATATCGCCCTGAACCCCCACTGTTGCCACATACAACATTGCCTGGCTGCGTAACCAGTGTGGTTGGTCCTTGTAGTGTAGTGGTTAACACATCGGACTAGTATACCGAAACTGTGGTTTTCGAGATTGGAAAATATAAGAGACTAGTATGCTAAAGGGAAAAAGCCCCCCTGTCTCTACGGTCCCTGGTGTACCATTTGACACATCTGACCAGAAAACTGAAGACATGGATTCAAGTCCCGCCAAGAGCATGTCATATTTTTTCTCTTAATTTTGAAATCTAATCTAAATATAATTATGTTGCATTTTATTTCATAATATTTAAGCCAGGTGTAGACAAAATGGCCAAACTTTTTCAAGATGCTGAGGATGTTACATACACCGGAAAAGCTATTGCTTGGCTTGCTGCAGGTGAGTTGAATTTGACTGGATTATATGTTAACACACCTCTAGACATGTATTTATTAAATTTTAATAATTTTTCTTTCAAGATTCAAATATCATGAAAAAGAGTGGTCGTGTGCTCATTGTTGCTGAATTGGCCAGAGAATATGGCTTCACAGATGTGGGAGGTAATATGGATTCAAAATGTTATTTATTAACAATTTTCAAGATGCACAAGTGCTTTCACAAATATCACAGGCGCAGACATGATCTCGAGGCATTTTCGGGCAGCATCAATAACATGAGTGATACACACTTATATATATGCTCTAAGCCAAAAGTAGTGTGGAAGGGCCAATGTTTTTTCCATAACTTACAAACTAATCTCATTTCATAAGATGGCAGTAAATGGCCTATTGCTGTGAACAAGCTTTTTTCCCCTCAAGTCAACGGAATCTTTGTTAGCTTATGGCCCTTAGAACTCGTTTCCAAACTCATTTCCAGCTTAGAGTATATTATATATTTAAAAAGCATGTATCTTGCCCGAAAAAATGCCTCTTTTTCATATCTGCACCTGTGTTATTTTTGAAAGGGCTCGTACATTTACAAAATTGTCTACTGCTGGGAGGGGGCTCACTTTTCAGATACATTTCCAAGACGGTCGTTAACAAGTAGTGCTTCTTAATAAGGACAGGGGTTATTTATATATTTGATGGTTTGCATGGGGGGGGGGGGGGGGGGGGATTTGCATTCTTGGTTCTATTTGAAAAAAACTGTTTGTTTTCTGTGTGTTTTCAATTGATTGAATCTTTTCTGAGGGAGGGAGGGGTCCTTTCTAGGAAGGAGTTTCTCTGTAACAGCCTTTTTACATTCAGTCCAACTATTCAACTCTCTGTTGTATTGTTAAATAAACTATAATCATCCCTCCACAGGTACTCAGCCTTTGTCTTTCAGACAAGTAAAAAACATGGCCAGACTCTATTACCCAAGCATTGCCTGGCTTGTTCCAGAATTCTTGTACATCCCTTGTTGGTTCCTTGGAGCAACAACAAACAAGTTTTCCCAACCTTCAAAGTTTCAATAACTGCTAAAGTATGTCTAACTCCCATCTTGTCAAACTTTCTTGGATTGTCTTTATTTGTTCAGGGCTTCAGTGTCAGGTTCAGTGTCAGTGGTCCTCATATGACCACCTGACACCTGTCAGTTGAGAACCATCGGTTGGCAGGGCCATAGCATGGCCAAAAATGTTTGCGGGGCCTAGTTCAAAAGTATTGGGGGTGCTATATTCTAAAAAGCCCTGTGAATTAGTAACAGACCTAAAATTTTCAGTGTTCAATATACAGTACAGGGCCCCCCAACCCCTCCCCCTGCTATGGCCCTGGTTGACAATTGGCTGACTGTTGTAGGATTGGCAGTCCATCCTTTATCAACACAGCTAGCTAGAAAGATTTATTATTGGACAGTCATTTGTCAATCACAGGTAGATCAGGATCATTAGTCAGTCGATAGTATACTGACATGTGTCAGCTGGTCATAAAGTACATAATTTACCAAAAGAATTGATGATATTAGAATGGTATGCTCAGAGGTATTTCAACACGATTTACCATATGAGCATGTAAAATCACCTTACTTAAATATAAAAGATATAAAAACTCCCCCCCCCCCCCCCAAAAAAAAGTAATAAATGAATAAATGAAAAGAAAAGGAAGAAATGAAGAAAACGAAAAGTACAAAAATTTTCTGTTGATAGAGTGTTTGTACCATGTATGGTATATTTCATAGATCAAAGGCACAGGGCTGGATCTGCAGTCACCCTGCCAATATCTTCCTTGAAAACCACCAAAAGCCCACCTATACAGCTATTTCAAAAAAAGTATGGTGAAGGTTTTGTTGCTTGTTGTGTGCTGCATACCAAGCCAAAAGTGCGCTATGGGTGATGTGAATCCAATCAGCCAAAGGTCAAAGCATATTTTCTTCTTTGCTGACATTATTTACATATGAATATAATACATTTCAAGCTTGGTAAACAACATGCAACAAGTAACAAAACCTTCACCAACCTTTTTTGAAATAGGTGTATAATTATCATAAAAAGATGTAAACATTAATGATATATATGTGGTATATTATATGATTATCCTTGTCAGTAATTTATCTTAAACATTGGAGTTTGCTGATTCAAAGTTTTCTGAGTATTGTTGATAAACCAATTTATACTTTTATTAAATTCTGAGCTTGCATTTGGTCTGGAAAGATTCATATATTATGTGTTTTGAAGTACTGCACTGTTGAAAATAGGGTTAATAGAACCTTTCAAATATGGCACCAATGATGTCAAACAAGGATAGACTCTTAAAAATGTCCTGGATGTTGTGAGTAAAACCTTGTTATTTGGACTCTTCCAACCCTTCCGAATTCATGTAGACTGACATTCCTTTTTTTTTTGGATTGCTGTTTTTAATAATATTGATAAAAAGGTTCTCCAACCATCGACCATGTAAGAAAAATGGCCAATCCTCGTCATCTGCAGCGTCATTTCTTCCGACGACATGTGATTGTCCTTGTGGTGTGCCACTTTAAGCTTCCACGTATACTTCTAATAACATAACTCACTCGTTTTTCAGAGCAATATTTTATTCAATGTTTTTAAGTAGCATGATTTAAGTTTACTTAAACCGGCAAGTTTCTACTTTTATTAAATAAATTTATCCACTAAATACACAATTCGGGCCATATATTTCATATAAAAACCTTAACATTTTATATTAATTTACAGCACATGTTGAATGGCTTGTTACTAATATCTCAAAATTCTGCTTGCATTACTGTTACTACAAGATACTTTTTCTTAAGGAATGTAAGAAATTTGACAGGCCAACAGACTCATTTTTCGTAATATTTCAAGAAGAAAAGGAGACAAAAGTAGTTGGGGTTTTTCTTCTTTGTTTTGATCAATAAAAAAATTATTCCCGAGTTTTGCATTGATGGTCTCATGGTATGTCAAATTTGAATTCAATGCCGCTAGCGACAGCCCCATTAACTAAAGGTAAGCCATTGAAGCTAGTATTATAATTTGTTTCTTTATATAGACACATCTAGTTAGTGTTTTACTGAGAAATACGGCACTCATATTTTTCATACGAACTATGTCCGGGACCTCAGTGACGTTTTCCATATCCTCACACGTGAAGATATCTATGACATCACATCCTATGTTTTCTCACTCAGGATCAGTCAAAATGGATGCCACATGGCATTTTTTCCCCTGGATGTGTCTATAGATATAATAAAAAGAAAATTACATGTTGGCTTGAAGTTAAACTTCATAATTATCTTCTCGCCGCATAATATCCTCTATATATTCGCTGTGCTCACTTGCAAAAAAAAAGTACTTTCACTACTCAAAGATAAAATTCTAATCATATCTTCTCGCCATTGTGTAATGTCCTCTATATACAGTATGTTTAATTCTTAGTTGCAAATTGCCTCTTGGAATTTGTGTTTTCCCTGGTACCAGTCGTAAAAGTAACCAACTGGAGTGTTAATTTTGATGGACGGCAATGAAAAATCAGATTTCAGCTGGCAGCTGAACCATTTAATATGTAATATTGAAACCTGCTGTAATTTTAAAAAGGGATCACAGAGAGTGAGGGTCAGGTAGACTACAGGTGTAGCCCTATCACTCTTTTTTGTCTTGATTGATACCATATTTATCATGGATTATTTGAGATGACAACAGTGGCTTTAAGCTTTCTTGTGTCAGCTCTACCACTTATAGACCCCTTGCATTAGTTCCCAAAGCAAGAGGACAAAAACTTTTTTTAGGAGTCTGAGTAGAATTCTATTAATGCAAGGGTTCTATTTAGGTTTTTCCATGGTCCCTGAGAATAAGTGTTGTTCAGTTGTTATCTTAGATTTCTAGGCTTATTGGATAGTAGCAATTGCTTTCAATCTCAATGCATTAAAGGTAGATTTGCAATTGGTTATGCCAGGCCAACTTATGACCAGAGATGCAAAATCTAAACATTAACTAAAATTATATTTATATTCATTTAATATGTTCATTGGAGCTTCCATGTATACTTCTTTCTTTTCTTCTCTTGCTTTGCTTCTTCTTGCTAGTAGAAGTTACATTAATAATTATGCTGTATTTTAGAACTGAAAGCAATTATTTCTAGACCACTTTATTTGGGTCTGACTCAGTTACTAACTTGTGGTTATTGTTCTATTAGATGAGCTTTCATTCTAGATTTATTTTCTTGAAGTCTCAATGCTGGATGACTTAGATACTATACATTCCTTGCATTTTATTCACTTGATCTAGCTAGATGATGGTGATGATGACGGTTTGTTTCTCAGGAATCTCCTAAAAAAAATAATTCAAATCATCAACAAAGAAAAACATGATACAAGTGGAGTTGTAATGCTTTTAGGGAATATGTACTGTACAACTTGTGATAGGATGGGTACAAAACAGAGTATTTCAGATGTGGATCCAGACTGGTTTATCAATTGTCAAAATTTTAGAAGTAGCAGTGATATAGCACTTTCTACAGTTCTTATTAAACATATGATGGCCAGTTTGGAAAATGTCAGCAATTGGAAGAACTGGCATGGATCTGGGCCCATATGTCTCCCATCACTGTCTATCAATGCCAACTTTCAATTGACAGATTCCCATAAGATTATACTGGCATGACATTGCAAAAAAAACTCAAGAATAATGAAGAAGAATATAATAGAGAAGAGAAAAGACATGACAGCACTCTGAAGCTAGGTAAAGCTGTGATAAACAAAATATAAAAAGGTTTTTACCTTCTTGCAGTCTGGAGAAATTCTTGTTTTCTTCTCATCAGCGAAAGCTGTCTCTCCTCAGATGAAGCATGGAATTCTGAAGAGGGGATTTCATGAGTGGTTGACTCCAAGGTTGAATCCTTGCTTTCTGCACTTGGTGGTCTTTCATCTTGGCCTGTACCTGTAACATCTCTATTACTTGGTCTTTCATCTGGGACTTGAGAAGTCAGCATTGTTTCATGTTGTTTGGACGTTGATGGCATTTCCTCATCTTCAGATTCGATTATCCAAGGGCTGGTGGCACTTGTGGTGTGGTCTGTATCACTTTGTTCTGTTGTTTCATCTGATTGAGAATCATCACTGTCAGCTGCATGTACAGTTTGTAACAGCTCAGCTTCTGGCTCTGGTTGTTGCTCAGGAGGTGACCATACCTTGGATTAAAATACATGTTTCATGCATTACTTTCTCTGCATGATTTGGTACCAAGAATACATACTATTGAGGTACAAATTCATATCCTGATAAATTTTCTGCATTTTTGGTGCTTGATTGAACATCCTTTGCATTTGCTTAAAAATCTGGAGAGGGAAAGTGGCTAGGAATTTTACCCAATAGTACCCTTCACATGCTGAGTACAGTTTTCTGCACCATCTTGAAAAGTAGCCTTGTATCAAAGCAGCCATGAGGTAACCTTGCAATGATAAAGACCTTTTTTGACACCTTGGACAATTATTCACATTTCTGTAATCAAAAGGTCACCTCATGTCTTCCTTAGATGCAAAGGCACAGCTACCTTTGAAGACAGTGCAGGGAACTCTGGAAGGGGAGTATATTATTTTATGCCTTTGGAATATGGCAGATTACTTACAGATGGCACTGCAATCCTCCCTTCTAAAAAGTTATCAGTTGTGAGTTCAACTGAGTGTGTTTGTCGCAGGTCTTCCATGATGATGTTGAATGGAACACGAGGAAACAAGTCTTGCACCTGATGTGCCTGTTGATGTTAATAGTTAATTGCATTATATTTTAGTCATCTCATGCTAAATTATATTTCTGTCAAAGTTTTTTGTATCCTAAATTCACCATGGTTCCCCTTATTACGTCTTGATACCACTCCCACCAGAATCCTCTTTTTCTTATTCAAATGTTTGAACTTCTTTGGGAGTTGTAAGATAATGGTGTTAATTAGGCCAACAAAAGGAATTATGAAAAGAATTCTTGTAGTAGATGTATCAAGCATAATAAGGGGAATCAAGAATCGAATCAGTGCAGAGGTTGGTTTGGTTTGGTTTTGGGAGAGTCAAGCTGGCTTTTTTGTAGTGTGCTTAATCATGACAAAAAAAAACTTACCATTAGTTCTAGTCGGCTTTCTGGGAGCTGTTGATTTGCATTTATTTCATTTGCATGGGTGTGAACAACTTCAACAGAGAAACTTGGAAACCAAGTGGCAATTTGATTTCCTGAGAAAAAATACAAATTTCACCAAAATTTTTTAATTACACCAAATCATCAAAATATGATGACCAGTATATTTGAATATATTGTTCTGGACTAGTACTGACTAGCCTCGTGTTAACATGGAAACGTAAAAGCGTTTTTACATGTATGAGAGGCTACATGTAGTTAGTCCAGGACAATAGTTATTCAAATCAGTTGCCACATTTCGATTCAGTGTATATACCTATTAAAAAATTAAAGAGGGCTTTAAAATATTGTTGAAAATGAAGTCTTGGAGAGGCCTATTGAGTTAACACCTACCATCAAAGTGAAAGAAGTGATTCCTGGGAAAAGTTGGAAAAAGAAGATTAGAAAAAAATAGCACAATTTGACATAAATTATTTTTTCATCTAGTGCCTGTCTTTGACAGCAGTTCATTGTTACTTAAGGGACTAGTCGCTACTAACTTTAGATATTCAGAAGGAGCAGTTGTCAAAGTGCCTTTACTAGCTTCAACAGCATTGGATCAACTTACTGTGATTCTCAATATTCGCGTTGGAATTTGGTTTTTCACCGCTGCCAGTCAAAAATATAAAAGGTACCGACTGATTAGTTTTGATTGATGGCAGCGAAAAACTAATTTTGAAATGTCTGAGTTCGCAGAATATTGAGAATCGCAGTAACCCACCCACCTTCAGAACAATAATATTAGCCATGTAAAACAAGAAACTAAAGGTATGTTATTTTCATACCTCCGGATGCCATGGCCCATCATAAATGCAGCCATTCCTCTTGGCTGTTGTTCATTTTCTTGGTTGTTCTCAGGCTGAAGATCATCTGCTAATGACTGACGGCATGTGGGACAGGAGGTATCGTTCTCTAACCAAGAACGAAGGCAGGAACTAACAACAAAAAAGGCATACAGGAACTGTCAGTATAAAATTGATTGTGGAAATGTGTGAAAAATCCTTAAATTCAACAAAATTGTTGTATGGAGTAAAGTTCTACATTTAGTTGGAAGCAAAGGTATAGTGTGCGCTGTGACCATGGTCACAATACTTGGGCCTGCTATCATGAGTAGGTTTGTCGTTGGTTCTCTCCAGTGCTTTGAGCATCTTGTTGTGTGACGGTGGAGTAATGGTGGGATGTCAGCCAACCATGGCCGTTAACTGGCCAACAGTCAGTTGACCAGGGGTCTGAGGTGCTTACAAGGGATCTGGGGTGATGTATTACCAGTCTTGTCTTAGTTAAATTTGATCTTCCTCGCATATAAGTTAGAACTTTCTTTCTGGTCAACTGTATCTGGTCTATGCTGTACATAGCAGTATCCTTGTCATAATGATCATAAACCTCATGGCAAAAGCTAAATATCTTTTTTATTTGTGTTAATCCCTACCTATGAAAGAGATGTCCACAGGGTAGCTTCCTTGCCACATCCATTGTGTCCCAACAAATGGCACAGTCATCATTGTTTGCCAGAAGTTCTTCATTTGTTGCTGTGGGGAACTTCTTTTCCATGCAGTTTAGGATACGAATGAAGTTCCTGTGTCTTGCAAGTCTCTTCTTGATTTCATAAAACAGATGACGAAGTTGCATACACAGAACAAGGCTGGCCATACTTAGGAATATATTGGACCATAGCTGTGATGCAAATGAAAAATAAGAATGCAACATATTATTATTGAAATTGTTATTGTCTTGTTACTTAAATACTAAGTATCAGAACTTCCTTATTCGGAATATCTTTCTTAATCTTCTTATTATTCATAAAAGTCAAGAGAGTATGAAGTAAGTGTACACATTTCCATGCCCTATGATAATTATTTGAAAATCTATTTTTAACTCTGCATGCTGCCTGAAATATTTTATCATGGGATTCAGTTCAGGCTGCGTGCACAGCTAAAAATAGATTTTCAAATAATTTTCATGGAGATAGACCAATGTACGGGAGATGTGCTCTCTTACTTCATACTCTCTTGTAAATGTGTAGTTTGATGTTGTCCCAAGTTGTTTCCTTGTATGACAACAACAAGCAGAACTTTTTACTTAAGGCAAGAAATTTTTTCACTTTAAATCTCTTATGAATTCTTAATTCCAAGCTTTAGTTACATCAAAGGTCATGTGATATGACCCCCCCCCCCCACCCCCCATGAATCAGCTGTGTCAAAATGAATAACAGAAATTGAAAGTACATCTGATTCAACATAAGCTAGACTATAATTCTTTGTTAGGGGGATATGGTAAATTGCCTATTTTATAGTTTGATACCAAAATGTACTGCTTACTGTACAGTAAATAGTCTGGGCAAAAACACAAACAAACAAATCCTTTTGCCCTAAATTGTCTTACTCTAATGCCAGCCTGCAAAAATACTCTTTACAGCAATCATGATTTCTCGGAATCAAACTATTAAAGACTCTACTTTAAATTACCAGCATATGAAGATGGTGAACCAAGTCAACAGAGTAAGTTCCAAGATCCAGTAACAGGTCAGTATAGTAACACCATGTAGTTCGTCCTTCCCATGTACCGATATGGCCAATGTCCCAAAGGTGGATTCCATATCTAAGGTTACAACAAACAATCATTATTAGAATTAACACTCAAGAAAAGTCAGACAAACACTCTGGCTGCCTGTGCCACAACTTGGAAAAGTGGAAGGCAAATAAATGCCACTGTTTTAATTGTTTCTTGCTGGGATGGCAGCTATAAAAGGGAGTTATTCTTTCAGTAGGACTAAACTTTACCTTATTCCAACATGAATGATTTTCATGAAAAGCAGCAGACACTGCAAATGAAGAAAAATTATGAGTAAGAGACAGGTTGTTAACTGGTCCCACCTTGGGTAGTGGGGGATCAAGTAAGGCAACTGAGGATATGACTTGTGACATGTCGTAATATACAGGCATTATAGGGATAGGGGACCGAGTTATTAGTAATCAATTGGTGGAATTGGGGTGAATGACTTATGTCATGGTCCGTACAACTTTGGCAAGATAAAGTTTGAGGACTTTTCAAGGACTTTCTGAGGACAAACATCTTTTTTTAAGGACAGCTTTATCGCAGTTTACTACTATCTGAGTGTATAATCTTTTAAAACTTGCAGCTTCCTATTCAACTTGATTAGATTTAAATTCAAGGACTTTCCAAGGTTGTACGAACCATTAAATTTATGATCTACCTAGGAGCTATGGCTTGTTGTAACCATGGCTTCTCAAGCTAGTGGAACTTTATCAATTACTTCAATCTTATCAATCCTAGAATCCCTGAAATGACCTCTGGGCTGATCAAGGTTAGACTTGTATCCTGCCTTAGAGGTATATCTGATATCATTGCAAACAAAAAACTTTTCTTTGAGATTGTTGAATCTGTCTTTACCTCTGCCAACATGAACGTGAATGTGTGAATTCCATCAGGCCAACCAACGAACAAAGATAGAAAAAATAATCCATTGCAACACATCAGCAAAACAATCAGAAGACCAATAATCTTGCCGTGGGTTCCAGGTGGAGTGGTTGGAGAGAAGGACAGCTGAAAAGTAATAAAAATCACAATTATTTCAATATTTCATATGAACCAAAATCATTAAATGGATGGTGCTCAGGAATGTATAATTGTAATCTTAGTGCAAGTTAAGGCAGGGCTCGAAATAACAACTGGTCAACAGACAATGTCTGGCCAAAATTGGCACTTGTCCAGCCAAACACCTCTTAGGCAGTTCCTCCTGACCATGCAGACACATTGACTGGTCACATGTTGATCATTCTGATCAATGTGACTGGTTACAATATGATTTCTGGCCAATAAGCTCAGTCATTACTTCTATCCCTGCAAGATTTAACATCCATATGCTTGACTACTAGCCCTTCTAATGCATTTAAACTTATTAAGGAATAATAAATTAGTTTTAGGGCCAATAAATGAAACAACAAAGTTTTAGGAACACAGAATATCTGAATTCCTAACATGGGATTTCAATTGGCTTTGATAATCAGTAAGTTGCTAGCTGCTGATAGAAACCTTGTCTATTTACAGAAACAGCATTAATAGAGTATTATAAGTGTTTTTTTAACCCTTTCACCATGGTAACCAGGGCTTAAAAAAGAATCCCTACTTACATATTCAAACCTGTTCTTGCAAAGCTGAGAAAATATTTGGAAAAACCCCAGCAGAGTGAACCAGGCAGTCCACCACATCACTTCATCCACTTTTTGGACATTCAGAACACCAAAAATAAAGATAAACTTGTAGAAAACAAAGTTCCAAAACCTGTCTTGAATTTGCTGAAATAAAAAGGGGAAAATCCTTTAAAATTCAAATGAAATGGAAAATCACAGAATTGACCCTAAGATAACGTGCTGATCAAAGTAACTGATTCAATAGACCTTTTTCGAATTTGTACAATACTGCTGTGCTCGAGGATTACAGATTCACAGGAATACACAAATATTCTACACAAAATGGAAGCTAACCCTGCGTAAATGAATCTGTAGTCATGGAACACAGTTGTATTTTACGGATATTTAGAAAAAGGTCTTTTGGAATAATTTTAGCTTTTAAGGTTTTGTAGAAGGAGCAAACTGGAGAACCAAGAAAAAACAAATAGACCTCATCGGCTTAGGGTAATGTTGTCCCATTTCAGACCACATGTCATTCTCTTGAGAATAAGATTCTTTGTTTGAGTTGTATCCATATTCATGTATCTTCTCATGCGCAACCGTTAAACAATGAAATGACACTCTGGGGAATGACACATGGTCTGAAATGGGACAACATTACACCCAAGCTGATGAGGTGTATTGAAATCAAGGGAGAAACCTAACAACTCTACTCATGTGATGCCGAGTCTGGAAATTGAACCTGAGACCCCAGAGGTGATTGGCTAATACACTACAGGTATCCCACCCTTGATTCCCAAAATCACAGCTAGTGATTGATAAGAATGTTGTTAGTCAAGAGTTTCTATGACTCTGGCTATACGTAATTTTTATCAATTCCTTAAGGGCTAAAGTGAACACAGTCATCAGTACCCTAAAAACGTGTGCTATTGTTTGTACATTATACTTGAATATAAGTGAACTGTATTTAGTTTGATAATAATGTAAGCTTAATAGTAATACAGTATATAAGCTTATAAATACTATCAGACTTGCGAATCGACTTGCAAAAATTCTGCAACACAGAACAATATTTTACGTTTGCTGTCGATTCGTTTCGTTTATTTTTTGTAAAATCGTTGTAAAACAGACTTGATGTAAACAAAGAGGTCTCGAACAACGCTACGTGAATAAGCTTACGTTGTGCCTTCTCAAGCATTAATTTTGCTGGTCTCGCAGTGTAGGAGACTAATTTACACGATTTAGGCGGAAAGGGAACTATGAAAAATTATATTAGATTTATTAACTAATTCGTAATATCTACAGATACGTAAACGATGGAATGATTGGTTTAAAAGGTGTCAAAATCTATGGCTAGACAACTTATATATTACACGTACGTACTCACGTACGTAGCTTATACGAACGTATACAGACGTTTTTGTGGTAAAAGAAAACTTTCTCAAATAAAATACTTCATAAGTGGAATAAAACTATACAAAAGTAAACTGTACCTGGAGTTCTGCTTCTCTCAAGTCACCAAAGACGACTCTTTGTATAATTTTGCCGAATATAAACAGACAGCAATAGGCCATGTTCAAATTCGACTGAAAAGAAAGAACAGTAAGTCTTATACGTTCAAAATACCGGGAAAGAAAGATACAGAATAAGTCTCATATAAAAATATATTCACCAAGAGAGGTAGCTTACCCAGAAACAAAAGTTATCCGCTGTCATAAAGTCGTATATGGTAGTTTCTGGTTTCTCCTTCAGGTCTTCTGTATTGACTTCGTTCGAGTTCCATATCGTGTTTATCGCGTATAAACATGACGATACGAAGAGAAGAAAACTCACGGTTACATATGTCTTGAGAGAAGGAAGAGGTAACTGTTCTAGGAACACAAGTGTCATTTTACTAAGAGAAAATAATCAATCGAAAGGAATTTTAATACGAAAGAAGTGAAACCAAACTTCGTCCATGATGAAATCAACACAGTGAATCGTCGTGAATCGATCGATCGCAGCTCGTTTCCGATTCGATCGATTGCACAACAACGATGACGTCACACAGTACAAAAAAACTCCCCAGACCTCCCTAAAATTCCCTCAAATTATTATCTTTTTAAATTTATTTTTAACCTTAACCTTTCAAAATTCTAGGATCGAATTTAAAAAATCATCGAATCTTTATTTTCCAAACATGATTTTTTCGCTTTTTATTTGAATATCAAAATTAGTATTTTAAAGATAATTGTATTTATAAAAAATTAAGTTTAAATGATTATTTCAAAATAAAAAGGAATTCGTGGTTTAGATTTTTATATATTTCATATTTCAATTTTTTCTTTTTTAAAAAATATTGCCATCTTTCCCGCCAAATACGTGAACTCCCGCCCACGAACTGTAGACCAGCGGTAGCTGCTACAGCCTCGTTTCAGTGTTGGCGCTTGAAATATTGAAGGTTGTTGACCTTGTAGGAACCAGTCAGATAAGATACGGCCGAAAAAAACAGCCGAAAATAAATCCCTGATACCTTTAAATTACCAAGAAGACACACCGATACAATCTCGAGGGTCTTAGCTTATAGTCTGACTACCTTTTAGTTTTAGAATTTGAATATTCGCGCCGAATACAGAGGAAAAAGAAGATGACATGACGAGATGGATTAGCCTTTTGGATGCCAAGTTTGAACATTTTCAAATAGTGACTTATCGTACTATACTATTAACGTACAATGGATCTTAATGTTTCGGACAACTCGTTTGCCTATAGTGATACAGTCGGGCCTTCACATGTGAGCGGTTTGGAGTCGTTTTCTGATTTTGATGCGAGTGAATACAGTGAGAGTTTTGAAGATCAAGAAGCTCATGACAGTGGTGTTGAAGAAGAATCTGTCACTCCACACAACCTGGAATCATCACAGAACGAAAACAAAGATGCAAGACCAGAGAGGTTAGTCTTTTTACTTGTTTTACAAGCAGGTTCTGTAACGAATTATTTGAATTTACCGCCGCGATCAATGTATTTTAATAACGTGTTATACTTGTGCTTTGGGCCGTTAAATTTGTTTATTTTCCCCTTCAAAACCACGCGTGATTTTCCAAGCGATGCATACCTAAGCAGATTGTCCAGCTGCAGGTTTTGTTGCTTAAGCAAAGAAAC
The DNA here is from genome assembly GCA_023349425.1 of Anthopleura sola. Classification (NCBI taxonomy): domain Eukaryota; kingdom Metazoa; phylum Cnidaria; class Anthozoa; order Actiniaria; family Actiniidae; genus Anthopleura; species Anthopleura sola. The sequence continues at coordinate 7,846,569 of JALHLI010000001.1, forward strand.
AATAGGCAAGTGTAAAGTTCGTTAATCCCACAGCATCAACGGAACGAGACAATAAATGTCTTGACAAAAGACTAGATTTCATTTTGTTATCATATGTTGCATGATTCATGTTTCCCATCGAGTATTAATTAATCACCAATGTCAAATCTGATCACAAAGAACACAAGATGTTAAACACATTAACATCTATATAATCTTTGAATCACTATTCTGCTGCTGATGGTTTTTTTAGTATATATAATTAAATAGCAGGTGGTTGTATGGTTACTGCTGTCATTTTGCTGATTAATGAAAATGGAATATTAACTTATGTTTAATTGTATTTAAAGAGGCAATAATCACCTTCAACCTATTTATTATCACCACCTCTAACTATTCTACTGTTGTACCATAAAAGAATTCCGAAGTTCAAAATCATTTGTTTCACAAAAGTTCTGGTTATCAGAATTCCATGTCATTGTTCAAATGTCAATATTTTTTGTTACGAATGCATAAGAGACAATAGATAATGATGTGGTACACTGATCCAATTACATTCACAAGGTGTAGGGTTCAGGGACTGGTATTAATGTTATGACTGATAAATATCACACTTGACTGGTTTCTAGGTAAAAAAATAACTGGCAAACTACTCCCAGACATCTTTGATATTTAGATAGAAAAAAGAATCCCTAAGGAAAATTTGAAAAAGAAATCTTACAAAGTTGTTTACTCACCATTAGCCTCATGCCAGCATCTTAACTGCTACAGACTTTTTTTGAAATTCAACAGACCTTCATTTGAACATATAGAGGCTTTTGGCTCCATCACGTGATGGCAGCCATGACAGGAGGCACAACAATAGAGTCTTTTCCCCTGTGAAACTGAATTCTTTCTCATGTAAATCTGATTAGACCAGACAAAATGTTCCTGTCATGGCTGCCATCACCTGATGCAGAGCTTTCAATAATATTTGGAGTAGACAGTCAATCCAAAAAAGTAGGGGTCCATATCCCCTAAGGGGCCTTTATTTGGCAATGAATTAATTTTTTGTCAAAATAGTAACTTTATTTGGCAATGAATTAATTTTTTGTCAAAATAGCCGGCAGTTTAAGGTGAAGTATCCAGCGATAAACCGCTGGTAGCCACCTTTTACTGAAAGCTCTGCTGATGGTGCAAAGCCTCTATTAATATTCTCCACAAAATTAAGCTAACACTAACCCTAATTCAATGGAGAATTAGAAACTGGAACCTTAGTTTCATTTTCCTGTGGTTTATGATTTCAGTTTTTCCTTTGGACTCCATAATCTTCCTACTGGAGATATTCGGGAATTCCTGAATGCACTAGAGAGTGCTAAGGCACAACTAGGTTAGTAATAACAAGTTAACTATATATTACAATGTAACATATTCCATCTCTGATATTCATTGTATTCTCCTGTATTCTCTTATGACAGTGCTCAAGATAACAGCCTGTTAACAGTCAATGAATGGCCAAATTTGGTACTTGACTGGTCAAATATGGTTTTGAACAGACATGTTGACCAGTCATATTTGAAAATACATTATTTGGTAACACAGGTTACTTTTCAGGCAGCCAAGGGCTGGTGTGGACCTGCGAAGTGTAAGAAAATCAGCTGTAAAGTTTAGGTCTCCAACAATCGCGATTGATAATGATTTTAGTGAAATGTTATAAGCTTAAATATTGAGGCTATCAAACACACACGTTTGCAGACTTTTCCACAGTGAAAATTAATAATTTAATGAAAATTACCATGGGTTAATTATCAATCATTTTTGACCATCCAAAAATTGGCAGTGACTTGTCAAAAATGTATTTGGCCAGACATCTTGACCTGTATATAACTGGCTGTTATTTTGAACCCTGTTGTGATTATAAAATAGTTGCCCATCTTAGTATTTTTTAGTATTCACTTGCATTTGCCCATACCTACCTTTCAGTTAAGTTCTCATTTTTATTCTCATCCAAGTCTGCTAGTATATAATGAAGATAGTGTTGCCTGAAAATGTTCTAATACATGTAAATATATTTTTTTAAGGAATGGCTATTGAGTCCCAAGAAAAAGATTCACCTGATCAAGATGAAAGTTCTCTTGGAATCCTAAACCTAGATTCATTACAAGGTACATAAATACATTTATTATATAGAGGATATTACATGGTCGTGCGGAGATACAAATTTTTATCTTGTTGTGTTGATATTATCTCTCTCATGAGTGAGCGCAGCGAACGAGTGAGAGATAATATGAGCAGAAGAAGATAAAATCCGTATCTCCAAGCGGCCATGTAATGTTCTGTTTATTATATGAAATCTTCAATGAAAAATAATGGAGGGTTTGAGAAGCTTAGCAAAAAGTCGAAATTTTACACCACCAATGTTGATAAAAATCGTATCCCCACTGGCCACTGGTGGGAGTGGGGATATTAATTTTATCATTTTGATGTCACTCAAAATCACACTCTATATACAGCATATAAGAAGGTCTGAGAAAACTATAACAATTCAAAAACTTCAAATTTTATTGATAGTCCCTGAAATAACCTCAGGACTGATCTAAGTCAGGGCACAGATAACTCACAGATATAACCCAGAAACAACCTCTTGGCTGATCAAAGCCAGGGCACAGCTAATTTATTCATCAACCAAATTGGATTTTAGTATGTTTGGTTTTACTGAGGGTGGAAAACATGCGATACCAGCTCTATTTGAACCTGCGACCTCAGAAGTAATAGGCAAGTGCACTACCTTGATTCCTAAAACAAAAATTTAAGGGCAACCATTCTCATTATATTCTGCAGAAATGTCTGGTTTTGGTAGTGACAGATCCTCCTCTGAGTTCCTCCTATCTAGCCAAGTAAATCACAAATCTGAGAATAGGAGTAAGGGTGAAGAGGAAGCTGACAGTGAAGAGGGAGAGCTTCCATTTGCTAGTGAATATAGTAAGCCATTGGCGTTAAGTCACCTTACAGAAGACACAACTCTGAAAGACAAGTCTGATACTGGTACTGTATTATCTGTCTCTGCTTTCCACTTGGGATGGGGAATACATGCATGGAAAGGGAATGTGTACCCTATGTTTTGGGCAATGATTGATATAGGGTGCAGGACTTGAAATAACAGCCATTGAACCGTGAACAGACAATGTCCAGCCAGAATTGGAACTTGTTGGTCATTTTGACCAGTAATGTTGAGCTAAAACTAATTTGACCAGTCATAGTGACTTGCAACTGACTCACTGGCAGTTATTTCAAGCCCTGGGGCATGATTATCCCTTTAATTCATGATATCTCTTTTCATTGACATTGAATGTTTTTCCTTTCCAGCAGAGCAGTCATATAGTTTTTTTGGTCTGCCAGCTAGTCAAGAAGTTGATTTGACTAAACAATCTAATGACGATGCTTCAAATTTCCTGCCCTTGAGTCAGAGCCAAGGTATGTGATGGTTTTATATCTTAGTTGCCCAGCATTATATAACTGGGCATTCCTAGCATACTGTGTGCTTTAAGTTGACTTCCAAACAATAGCCCCTTTTGAATTCGTGAAATACAGTACCACCATCTTCCTTGGCTACAGATTCATTTACGCAGGATTAGCCTTGATTTTGTGTAGAATATTCATGTGTCCAGTTGAAAGTCTGTGGAATTTCAAATTGTTTGTATTGTTAAAGTGTTGCATTCTTTGCTTTCAATTGGTATTTGTGAATATTTAGACATTGAAATGAGGCTAAGCCTGCACAAATAAATCTGTAGTCAATGAACACAGCGGTATTTTATGAATTTGAAAAAGGGCTATTCCAAATTTTTGCTTGCTTCACTGTACATGTACTCTAAAGATGACTTCTGCTCAGTTTGTAGAAATGTCAGTCACCACCTTCAACATTCTTACTCATGACCACACTTATTCAGGCGATCACAACAACTCACACTCTTCTTCTCGCTATTAATTGCTATTAAAAAAATCACCAGACATATAAACTATTACATTCAAATGAATACCGGTAGACATTTATTACCAGGCCCTCAAGATGTGCAACACATAATAATTATGTCAATTATTATAATTCTTATACTGTTCAATTGTTTTGTTGTAGATGAACTTCAGTTCATGCTGCAGACAACAAGATCAGGTAGCGGGGATGGTGGAGAATTGATTGACAGATTGTCATTGACATCAAGCATCAGTTTTCTACAGTCACAGACATTTCCCGAGAGCGTCTTTAGTCAGAGCCTCAGCAGGTAACTGGCTTGTTATTACTTTCTCACTTACATCTGCCCAAAAGCAAGTCATTCAGGTATTGAACCAATAACCACAGCTATGAGAGACAGTGATGAGTGCCATAAATACCACCTTTATCCCCTTACATCGCGGAGGTTAATCCGAAATCACAAGAGGCTTATTTGCACCATCATGAGATGGCAGCCATGACAGGAGGCAGGAACAATTGAATCTGGTCTAATCTGATTTACATGAGAAAGAATTCAGTTTCCAAGTTTTTCGTGCAGAATGTTCATCAGCTGAATCACAAGTTTTCAATAGAATTCTTTCTGGTTGACAACACATGGTTGTCATTGTTTGACCATCATTTGGATCAGATAATGAGCTTCAAAGACTTTTATCAGCTGATTGAAATCCAGCAATTGCAGGTTTTTCATATTTTATTACCCCTCCCTCACCATGGTTACTAGTAAAAATAACTGATTAGAGAATATTCATTTTCAGTTATAGCAGAGGGTCTGGAAGTGGAACAGACTCCGGATCAGGAAGTGACAATGATGTCAATAACCAAGGAAGTGATGTTGACAATGACAGAGAACAGCCATCACCAGATCTTATTCATAATGCTGGTGATGGTAGCAATGGACATTCATCAAGCTCTGTTGGACGGCCAGGACTAGAGGGTGCCAATTCTGATGCTGAGGATAACTATGCTGTCAGTGGCCCTTCATCTGACGTTGGAGGTTCTATTGCTGGATCAATAGGTGGGTGTATAAATATTATAAGTATGGGTATGTGTGCTGCTGCTAATGTGCTACCTCTCATCAATGTGACCTGGGTATGATTCCTGTACGCAGTGTCGTATGTGAGTAGAGATGTTTTTTGGTTCTTTCCTTTGCTTCAAGGGTTTTAAGGGTTTTTCTCCAGTTTTCTTCCCTCTGCAAAAATCAACTCAAATTTACTGAGAGTCTAAATTCTTCAGATAGCATATAACTAAATGAATTATATGTTTTCAGAGCTGCGGCAGTCTGGTGAGGGAGTTGATGTCATGCCTGATCTCCCTGGTGATGGAGGAGGGGGAGGTGATGGTAGTAGTGGCCACAGCAGTGATGATGACCAGCCCATAGGTATGATTCCCCATGATGAAGGTCACATTGTTTATAGGTATTTTTCATTTTTAACTTTTATCTTCAATCCTTAACCAAGGTTCTGGTCAGGACTCAAGTGCTCGATCCACACCAACCAGCTCCATCTCCAGTAACAGCGACCACTATGTTCCCATTGTAACACCTCAAGTGAGTTCATCAGGAACACTAGAAAATGCTGGCAACAGAGGATTCCCTGTGGGCCATGCATCAGTAGATGGATCACCTCCTCTTATTCCTTCACCACCCACCCATCCAGGGGAATACACCAATACTTCCATAGACCAGTTTGATGTTTTGGCATCTTCTACTCCTATGGTTAGACCAGGAAAGGTATGTGGTGTTTCTTAACTACCTATTAGAGAACATTCTAAAGTAATGGCCAGTCATTCACAGGTCATGGTGACCAGCCAATTTAGTTTTAACTTGGTCATATCTCGTTTTACTCAGATCTACTGGTCAAAATGACTGGCAACGAAAAATTTGACTGAAAAAGTTCCAATTCTGGCTGAACATTTTCCAATGATCTGCCATTTTTTTAAGCCCTCATAATACAATGTACTAACAGTGCTAATAGCTATAACAGTAATGTACACTTACCCACACTACCGTGATAATGAAGACACACCACTGCAGTTGGTGGACATTTTGACAAACAAACATAAAACCAGATCAATCACAAAAATCCCAGCATAGCTACCCAATTCCCAGCATACTGTAGCTAGCTAATTCCCCAGTGCACAGCTACCCAATTCCTAGCATATCTACCAAAATTCTTGGGTCTCATTATTGACAAGGGCACATATGTCACTAGTGACAGTCAATCAAAGAAAAAGACCTTTTCAGGCAAAATGCTTTCCCATTTCAGACCACCTGTCATTTCCTTGAATATCATTTCTTTCTTTAAGGGTTGTGCATAAGAAGACACATGAATATGGACACAACTCAAATAATCTTATTCTTAAGGGAATGAGATGTTTTTTGAAATGTATTTTGTTCTTTTTTTTTCCTAGAATGCATTCCACTTTGATAGTCATATGAATGTTGAGTCCTCAGCAATTGGTTCACAGTATCTATTTGCAACACATCCAACAAGGCAAGGGAATGGAGGCACTGTAGTACAACCTTCCATGCAGCAACAGGATGGGAGTTTCCATCTATCACAGGTAAGTAATAGTATTTCTATTGGTATTAAATTAGTGTTGGTAGGTTGATGGCAGAGTGACAGTTGGCTGTTGTTTATGTTAAAAGAGAATAGGTTATTGGTAGGATATAGTGAATTGAAAGTAGGTTGTCAGTTGGTTGGTAGGTTGTTGGTAGGGTGTCAGTGGGGTGTTGGTAGGATGTCAGTGGGTTGTTGGTAGTGTGTCAGTGGGGTGTTGTTAGGGTGTCAGTGGGTTGTTGGTAGGGTGTCAGTGGGGTGTTGGTAGGGTGTCAGTGGGGTGTTGGTAGGATGGCAGTGGGTTGTTGGTAGGTTGTCAGTTGGTCGTATGGTAAGGTGTCAGTGGGTGTCAGTAAATTAAAGGTAATACTATTGTGTTGTGTTAACAGATATTAGAAAGTTCAAGGACCAGGGATGATCATGATAACACACTAACAGAAGCAGCATCAATTGACTTTGAAGCTCAAGGACTAACTCCAAGACCACCACCACAAAACATCTCTGACAGTGACCAGGATAAGGTTAAACCCCCTATGATAATTAATTCTTCTGTATAGAATTTGAATGGGTAGAAACCTGATGCTGCTATAATTGTAGTTATCAACACATTTTGGTATCATTTAACTTGCACATTTTGTATGTTACAGTTGACTTTTGTAAATCATTAGCAACAGCCAACTGTAATGTAAAGAATATGCAAGTTGAATAATTTGAAATCCCACTGACTTTTAATGGTGTCTATGGAAAGCTGACTTATAAACGAGGCTAAGCCTGTGAAAATGAGTCTGTAGTCTTCAAAAACAGGGGTTTGCATCAAATGCAAAACTGGTATATTACAATATTATTAATGATTAAAAATAAATAAAAATGGCATTGTTTTTTTTAGACTCTTACTTCCAAAACTCCAGCCAGAGTTAAGGGTAATCTGATAACAAGTAACCTAGGTGAAGGTCAACCAAGAGAATCAGATGTCTTCAATCTTGGTGCCAGTGTTAACTCTTCTATTGGATTTCAAGGAAGCTTCCTTGGACAATCTATCAGTGCTGTGGATAACTCTCTTCTGTGGAAGGTAAGAAAATTAATTGAATGAATAAATGGTAATCTCAGGGACTATGCTTACATCAGTGAATGGCAACTTGGCAACCCTGTGAAGCTAAAGGGTTATCAATGGCCATTCACTAAATGTGGGGGCACACAATTTCCTTGAATTAAGGGTTCTTGTAATCTGACATTTTCAGTAATATTTTCATTGGTACAAAGAGAATATGAGAGCCTTCTCAAATTAAGGTTTCAAACTTGCAATCAGGTCCCACTGAACATTCATCACCCCTACCACAACATAACCATTTTCCAACATCTTACACAATTGCTGAATCTACTCTACCCTAATTACTGTTTTCCATGCAGTCAACACCAAGAGATGAAGGTGATGAGGCTACAAGAGCAACACCTGGGATTCTCTTTGAAGGGAATTCCAGACCTTCAACAGTTACAGAAGAACATAATGATATGCAGGTTACTACAATTATATTGATATTTATCTTACAAATACCTTTTGCATGAGAGCACTTTGTATCGTGTTTTTGTCACCCCTGACAAATCCAGAAATAGACCACTGACTGCTAAGCCAATCAGAGTGTACAGTATGCATTCTCTCTACTACCAGTCATAATCCTTTTTGTAGTTTCTTTTGTTGGCCATTATCTTGCGACTCTCAAAGGAGTACAAGTATTTGAATAAGAAAAAGAATTTGAAGAGGATTCTGTTGGTAGTGAATATCAGGGCTCAAAATAATGGCAGGTCAACGGTCAATGCTCGGCCAAATTTGGTATTTGACTGGTAAAATATGGTTTTGAACAAACATGTTGATGGGTCATATTTGAAAAAAATAAAATAAAATATCATAATGCTGGACATCTTGACTGGTGTATGACTGGCCGTTATTTTGAGCCCTGATTATCAAGACATAATAAGGGGAATGGTGAATTATCGTTCACTAGCTCATTTCTACTATAAAAACAAACCACTTGGGCATAGCAGTGTCTCATTATAAACTATGTGTCTGTCATTCTCTCAGTTGGAAGGAAGATTATCTCTGATTCTGTTAAAGTGTCATCATCCATATGCACTGTTCCTGCCTTGTTGTTGAACAAAGGATAATTTACGAGGGCACAAGATCTAAAATAAGAAACCATGGATAGGTCTATAGTCCAAATTTAAAGTTTATATTGCGAGCTCTTGAAAATTAAACTTACCCACATATTTTACAACTAAAGGTGTCTTATGATGAGTTGAGATTGAGATGTGTTTTTTCTTAGATCAATGCTTCAGGCATAACAGGAGACAAGGACATAAGAAAGAAGTCACAATTAACTGCTCAAGGTAATAGGAAATTGATTGAAGCTGCAGACTTCCTAGTATATGGTCATTAATAATTTACCAGGAAGCCAGTCCATACTTGGAAGCAATTCCATGCTGCATAGTTTCCTACTCTAGTACTATTAATAGATACAATCATATAATACAAAGGGGTACCCTAAAGGCTTCAAATTGGTGTTGGCTTGAGGTTTTTTACCTCAAAGTTTATCACTGTCTCAGAAGCTCAGTCTTGATTTGCTGAAATTTTCTGTCCAAAACAAATAATGGTCATTTTTCCCATTTGACCTTCCACTTGTGTATGCCTTGCAAGGTCATTCTAAAGAGTAAAGTGCAGACATGATGTCTATGTAGATAACAATGGGAATGAATTTCAATTTGTGATGCTGAGTTTTTTGTTTTAACTATAACCCTTTTTATCATACACCTAAGTCCAAAATGGCGCACATTTTTGGAAATGAGGTATCCAGCACCAAATGCAAAGAAACAATATCGTGTGACCTATGCAAAGTATACACTTGTTCGGTTTTGCTTTCTTTCTTACATTCAGAAACACAACAATTTTGCATCAAATTATAAGAAAACACTGTAAATTTGTAAATTTGGCCCTGGATGCATTGTTTTCATGCAACTCACCGAGCTGTGCACCATTTTGGACTTAAGGGTATTCTGCGACCTAACCGACTCCAGACGTCTGGTATTTTGGCTTCTGTCTATCAAATTTACAATGGGCTGAGTTCATTCCAATCATGAGCGATTATGCCCTTTTCTTTTTAGGTTATCCCAGTGTGTTGCAACCAAGGTTATCTCAGGATGATTCATCAACCAAGAGGCTACAGACACCAGGGGGGTCAGAGGAACAGACAATACCTTTCTCAAGCTGGGGGGCACAGGATTCTATATTTTCGTCATCAATGGCTGGTGTATATAATCCATTTGATAATGAAGGTAATATTTAGTTGTAATCAATTGTAATAAATAAATGCATATATTCAGTCATTCTTTTATTAATTAATTCATTCATTCAATTTATTCATCCATTTATTTATTCATCCATTCATTCATACATCCATTCATCCGTTCACTCATCCATCTATCCATTAATTCATTCATCCATCCATTCATTTATTTTCCATGTCAGTAATATTAATAACTTGCTGCAATTAGTTGATGTAAAAAATAATTTTATTTTCCCTTTCAGCTTCCATTGGAGAAAATATTGACTGGAAAGAGGAGCAAAACCTTGATTTCTCTGCTGCAGGTACCTAACTATACTATACTCAGTATTACAACCATCTAGTTTGTCATTTATGAAGAATAATAGACAAATGATTATCAAATTTAGCATCACTGGCTGATCCAGAACCATTTCAGAGGGGTGACTATTACCTAGAAAGGCATCAGATAGAGTCATTTTTAGGTTTTACCTTATCCTTTATTCTTAATAAATTATTATTTTTTCAACTCCTAAGAGGGGTGACTAGAGACACCTCCAGTATCCTCAATGACTTTCTTGAATACATTTGGAATATTACAACCTAATAAAGTAATTTCTATCTGTTATTCTTAGGTGAAGCAGAAGCCATTCTAGCAGCAGATGAGAAAAGCTTTCAAAGAGAACACAAGTTTGATGCTCCAGTAAGTACTCTAAATAGTTTGCATCTTTTTACTGCAAAACTGCCTCAAATTCTTGATCCCTTGCCCAACAATGGCAATGAGAGAGGGGGAGTGTATAATGATATATAAATTTTATAATCATGGTAGAAAGTGCATCTTTTCCTTCTGGGTACAGCTATTTTAAGAAAAGGTTGGTGATTCAGAAGGTTTTTTACATGTTGCATATCAACCCCAAAATGCACTATAATGGGCAATGTGAATGCAATGAATGCAATGAATGATGAAGATAAATAAATAGATTATCGAAAGGTCACAACATTATGGAAGTTTTTCCAAACTTTGTCTGTGCAAACTTTTTGGCATATTTTCTTCTGTGTTGACAAAATCTACATATGATACACAATATGTTTCAGGCTTGGTATGCAACTACACCTTAACCAACCTTTTTTTGAAATAGCTGTATTTCTGTTAATGATCGTACAAGTTGTGATTTGAATGACAATTCCTTTTAGTTTGTCATTTTAGATTAATAGTTTTTATCGTGTACATGTAGGTCAACATTTCAGCAGTTGATGTCACCACCCACCATGACTGGACCATTCCTGATGAAAGTGCTTTAATGGCAAGGTCTTCTCTGGCAAAAATTGTAGCAGTTAATGATCCTGATGATAAAGGAGAAGTGCGTATTTCTCTTGGTGCATTCATAGCAACTGGATCAGAAGAATTGGGTTCACTTCAGAGTACAGACCCAGATAGGCCAAGGGTGAGGATTGATGTGAAAACAAATAGTTATCAGTGCCAAAAGTCTTGGAAAAATTCCCCAATGTTACAAATGTCTGTAAATTTGTAAATTTTCAAAAATGTTTTCTCTCCCGATATTACACCTTTCATAATGAATCTTCGTAGGATTACTAAAGTAAAGGACTGGTGCCCTTTCTAGTGCTGGTATTGGTTTTTCACTCAGTTTAATCGAAACATATTCAAATATACAGATGCATTTTTGAAAAAGGTCTATTTTGTAATATTGTTTCATTATTTCAGCCTTATTTTGGGGATACCATAAACACACCTTCTCCACAACCCCCTCCAAGGCTCATTACCAGAGACTTTGCAGAACGACAACACTTTGATGACCCTACAAAACTTGATGATTATTCCATATTCCAAGCTACTCCAAACAAGCAAACTAATATTCCTGAACCTAAACTTGGAGAGTCAGAAATCCCCACTGTCAAAAAAGCACCAAAAAGTTTCAGGAATAGACAAGGATCAACTGGGTCAGAGAACGCATTTGAAATAAAGAAGACAAATCTTGATAACCAATATAATGAACTTAGACATAAGTCTACAAAGGAACGACGAGGCAGCCAAGGGAGTGTTCATAGCTCTCACAGCTCTAGCAGTAAAAGTAGTGTTCAGAGTGTTGTACGTAAGAAAGAAAAGAGCAGGAAGCAAAGGAAAATGAGTGAAGAGAGTGCTGACGACTCTAAACAACTCCACCATCAAAGAAGACAAAGAGAACCTGATGGCTGTCCTGACAAGGAAAGTACAGGAGCACCAATGAAATATATGCAACGCAATAGCAAAAGTACTAAAGATACAATAAAAACTAAAGAATCACAGAATAATTCTTCATCTGCCATTAAACGTAATGCACCTTCAAGTAAACCAGGACCCAGGACATCAGCATCAAGGAAGGTGGTTGATGGACAAGACATCGATGTGAATTCTAAAGGTGGAGTTTCCATGGAACCACAATTACATGGTAAGATATGAAAGTAGTAATATAAAGTAAAGTTTAAGTTGCACTCAAAATCAGGAGAGCAAGCAGGTCTTATCATGCTAGTTCTTATCTCAAGGGTCCATAATATTGTGAATTAACTAGAGATATCACCACTCTTCTAAAAATAGGGTTTACTAGCAAAAAAGTCCCCTTCACATTTTCCTGCACCACCTTGAAAGGAAGCTGTGCCTTTGCATCGAAGCAAGACATGATAGAGTCATGTGAATAATTGTCAATAAGATGTTAAAAAGGTCTCCATCATTGCAAGGTCACCTCATGTCTCGCTTCCACACAAAGGCACAGCTACCTTTCAAGATGACGCAGGGAACTGTGAAGGGGAATATTGAATATAAATGTTCTTCTTCTTTGATAGGTTCTGCAAGCTCACAACCAAGACAAATAGTTAACAAACAACAGCAAAAAGCAAAGGAGCAAATAACCTCTAGTACAAGTGATATGAGTGAGGTTAGTGCTGCCAAGAACACAGCGTCCAGTATGTCAAGTATTCTGACATCAGGAAGCTTTGCTTCTCTCAATCAACATGAACTGGCAGACTTTATTGCTAAAGCTATGAACATATCACCTGAACATATTGAACAGTTATTGAATGCTGCTTCAGAAGCTAAAAGTAGAGGCCATCACAGCACGTCTAAAGATACTCAGCAAGAGTTCCCTGAAAAAGACATTGATGGCACCAAACATGACCAAACAAATTCTCCTAAGGAAATGGAATCGATAAATCAAAGTCCAGAACTCAAAACAATCAAGCCCATTGCATCAAGCAGTCCTCATAACGTTGCCACATCACCTACAAGTATTACATCAATAAGCAAAACAACCCAAGGGCTTGCATCACCTGCTGATGTACAGTGCAGTACCTTGTTAGATTCAATGAGGTCTCCTCCGCAAGATGTAATTTCTAGTTATTCGATCAACTCTAGTGTTTTTGTTCATGACAGCCCTGACAATGTTTCAGTCATTGAAAACAGTACCATAACCTCCCCTGCAAAAGATATCCCACTCTCCCCTCCTCCAGATCCATTCAGTGGCAATCTCATCGATCCATTCTTTGGAAAAACTTATACCGTAAAAGATAAGAATGGAACAAGTGGTCATGTGATAGACCCTCTAAAGAGCAGGGCAAACAAGATTGAAAAGAGAATTGACAAATCTTTGTCTCCAGACAAGGATATGACCAGAATATCATCAGCTGATTTTCAACCTGTTGCTTCAATGACCACAACCTCTGTAGGCTCAGAAGATATGACCTTAATAGAGTCTCCAGAGAAATACAGCCCTAACAAATTAGAAAGATCATTTGACAGTGCTGTTTATTCGAAGTCTCCCTATACAGAAGGTCAAGGTAGGCACTCATGGCCAAAAACTGGGGTGGATTCACCGTACAAAAAAGCAGAGGTGGTGAGAAGCGCTTATCCTGATGCCGCTTCATCATATACACCTGTTCTCTCCATGACTAGTGAGACTGGAAACTACATGAGACCTGTTACAATAGGAGTACCACCACCTAATGTACAAGTACAGGCTCTTCCTGGAATATCTCCTATAGCAATACCATCATCACAGTTTCCAGGGCAGACAGGAACCTTAGGGTATCCTGGTCCTCAAGGATTTGGGCTTCAGCCCGGAAGTTACTTGCCAACTATTAATGGTCCTCTGAGTGGGACATTTCCTATGCATTATCCAGCATTTCCACAACCTGCAGCAAATCCTCTTAATACAGTGCTAGGACAGGTCCCTAATCAAGCCATTAGACAGTTCCCTAGTAGTATTTACCCACCTGATGGGTACACTGCCCCTGGATTTTTGGGACCAGGTCCAATTTCAGTAGGACATCAAACTCATCAAGCTGCTCCTTATAGTATTTATAGCAATAACCAACAAGCATTGCATCTAAATACTGTATCAGCTGGCATTGCTCCAATACTTGCAACAAATACACAAGCATTCTCTTGGCAGGGCCAAGGTGGTATCCCTCATATAACAGAGCAGGGACAGCAACATTTACAAACAGCTCCTGCAGGACTGTTGCAGGTTGGGCAGCCATTGACATTTCAAGGAAGGACTGATTCTCAGCCATCAAGTGCACCAAACAGAACTACAAACTCTCTTACTCCTATAGTGATCCCAGGAGAGGTCAAATTACCTCCTGTATGCCCTGTCGGCATTCAGACACGCAGCTTACTGACTCTGCATAACTCCAGTAGTAAATGGATCTACTGTATGGTCAAGGTTGTTTACTGTACTGTGAATGGTGCTCAGGTCACTAACTCTGTAGATAATCCATTCTTTGTGCCTTCAAGACTCATTATTAACCCTCACACAACAATTCCAATAGAGGTAAGAAAGCCTAAATATTTATAATTGAATAATAAAAAAATAATACTAGTGATAAACTTTGCAGGAAGAAAATCATTAATGATAAATCATGATTAGTTAATATACTGTGCAGGTCCATCACTAGGCATGGTTCAAGTATTCAAACAAACCCCTCCTCCTGCTTCCTTACCCCTTCTAATTGCAAATTTCTCAGAAAAAAGTTGCATAATTCATAAACTGAGATTGGCAGAAAAAGGTACCCCCTTCCCTCCCAAGGTCCTAGCGACAGGCCTGATATATAAAAAACTTATGTGTATATTTTACAACCATCATTCCCCATACGGGGCTCTTCCCTGAGGTTTGCTCCACATACACTACCAATACATTCAATATTTACAACATACAACACTCACTACACTGAGGGAGGAAAACTGGAGAACCAAGAGAAAAACCCTTGCGGTAATGGAGACAACAACACATCAAACAAACTCAACTCACATATGATCCAGTTCAAGCTGGGGCTGAAACCTGGACCACAGCGGTGAGAGACAAGCAGTAAACCACTATGTCACCCAGTTTTTAAAAGTAATAGCTATTCCTCATGTTCAGGTTATATTCAAGCCTCGTCTAGCAGGCCTACACACAGCACAATTGCATGTTACTTCTTCTCCTGTGGCTTCTGATGTTCAGCAATGTACTGAGACTTTGCCAAGCCTTGTTGCTCTTGAGGCAGTGGCTGAGCAACCTGATATTGAGGTACTTATCCAAAAGAAAACATACTGATTTGTCATTTGTTATTTTAGACTTCCAATAGACTTCTTTAGATTGGGTGTAATGTTTTCCCATCACAGATCATGTATCATTCTCTTGAGAATAAGATTCTTTATCTGAGTTGTATCCATATTCATGTGTCTTCTCAGTAGCAACATGCAACTGTTAAACAAAGAAATGATACTGTAGGGAATGACACATGGTGTAAAATGGGAAAACATTATGCCCAAAGTAAAGATGTCTATTGATTAGCTTATCTATATGTTGATGATTGATTTGGAAGTCAGTGCCAGGTGGGCAGGATTTCACAGGAAAACTCCATAGAGACTATAGTATCTTAACTTTAGATTCCTAAAATACTTGGTTTTTTTTTAGATTCTATCAGAAGACAGCCAGGTTGTGGACTTTGGTGAGATGGTTGCTAACAGTAAGCATTCCAGACCACTTCGACTCATCAACAAAGGGAAGGCAGCTATTCCCATAAGACTCACTATAACACCTGTAAGTACACTCCAGACAACTTTTACACTTCTTTCCATATGTATACAAACAGTATACATAGCCTATATGTCCATGTAGACTATTATTCTTGGGGTACATGAAACCACATGACTCAAAATCCCTTGAGATATATATAACAATGAAACAGCCACCATGTTGGTTGAACTAGCAAGAGAAGCTAATGATTAATGCATTCTTATCGTTAATAAACATGCCAACTTTTTGACTTACCATGCACCCCCAAAAGCAAGGCTATGTACCTTAGTATGTAATAATTTTTGTCTTTAATCATTTCTCAACAGAATGCCACCTCACTTCATTGTTTCTCGTTTGTTAATGCTGATTCATCGCCCAAGAAAAGCTCCTCTTCTACTCCACCTTCTAAAGTTGCTGTCAACAAAGGCATTTTGTCTATACATAAAGTTGTCTTGAGTGGAACTCAAACAGTGGTTAGTATAAAAACTTGGATTGAGTTTTTAACTCGACTCTGGGCCTTGACAGCTATGGTACTTGGGACAACTAAAGCATGGCAAGGGTAGGGGTAGGGATAGTATTAGGGATAGGGATAACATAGAAAAGAAACAAATTGAATGATTAGGGAGGCTCAATATGGTCACTGGGATGAAAGGAAGGGTATAAGTGGATAAACATCTGAACTAGGACCACTGTGACAGGGATAAGCTTATAACAACACAGGACAAGTGTCATGGACAAATAAGACAGCTCCCCTGTCAGCTAAGACAGGTAAAGGGGATAACTGGAACAACACTGGGACAGAGTGGGAATGTTGATAGTTTCATGGACAACAGGAAAGGCTGGACAGGGTCAGGGACAGTTAGGGACAGGATCAAGTACACCTAGTATAGTTCAAGGACAGATAAAAAGATAAGAACAACATCAATAGCACACACTGTTTTGTGAACATGACCTTTTAGTTTAGTTGGTTCTCCCTTGTTTAAAAAGATTTTCATGTGCACTTGATTCCAACTTTAAGTTAATTGCTTCATTGTTGTCAATTTACAGAATAGTTCAATAGACCCTCATGTCATTTGGATTCTCTTTCAAGCACCTCAGAAAACAGATCCTGGTATGGAAATAACAATTTTGCTGCATTTCCTTGTGAAGATTTCCTTGGGATTGTTGTCGCAAGAGTCAGGGTTAAAGGGGACTAAATAATTTTATACTATGCATATGACCCCTTTGCCATATAAGAGATGCATATTTTATAACTTTTGTAACATTGCCCTTGTTTTAGGTTTGGGATCTCTTGGTCTTCCAGATGAGTTCACTGCTAGAGTAGATATTGAAATGGACTGCGATGAAGGTTTGTTACAACACAACACATTGTGAATTTTTTTTTATTATCTTGTAAAAATGGCACACCTGATTAAATAAAAAAAGCTCAAGTTCAAGTACTTCAGTTTAGGTTAGTTGTAAAGGATCAAAGTGAAAGGAATTAGATTAAAAATGCGCACACACAAAACACACAAATTTAAAGCAGTAGAAAACCAAACCACAACATTTGCACATATCGAGGCACATACTCTATAAAGAACCTAATTTTAAAATATTATTTTAAAATAATAAGTTATTTTTAATTACCTCCTATGTGTGATTTGATATTTTTTCTATACCTGGTTACTAACGTTGCTTCTTGTAACAACAGGTCCTATAATTGGAAGTGTTCTTCTCAAGGCAACTGTTGGTGTAGCAAGATTGCACACTCCCAAAAGTTTACAGGTTAGGAACAGATAAATCACAGTTAATAATATAATAATGTTTCCTAACTTGTGTTTCAAAAGTACTGCAAATGTCTGGCAACCATTTGAATCACAGGTATAGCTAACTGAATTTACCATGGCTGTGCCACTTGCATTTCCTTAGGAATGACAGGAAATCCTCTGTTAGTAGTAAATAATTATGCAAGTCATTCTTTAGATGCATTTGTAAAGATAGGAATGGTTACGACAGCAAACTATTTTTAATGATCACCATCTATATCACAACTTCCACTCCAATAAGGATTTACAAGTTACTCCTATTTCAAATCTATTTTTTTTCCAGGCTCTGACAATGTCTGGTGTAGCTGGGCAGAGGATTAGTAGAGGCTTCCCTGTAAGGAATGCTGGCAATATCAGCATTCAAGTGGACCTAAAAATCCTTAAAGATGTTGAATATTTTACTGTGACTCCGAGCAGAACAGTACTCAGACCCCAGCAGGTAACAAAAGCAAAGCAATTATAGTTTACTAGGTTAAAAAGTTAGATGACAACCATGAATTTGTTGTCAATATATTTGTCATACAACATTCTGCTGTCCACCTATTGATACCCCTAAAATAACTACAAACAACCTACTGACACCATGCCTATAAGCCATTAACAACCCACCACAACCTACTGGTATGATACTGACAACACACCCTTCATACACTAACAACCCACCACAATCCACTTACAACCTACCAATGCCATCCTGACAACTTAATATGCTCTCTTAAACTACTTTTAATATTTTTTTTTTATAATGGTCTTTAAATTTTGCTGTATTCCAGGAAGTGGAAGTAACTGTACAGTTTAAACCAACTAAACCAGACTCAGTGATTGACAGGTAACAGCAATAGTTTCTTAGCTTAGTTTTCCATTTTGGTTCACCTCTCTTTTTAGGGTGATTTGGGGGCATAGAAATACATGATGGTGATGATGATGGTAATGATGATGCTGTTGTTAATGATGATGATAATTATGATGCTACTGCTGAAGATGATGATGATTGCTGTTCACTATGGATGGTGCTGGTTCATTTACCTTGTTAAAGTGCCAAATCTACACAAACCCTAAATACTATTTGAAGCTGGATATCTCAGTTTTTAACTTCTGTCAATCAAAAATTACTGTTCAACCATCCAAAATTGATGGGACACAGAAACTTGGGAGGCACTATCACAAAGATAGTTTTTTGATTTGTTTCATTGTTGCTTCAGTACTCTTGTGATGAGTGTCCTTCCTGATGGTCCAGAGTATGATGTACTCCTCAGAGGAATGGCAACATCTGAAAAGAAGACTCTTTCAAAACAAGAAAGGTACCAAGACTATACATGAACCCATTATGCAATTCTCTGTCAAAAAGTATCTGAACTTACAGTACTTTACTATTATAATAGCTTAGTCCCAGACTCTGATTGTCTAAAACATGCTCCACAGCTGTGGTTGTAGTCATTACAGCTGTTCAAAAAGTAATTGAATATAATCAATAGGTTTTAACAAGGAATGTACATGTTCTTGACATTCCAAAAGTTTATCACTCCAACAAACAACTGTCACTTAACATGCATGTGTCTTTTTAATCACTTGTGCTTTATGTTTCTCTTTACTATCTGATGAAGGCTGTTGAATACAGCTGAAACTTTAAAAAATTACATTAAAAAGTCAGAGACAACAGCAATTTGTAATACACAAAATGAAACCTGACTGCAACTCAAAGATGTTTAATGTTCTTTATTGTTATAATTATTATTTTTCAAGCCCTGTTCTACTGTGTAACAAACCTGTTGTGTGTTGGGGTGGAGTTGCCATTGGGAAAGCAGTGTAAGTAACAGACTTTGGTCTTGCATACTTAGACACTAGATCTATGAAAAAAAGAATTTATTGGTTTTTAACTTTGGCCAATGAGTTTATTCTGATTGTGCAAAACCTTTTTTGTTTTTTTAGTCAACAAAAAGTAGTACTTAAACACAATGCACAGATGCCATCCAAGAAACTAAAACTACAGCTTTCAATACAGGGACAGCACTCAGACTTTCAGGTATGTAACTATCATGTCTAAATGTACAACGGGTAATAAGCAAGAACAGTGCCCCAGATGATACCCTGTTAACCAATGTTCTTGTGATCATGGAATTACTTGCTTACAGTATTACACATTTATTTAGCCATTTCTCGACTGTTAAAACGCTGTTTAATGGCATTATTTGTGAACCAACTGTTGGCTGATTAATGGCCATTTGTCATCAACTACTATCAGCCATTAACAGTGGTTAATCAGCCAACTGTCAGCTGTTAGATAGTATTTTTTCTTTAGAAGCTGTCTGCAGCACAGCAGGTGGGTGATGGCAGAGTAATGGTGGAATGTTGACTGACCACAGCCATGAATCGGTTGACAGTCACCTGCTAAGGGAATTGGGGTGTTGTTCTTGGGTATTACTAAATGATGGTTCCTGGATTGAACACAGCATGGTTCAACTACTGAGATACAAGGATGGTTTTGGCAAATTTATCAGCCATTTCATGATGGTTTTGCATTAAGCTGCTCAATGCATGAATATGTACTTGAGTCACATTTTGATAATTAGAGCTGCATATTTCTAATCTAGTAATCTAAAAATTATTATTCAAAATTTCAGCTTCAGAATACATTTGGTAAAGTTGATGAAAAGTCTCTAGCATCTATTGTTAGTCTAGCACCTCAGGTATGTCACCCTCCTGATTGTTTAGAGTTTGATATTACCCACTTCCAAATTGGGAATCGAGGGTGGTGTAGCAGAAGTACACTTACCTCTCACCACTGGGGTCTTGGGTTTTTGATTTCCAGATTTGGTATCACATGTAAGTAGAGTTTGTTAAAAAAAAAAAACTAAATTGGGCTAAACAGGGCTCTCGAAATGTGCGTGGGGCTAGCAACCCCACCACAGTACAATATTGCTACAGAAACTAACACAAAGGACAAAGTCCATAGTGTTAGCCCTACAGTACACAGCACATAGGCATTAAGGATGATGAAATGTATTAAGCATATACTCATTCCAAATAATATTATTTGTTTCAAATTATTGCAGGAAGAGCTACCAGTTCACATTTTATTTGCTCCTTCAACCCACGGTTTAATTTCCAGTGCTCTTGTCATCAGAGCACTCTCTGGAGGAACCAAATCAAAGGTAAGACTGCTCTGCTTTGCAATACTCTTTTCTGCTTTAGTTTGCTTTTGGTTGGCTTCTTGCTTCAGCTTGCGCTTAGTTAGCTCAGTTGGTAAGAGTGTCAGTCTGTTGTGTGTGAGGTTGTGGTTCACGTCCTGACTGGACCAAGGTTAGACCTTCAGGTGGCTCGGATGACCACATTAATGGTCCCCTCCCTAATCAACTAGAGAAGTTAAAAGAGGACCACAATTTAATGAGTTTAATAACTATCCTCTATAAACAAAGTTTATTTAATGTTAATTTCTATCTAGATCTAAATAAATGTTCTATTAATACTGTCGTTTCTTATACTAGACAAATATGTCATAATTGTTGTTGCAGGTGCCATTGTATGGTTGTGGAGGATCAAGTGAACTAGTTATTGTTGACACCAGGAAGCTGAGTGAAGGATATATAGCCAACTTAGGAGAGGTAATCAACCAGTTATTAAGCAATATTTATGCTCATTCTATTTTCTTGCAGCTATGCACTTGGCATGTTTATTGGCTGATTTTTATACAAACATGAAAATTGAGAACCTCACACCCAAGCCAACAGAAAAGGTCTATTAGGCCTTATTTTGTGATGTTTTAACTTTTTACAGGTGTCCCTTGGTAAGAAAAATGTCATCAAGCTAACTGTCAAGAACACTGGAACAAGACCTGCCTTCGTGAAAGCTGTCTGCTACTCAGGTCAGTGAGGAACTAAGCTTTAATGCTAGCATTAGCACCTTTTGGGCCTAGGTATTCCAACTAGTACATGTATGTTGGGTGGGTAGGTGTGCAGGGGTGGGAGGGCAGAGGGGATAGTTGCATTGGAAGGGGATGGGGTAAGGGAATGAACATAAAGGGATCAAAATTTGATGTTGTGATATATTGAAGATAGAGCTTGATATGAGGTTTCAGACCATGTTTCCAGTTCTAGTGGTTTGAAAGTTATGGGCCCCCTAGACTTGTATTTAGAGAACAGTAATCATATCAACAATATTTGTCTTTGTTTACAGACATTACATCTCAGACCATTTATCCTGCTACCCATCTTAATATTGCACCAAATAATTTTGTATTACCAGAACGAACATCCAAAGTAAGTCCTCAAAATAGTGAACTACAGTTCCATGTGTAAAATGAAGAATTCCCACTTCCATATTTCAGGCTTTCTGGCTTTAACGTCTTTGGGCATCTATCATTCTAAAACATACTGTCTCAAACTGTTGGAAAATTGATTGTCAATAGGCTTTACACCATAGCCATGCCTTGTCTTGAAGAATCTACAATCTTGTGAAAACATGAGAAATAAAGGGTATTTATGTACTTTATGACCAGCTGACAGGTATCAGTCGACTGTTGCCCAACACTGGTCATAAAATACATGATAACCAAAATACAGTCTATGAAAATTATTAATAATTACTTTTACTTACTTTATGCGATGATTGTTTTCCTACAGCAAGTAGTTGTGGTTTACCAGCCCCTTGAGAATGATGCTATCAAATGTAAAAGTGAGATAAGCACTGTAGCTACACTAGCATTCTATAATGGGGATGAAGGAATCAGACAGCAGTATAAGAGGTTAGGAACTTCACTTAATTTGGCTTTATTAGGGATGCCATGCTTTAAATTTTGGTACTACAGTCTGATTTGCCATAGACCACACATGTTTTCCAATATCAGAACATGTCATTTCCCCCTTTGGAATGCAAGCCATTCACCTACACTTATATCTACACTATATAGTTAATAGACCAGTTTTGAGATGCGCGAGCACTTTCAAAATTGTTGCATGCACAGACATGAAAGAGGTATTTTCGGGCAAGATCACATGCACTATTGACACTGCCCAAAAATGCCTCAAGATCATATCTGCCCCTGCAATAAAGGCCCATAAAACCACTCACATCTCAAAAATTGTCTATCCAACAGTTACTTTAATTTGGGACTAAAAGGTTTACTAATTAAGGTTATTCACTCATTCAACTATTTTGCTGTGTTTTTAGATATGTTCAGAGGAATGACCTCCCACATGCAGCAGCTAAGTGTAGTGGTCCTCTTATGAACATCAACTTTCTCACAGCCTTCCAAGATGAAGATAAGATCATTGAAGGTGACCCAGTTTTGTTCATTAACAACTATAACCATGTGATAGCCATCAAAAAGTATTTGTAACGACCATTACTAATTACCAGCCAATGCAATGACTTTTAACCTTTTGCTACCTTTTTGCTACTACAGACATGGTGTACCCCCAGGTTCCACAGTGGACCCACTTCTTCCAGAGCTGTGTGTCAAGGGTCCTACTAATGCTTGTGGGGTCCCCACCATCAGGTCCATCCGGTCCTGACAAGGCTGAAGCCAACAGGTCCCTAGATTTGGTGCCAATGCAAGGCCCTTCGGAAAATGGACCCTCTGTGTTGACTAAGGAAATAGCTATGGCACCAAAACCTGAAGGTAGGATATGCAGTGAAAGTTTAAATTGGGTAATACTCAAGATTGGCACCCCAGATCCCTTGTCAGCCGATTGACGGCCGTCTGACGGCCGTTTGACGGTGGTTTGTCGGCCGTCTGACGGTGGTTTGTCCGCCGTCTGACGGCCGTTTAACGGTAGTTTGTCGGCCGTTTAACGGTAGTTTGTCGGTCGTTTGACGGCCGATAGTCGGGTGTTTGACAACACGCCAACAGTCGGTCGTTTGTCGGCCGCGTAACGGCCGAGTGACGGTGAAGTAACGGTGGTGTAACGGTGTGTTGTCGACCGACCACGAGCGTTAATCGGCCGACACGCCGATACGATATCGGCGATAGCTGGGCGTTTAACAAAACGACTCGCTCGTATTATGTTTGAGTTTGTTTCAGTATATGTGTTGCGTCATTCATGTAACGTTCATGTTAACAATCAATAAATTTTTATTGAGCTATTTTTCAAGAATAACAAAGAAACTTTATTAAAAACAAATAAGCACATAGAGAATTAACTCTAGAAAGATTTGATGGCTCTGAAAAGAGCCGGTTTTTTTTTTGTAAATCAATGTCCTGCAGCAATGTCCTCAACCAAAAAATTGAAAGTCGGTGTAGGAAAACGCTCAGAAGCTACAAAGATGAAATGGCGAAGCTACGATTGGAGCGAAAACTCTTGCCAACGACTTTTGATAACCACTTTTACGAATAAAGCAGTGGTAATCAAGGGGAAAAAATGGCTCCTTTAGGAGCCGCCAAATGCAACAAAAGTCAATGAGATATGCTACGTTTAATAACGTTATCTAATAAAAGAACAAACATAAACGTTAATGAAATAAAAAATACATGTTGAGAAATATTAAGCGTAGAAATGTCTTACGTTTTTACGCTCATTTCATTGTCGGCCGACTGTCGGGTATTAGAAAATATTTTTTCTTCAGAAACTGTCGGCCGCACAACGGCAAGGTGACGGTAGAGTAACGGTGGGTTGTCGACCGACCACGGCCGTCAGACGGCCGTCAATCGGCCGACAAGGGATCTGGGGTGCCAATCTTGAGTATTACCTTAAATTGTGTAGTGTGTATTTTTGGTTTTTGTTTGTATTGTAGTCAGTAGGTGGGTAGTCATTATGAAGTTGGCTGTATTATTTTTTTGTTTGAGGTGTAGTCTGAGTATGCATTCTCTACTCTTTCACAACTGTAGATACTAAAACCCCTGAAGCCTGGACAGTACTTCCTGAACACCTGGTTCTAACAGCCTACAAAACATGTAAGCATACTGACATTTCTTTAGCAGTGCCCTTGACTCATTTATAAAAAGGGTAAAGAACTTACGGTTCTGGTCTAAGCTACACTTTTAGAGTAAGCCAGTGCATTTAAATTTAGACTTGAAACTTGTATTAAAGGAGAAAACCTTTTCAGAATGGTGCTGCTCTGTTCTTGACTTTATATCATAAACACTCGTCTGGTCATCTTATGTTTCAGTTGCTTTTCAATCATTAGTACTCTGTCTTTAGATCCCTGACATCTTTTATCTATTCTTACTATTATTAATAGTAGGTGAGAAAGGTACTGGAAGAATGCAGATCATTAATTTCTCTGAACGACCTTTGACGTAAGTGAATGTTGTTTAGTGCAGAATAGGTCATTCTAGCAGCTGAGCATTATGATTCATTGACCATGGTCAAGCACCAGCAATCAATAGTCATATTCACAGTTCCCTGTGTCATCTTGAAACGTAGTGGTGCCTTTGCATCAAAACAGGACATGAAGTGGTCTTGCAATTGATACCTTTTTTTAAACGTAAAATACTCAATATTAGACCTTTGGATAATTATTATTCACATGCCTCTATCATTATGAGGTCACCTCATGTATCTTCTATGCAAAGGCACGGCTACCTTCGAGATGGAATAGGGAACTGTGTGAGGGACTATCGGTGCTCAGCTGCTTGAATGGGGTATCCTTGTTCAGGGCATTCCTGATACTGTAGAGTTAACCTGCAATAGCCTAGAATCCCTTCTCCTTGCTTGCTATAATCACAATTTTCATAATTTTCTTTTTTATAGGTTTGAGTTTATCTGGCCTGCTCACTGTCTTACTATCACACCTGATCGTGGACAGATTCCATCAAGGTAGGTATTATGAAACCTTAGATTGAACCACCTTGAACCCATTTTGGAAACTTTAGTTTACAGTCAAAGGAAATGTTCAAAGGATGCCCCCTAGACTTCATTATTCAGGCCAATCTTCCATTAATGAAATCAAATGCTGCAAACCTCTCACATAAGCAAAGGAATGTGTTTATCAGTTTATAGCGGCTCATTGAAATGTACTTTAGCTTACTGTTGATTGGCTAGTTTTGCTCTGTTTGGACAGTTCATTTTATTGTCTCAATTTGTGGCAAAGAAACACAATGTTAGGAGGGTTGTCAACAAAGAATGAATTGAAAAATCCAAGTAATATCTGTGAATAATGCAGTCTAGTCATGTCCAATAGTTCCATTGTGAATTCTGCCATGCTAACAGTGGACAACAAATATTGTAATCCAGGAGTCAAGTTATGGTTGTGATGAGTCCAAGACCCACCCTACCCTTCTCAGGAATAGAACTGCCCTGGGCTGGCACAGTCTACATTCAATGTGATGGAACTCAGAAATCTATCCGTGTCCAAATCAGAGAAGAAGTTGTACTTGAGAACTCCCCTTACCAGCCTGGAGCACTTACTCTCCTGCCTCTAGAGGCTAAAGAAGGAATCACACCCTTTACCCCTGCCTTGCCGACCAGCCACCTTCCACCCTTGGTGGTCAGAACAAAACAAATAATGTTTGAAGAGACTGTAGCTGGAAAAGAGACTGGTAAGCTGTGGGACAAAAATGAATATGATAGCACACTAAAACCTAGTAATTGTGTATGTATAATTGTTCATTGATGGTTCCAGCTGTACAAAAAAACTAATTGCAAAAAGAATTTAATATCATGATTCAAGTGGCCCTTGCTCAAGTCTTAAATAAAAGTCATATATCAAGTGGAATTCAAGGAGATTGACGGAAAAGATTTGATTTACTCTTTTATACATCATTTATACTCCAACTTTTTTCCCTCTAAATTTTTTAAAACATGTGTTTTTGCATTGGGAAGAGATTTGGAGCTAGGGCTGCTTGGCTAAGAATCAAAGTGTGCTGTGATTGGTCGATTTGTGTGTGCACCGGACACCTTTAGGCCACAGCCATGTCAGCCGTGTCATAACATTCCTTTAAATTTAAGGCTGTTTCGTAAAAATATCTCAATGCTAAAATATTTGATGACCTCCGTTGTTGTTGTTGTTATCACTGAATATAAATCCAATAGTACATTGTTTGTTATGCCCAGCCATGTTATAAAATACCCTGATAGAAAGGCTTTTTGTAACAAAATCTCATCATCAAAATTTAATATTTGGTGACCATTTTAGTGGCAGATTTAGTCATAGAAAATGTTGGCCATACAAATGTGATGTGGGACCTTTCTTCAGTTGCACCTGCATATGTCAAGGTAAGATGATACATCATGTACACACTCACTTGTCACTTTTGACCCATCACCCAATCAGTCTGCAGCTTTAATAATTAATTAGTAGAATCATTCTAGTATAGAACCTGCTTAAATGTACTAATCATATGCAGATAGATCATAAGCCTTCTATTAGTACTTATCTGCATATAATTAGTACCTTTATGCAGAGTCTATATCTCAAATTCCAGCTTGGGTCTATTGCTCAACAATATTTTAGTAAACGATGCCCCACTTTTGCTCTACAGCCATGTGATACTACAGGGGACATCTACAGGACAACATACACAGCATTTAGCTTTCATAAGCGAGCAGGTGTTGCAGCAGAAAAATCTGTCATAAAGGTTTGTATTTATCAAAATAGTTGACAATTAAGAATTTATCAGAGCTTGATTTTTATTACAAAAAAAGTTACTTTCAAAATTCTTAGTAAATTCAATTATTATATAATTTACAATTTCCTCAACCTTGCTAGCATGCAGACACTCTTAACATTACTTGCTCTAAGTATTTTTCTGTAAATTATTCCTATCATATTCCACATTTTCAGATTCCTATAAAGTTCCAGCCAAGAGATCCTGGTCAATATAAACAGTTTTGGGATCTCCAGGTACTTGTCTTTGTCATGAATTTATCAAGAGTTCAAATATTATGGTTTTTTTTAATGTTTTGATATTTTTATGGTTATGTTTATCCTCCTTAGTGTAAGCAAGAAGGATTGAGGCGTGTGCACAAGCATAGAATAGAAATCACAGCAGAGGTATTACTGACAGTAATTACTCAATATTTCATAAAGGGATCAGTAGTGCAGGCATCAGTAAGGCTGGCGTCAGTAGGGCTGGGGTCAGCAGGACAGGGGTCAGTAGTGCAGGGGCCAGTAGGGGTGAGTAGGACAGGGATGTTCAGTGAGGGGTTAGCCTGGAAAAAATACAATCCCAATAGTGTATATATGTGCATATTGCTGTATTGTGAATGTCCTAGATAGTAAAGGTCCAGGTTTTCTGACATTTCATGTTTTTATTTTCAAGGCAATAAAAATGAAAAAATTGTCCAGCACAGAACCAAATACCACTAGACAAGAGGAGCAACCAACTTCAAGGAAGTTGTCCAAAGAACCTCAGACAAAACAAATACCTGCCACAGGTACAAACCCTGAGGAAATGACTAGTAAAACAACGACATCAAATCAACAGAATACTGCACCCAGAACACAAAGCAGGTACATACTTAACAAATGTCTAAGATATTGTATAGATAGGGTACTATTTTCCGGGTCTTTTGTGCTTTTAGGATTTTTTCGGTATTTTTTCCTCCATCCATCAACTCATCATGCATCCTTCCACCCGTCATCCTTCCACCCGTCATCCTTCCACCCGTCATCCTTCCACCCATCATCCTTCCACCCATCAATAACTAAGGAAAATATTAAAAATCAACAGAATCATACATTCATCTATCCTTCCATACATGATACATATGTGACCGGCAGCTCTCAAATCCAGGTAGAATTGGTGATAGGCAAGCACTTTCACTGCTATGCAACCTGTGCTTCCCATTAATCATTCAATTATTCATTCATTTGTTTCACTTCCATAATTCCATTTATTTCAGACCAAGCAGCAAGCGCAGTAGCAAACCCAAAGGAGTGTATATCACTGAATCTGAGGTACATTTCCCAGAGACAGCAGTAGGAGAAAGCAATGAGGTCAAGGTTAAATTGTGCAATGACTCCAATGAAGCCACTCTGGTAAGTCATAGATGACAGTAGATTGAAACTTTTGGCCAATATTTTTTCAAATTTCTTTTTTGGTACAAAAGATAATTTTATAAAATGGCAGCTTTACATGAAGCCCAGCTCTTGGTTTGTGTGTTATATTTCCAAAGTCAATTTAAAAAAAAACTCTTTGGAAACCTTTTTTAAAACTGCCTTTGACTTTTGACCTTAAATGACGTCATCACTGACATAATTTGTATAATTATTGAATATCTCTGCGTCAAAAAGAGATACGAGTATCAAAAAAAGTAAAAGCCATTCTTATTTATTTTATAAGGGCTTTCAAATCATGAAGCCATGCTGTAGGGCTTGTATGCACTTTAAAAATTACCAGGAACTTTTAGTATTTACATATTTCAACCCTGAGAAAACAGTACAAAACATTACTGCTCTTCTCATTTATTTTCTTTCCATTTCTAATTTCCAAAAAAGGTGAAAATTGTTGGCCCAAAGGAGCCTTTTTTAATAGCCAATGTTAAAGTGACAGTAAAACCACAGAGGTTTGTTCGCCTACCAATCAAGTTCACCCCACAAACACCAGGTACCAGTTATGAATCTGTCATGGTGATTACTACTGCTTCTGGTACTACGCAACAAGTAAAGGTCATGGGAAGAAGTAAAGACCTAACGTGAGATGAATTATCATAGAGTATATCACTGGAATAGAACAAAATATATCAAAAGTAAGTACTGAAGTTGTAACACTCTAAAATTGAAGAAAGCTGAGATGGCAAAGATGTTGGTGTACCTTGAAATTGCCCCTGGAATGCAAGATGTACCATGAAACATGATGAGTGAAGGCTTGCAGGAATAAATGCTTACTGGCTATCAGCTGTGGAACTTAACACACTGTCTAAAGTATATAATATATAAAGGTCAGTGAACTAGGAGAATGTCCAACAATCACAGAGTAGTGGGGATTGTTTGGATAAACATAGCTGAACATATTGGTTACAGATGTGAGGATGCTTTATAAAGAAGGAATGGCATTGATTGCCTTATGTAGCATGATAAATACAGGTAATGTGAGAACTAATGATTCACACCCATAGCTGGAAGGTTCCAGAGTTATCTCAATAGTCCTGTTCAAATCATACTGTGTACCTTAGCTGCAGGGATAAGAACAGTGCAAAAGGGTCACTGATTTAGTTATCTATGTCAATTCTCATGGAATGTTTCACTGGCTGGAGGAATAGGTCAAAATGTGTTTGCCAGAGAGTAATTATTATTTAGATGTATCGAGAGTATTTCAAATACCAGTAGAGTAATTCAAATCACTATAATAATGAAGTAAATATCTTTCAGTTGAATTAATTAATCATGAGTCTTACTCATAATTAGAAATATCAAATGATTTCTATACTGCCCATTGCACATTAATGCACGAACTGCAAAGACCTAATAAGTCAGTCATCAATGGTATGCACTGGAATGTCAAATATAGTAGCTGCATGTTACCCAATTCAAGCATAAAAACTTTGAATATCAGATATAATATACGGTACGAGTGTTGTACTCTGACACTTCACATGATACACTTGTATCAAGTAGAATAATGATCCAGTCTGCATGTAATGGCTTACTTGAAGCCTTCTGTCCATGATGGCTTGTAATATCTTGGGCCTAGTTCAGACATCAAACTTTTGCCATGTTGAATTTAATTGTCTTTGAGATCAAGCTCTCTGCATTTTCTTAGCCACTGATCTCAAAGCAAATAAGATTAAACACTGCAAAAGTTTGACGTCTAGACTGGGCCTTAATTAGTGAAATAGAAAGTCTCTTTTTTCTGCTTTTGATAATTTGGAACTAACTTAAAATTGCAAGAGGAATTCATAATGGACTTGTAAATAGTTTCTTTGTAAATAATTTCAATTAAGTATTCCTACTATTGCATGAGGAGTGAAATGTTTTCATGACATAATGAAATATAGTAGCTTTATAAAAGTACGATTTATACTATCTATCAACTAAAGATATATATTTATACTACATTTTCGCACTGGAATACAAAGTATTAACAGGATACCCATTATTCACCATTTTCCATACATCAGTTCACTTGCCAAACACAAAACATTCAATCGAGGCTGCAAGGTGGTTTCAAAGGATTTTTCAAATTTTAACTTGGTAGACTTTGTGTTTGACCAGTGAACCAATGTATGGAAAGTGGTGAATAGTTGATGTAATGTAACATGTTTTGTCAAATGTCTGTTGCCTTGACAGATAAATTATTTGTATTATAATTTTCTGTAATATAGATTAAATATTTATTAGTTTTATTTGTAAAGCATTAAATAAATGAGTAAATTTGTCTGAGTGGAAGATTTGCATTTTGGTTTTTATTCTCAAATATTAATGTATCAATCCTTAGTCTAAATTAAGTGCTTTATTCATGGTTCCCCTCCATTTAGTTACCATTGCTGTGTCCCACAAGCTCAACAATAGGCTTTTTGCAATAACAGGTCACGTGACCCTACCCCCTTAAATCGAGCAGCTGTGTCAAAATGAACATCAGAAATTAAATGAGCAAAAGGCCTATTTAGCTAGAATATCTCAGGATTTAAAACTCTGATCAAGGAAAACTGTTTCAATTGCTTACTGTCCTGTGATAAAAGAAAACTGCCTTGCAATCCTTGTAGTACTCTTTAAAAGAAATATGGTGTAGTTGTTTATGGGATAAGATTTTAATTTGCCTGGGAAAACTGCTGCAACAGTGTTTGGCAGTGCTAGATTCACGTGATTTTGAAAAAGAAAATAAACCTTTATTACATTATACCACAAACTTAATTTATTGTTTAACAAAATATCAATACCTTCTCTATAGACGCATCAAGAGTTCCGCGCTGCTGCTCAATGCGCATGCTCAGGGGATTAAAAAGTGGGATGATATTTTGTATGATATGCAATTTTTCGGTATATTTGATTCAGAATTCGCTTAACGGTACGCGATCTTGAATATTTAGTGAAAATTGTACTTGACAAGAAAGATACAACTAAAATATAGCATATTTTACAAATTTTATCCCACTTTTTAATCCCTGGAGCATGCGCTTAGAGCAGTAGCGCGGAACTCTTGATGCGTGTATATATGGAGAAGGGGTGCCTTATGGGTATCTTGACCTATCTTTTTTCCTCTAAATTTATTGATTTTTAGGTTTTTGTTGGAAAAGGGGTCTAAAATCTAAGGGAAGATGTTATTGATATTTTCTGAAACTAACTAGAACAATTCGCCCAATTCGCAGAAAAATAAATATTGATGCATAGTTCAAGGCTTGAAGACTCATGACTGCAAATTTCTTGAAAATCGGACAAGGTTTTGTTGCAAAAAGACGCGATTGAAATTCATGCCCGTCAAACAAATCAATAGGTGCGGGCCACCTTAAGTCAAGGATGTACACATCTTTGACCTAGAGTTATGGATCTTTTGTTGTTATATCTGTTAACACAGTAATTTACAACATGCAGATTTGTATTAGATCAATCCTCAAGGTATCATAAAGCTTGTCGATGTAATTTTCTACATTTTACAGTATGTCAATGATTGCTTCAAATGAATGTAATTGAAGTCTCATCAACAAGTTACTCACAGCTTAGCAAGAAAAAGCTTGTCTATGGCCAAGACCACTGAACAGACCCCTTGCAGAATATTCTCAATGCAGCACAATTTAGAGGAAATACAAACAATAAAATTTTACTCTCATGAGAATTGAAATTCATTGATTTGTCATCTGAATTGAGCAGCTCTGATAATTACCGCAAGAGTGGTCTATAAGGCTCTCTAATATGTTTATAAAATTAGGTGTCACAAGAGGTTAAAAATGAAAGGATGATAAAGTGAAGCTAAATCTAAAACTCTTGTTTATGATTCTTTCTAACAAAAATAACCTGGAATGTTAAATATTTTGTCAATAAGACACTATAGACCCCTTGCACTTATTCCCTACCCAGTGGCGGATCTAGGGGTAGTGCAACGGGGTCCGCTGCACCCGCTTTTTTTTCAACGCCATTTTTTTTTTTTACTTTGACATCATATGACTCAATATGACGTCATAGCAATCTATTCCCCGATCTGGACCCCGTTTTGAAAAACCCTGGATCCGCCATTGCTACCTGGGGGTCGAAACAAGGAAAAACTTCAACATCAAAAAAGAGAAGGTAAATTTTTGTTTTGGCTGCCAGATTGTGAATAAGTGAAAGCCAAAGGGTCTATACTGTAGATGGAATAGCTCTTATTTATCAATAAGGATGACATATGCCCTTTCGTTGGTTCCTCTTTTTCTTCCATTCATTTGCAAGACTTGAAGTCTCACCTCACAATATATCACAATAATCATGATCATTATGTCATTCACTATACAGGGAACCCATTACTGTCCTTCTACTCAAACCGTGGTCACCAAGAGTTCAGAGTTCATCAGATTACGACTAAATACAAAAACAATATAATTCAAGTTCATACTTCTGTGCACGTTGTTTTACATTAAACGACAATTTCTATGGCTGGATTTACTAAATAAGGATTGTGTTAAAACTCATACTCTGATTGGTCAACAAACTCTGGGTGACCGCAGTTAGAGTAGAAGGACAGTAACATTTTAAGAAGGTGGATGGTTTACTTATTTAGGCAGCTTGTCAAAAAATAAAAACCTTCAAATAGGTACGATTGGGACATGGAATGATATTGAAAAGTAGATGCCAGAATTCATGTGATACTCTAACCCAATACCAGCTTCTAATGAAATCCTGACTACATGACAGGAAAGTAAAGTCTATAAAAAATAATTACAAATTGCATATCAATCAACCAATGCTCTCTGGTGGCCATTTCATTTGTCCTAAGAAAGAAGACCTTGGTTTAGAATGTCTGCCATATTTTTCCAGATTGCACTGTCGCTGACTTGATCGCCACCCAATTTCTTGAGAGGTAGTGTTTGGGTACAATGCCGTAGACTTGCCAACAGAAAGTTGAGAAGCGACACTTGAATCTATTGGAGGGAGCTTCAGGTTTTCACGTCTTTGCTTGACTCGCACTGCTGCAGCTCCTGTCGCTTCTGAGGTTTCTTCTTTGGCCAACTGAAATTGATTAGAAATTATTAAATTTGTATCAAAATATTAATTATCATCATTTGTATTTAAAATTACAGAGGTAACATTGGAACATAGCATCCAACAAGCATTTTATTGCTTTCAGGATGATCAAGTTATTTTATGTCATGACTTCAGAAGTCTGGCATGCTCATAATAAACAATAATTGTTTAGTATTGTAAGCATGCCATTATTATTGGATGAGGTTGAGCATGATATCGTAAATTATCAAGACCAAGGCCGTGTTATCTGCTGAAGCCATAGGCTAAGGCGGATAAAACGGCCGAGGTCTTGATATTTACAATATCATGCAAAACCGAATTCAATAATCGTATTATTATACATTTTGTAAACCAAGAATTAAGATTTAATTCTGCTATCAAAAAAATAGCAAACATATTTCCATTTCCATTGTGACCTTTGAAATCATGTCTAGTTCACAAGATATAAGGGATTGGCTGAGGGCTCTCGGCCAATCAGAAGCAAGATAGTGAGTAAAATGTATAATGTGATAAACTGGTAGTCTCCTTGCAGCACAGCAGAATGCAGCTTAATTTAGAGAAAAAAGTAATAGGTTCCAATTTTCATTTTGATTAAAATTTTTTGTTTTGTCCCCCAAATTAAGCTGCTTTGACATCACGTGAAAGGGATACGTAGCTAAACCCACCTCGCTGGCTAAACTAGGTAATTTTAGACATATCAAAGTTTTGGGATCCCTGTGTCCCCTGTTGCTAGCACCCTCATTTGAAAACCAAAAAAACCTTAAGCTTGTAAAAATATTTTTAGAGCTAAGCCTCTAGGTTCGATTACAAAGTCTCTAAAGCGCTATAAAATCAAAACAAGAAGATTCAAAGTAAACAAATGGGTACAGCTCCCTTAAGTAAACAGTTGATTTGATTCCCACTTGATCGAACTTCGTGTCTTCATGTAATGAAGTGACTTTTTACTTACTCTCTGATATTGTTCGATTAAAAATCCCCAGTTTTCGGGCCAATATTTCGAAGCTCCATGTTCATGAACAACGTGGTCTTTCCTGAAATAAATATATTTTTTGTAGACTAAGATCTTAATTGAAACTTGGAAGCAATTTGAAGGTAATCAACCTTCACTTGTTAGCTTGGCAACATCAAAAAATTTCAGTGATAAACGCTTTAACATCATACTGCAATCAACTAGCTAAAACACCAGGATTTGGTCTTCTAGGCGTTTTATTTTAGAGTGTTTAGCAAACACTACTGTGTGAATACAAAACAAGACGGTACAACGTGAAAATGATAAGAGTCAACACAGCTGAAAGACCTACGAGAACTATTCGATTCCAGAAAACTTACCAGATTTGATCCTGAGCTACGAAATTACAGCTCGAGCTGCCCTTGCCGAGAACCATTAGTACCTCCTCTGTGTAATCACTTCTTTTAAGAAAATAAGAGAGAGGAAATTTAGTTTAATTGAAGTCAATTCGGCAGCCAATATCGAAGTAACTAAGCGGAGTTTGAGAGCGTCTTGTTGCAGTGTCTAAAATCTGTCGTCATGGTAACAGAGAACGTATAATCCCTGGGGATTTCATTGTCTATTTTACAGTTTTTGTCTTCAAAAAGTAATCTTTTTTTAAAAACTTGAAGGTTTTCAGAGCAAAGTTTTAAAAATAATGAAGCTGTTTTGTAATATTTTCTTTTGAGAACGTAACTTATATAAATCAGATATTTTACAGGTACATTTTTGCTTACCGTCTCTTTTGTGCCACGTTGCTCACCGTTGTTTCCCAATAATCTTTCTATGTTAATTTTGGCTGAGAAGCCAGCTAAATTATCAGCATTATCTCGTTCTGAAGTGAAAATCCATTAGCGACCAACCAATTAGTTTCTGTGCTATCGCTCGGGTTAAATCCAGTTCCAAGTAACACGACTCTAACACGGAGTTACAAACTTCCAAGCTTCACTTCAAAGATGCATAGCAAAATCTTACAAGTGTTAGTTTCTGGTTTTTGGTAGTTTTCGTGTCGAAAAGTGTTGGTTTGAAGTACGAAAAAGGCTCCATACATAAAGGACTCATAACAAAGCAGATTAATTGATAAACGAGCTGTGAAAATGATCGACACATGAGCACGTCTCTTAGGTAAGACCTCTTAAATTATTTTCCAAATAACTAATATTCCTGGCAAAAAGTGTATCTTACTTTTTGATCATTTTTGGTAATTTGATAAAAGCGTTATAATTTTTTAATGTTCCTGCGACCCAAGCAATTCTAGATTCGGCACGTGTTTTGGCTTCTGTCCCGATGATTACCGTACAAAATTGATAAAGTTTCAACGATTGACGGTCATTATTTTTTAAAAAACATAGGTCTGAAATTATCGTACTGAGCAATAGGAACTTTAGGCTCTAATAGTCGAAGAAAGAGTTGAGAATATTTTAAGGTGAATGACCTCTTTTATCATGCTCTCTTATTAAAATAGCTGATTATAGTTCTCGGTGTCATTGGTCAAGGATATTTTTATTCGTTATCTGAAGTGAATCACAGTAATTAATAGAAGGCGGTAAGGCTTTTACAACAAATATGCATGTGACATGAGGTATTAAAGGACAAGGACACTAAACTGCTTTAATACCATGAGAGATAAGATAATCAAATCGATGAATCAAATCACTAGTACTTTGTTAATGGAAAAGAGTCATTTGCAAAAAAAAAGTCTTAATGCAAGGATGGGTAATCATGATAATCGACGCACTATCGGACATGGTGTATACGGTAAATGTACACCACAGGGTGTATACGGTAAGTGTGCAGGGTGTATACTATATAGGGTGTATACGGTAAGCGTTCACCACAGGTGTATATACGGTACGTTTGCAGGTTGTATACTATATAGGGTGTATACGGTAAGCGTTCACCACAGGGTGTACACGGTAAAGGTGCAGGGTATACATTATATAGGGTGTATACGGTGAATGTACACTATAGTTTAGGGGTTGTGCGGTAAATACATTTAGTGCAGGGTGTATACGGTAAGTGCACAGTGCCGCAGGGTGTATACGGTAAGTGTACAATATAGTTTAGGGGGTGTACGGCAAGTGCATAGTTGAGGGTGTATACGGTAAGATACACAGTGCAGGATGTATAAGGTAAGTGATAGTGTAGTGTGGTAACTGTACAGTAGGGGGTGTACATGGTGTTAGGTTATACGGTAGGCTATACGGTAATTATACACTTCATACCCGACTCAAACACCGTGTCTAGCATCAAAAGCAAGTTTCCTTATAGGCGGTTCATCAATGGTTACTAATAATAAGTTTTAATTCAAATTTACATTATAGTGTCCATTATAGTACTACAAGGTCACTAAACCCAGTCTGGAAACCATCACATCCCGCCAGAATCAGATACCTTGTAGATACCAGGGACTATACCTTTAATTACACCAGTATTATTCAAAAGGCTATCTAGTTATCTCTGCTATATAATCCAATATATCGTATTCCCTGCAAAGTGCGATTCGTTCTAAGCGGCAAAATGGCATAGGAAAAATGAAACGAAATAGAGGAGACAATATACATTGATATTATGCAAGTAAACTTCGGGGGGGGGGGGGGGGGAATGGGGAAGGCGCTGTTTTACGCGAGCCTTTTCTGTTGTGCGTCCTGAACTTTGGAACAAGATCCCAGTAGACATTAAAAGACTAAAAAACATTGAAACATTTTTAAAAAAAGTATCAAAACCTTACTTTTTCGTGATGCATTTGAAAAGATCTGAAAATATGAACCATCTTATACTGCATACATCGCCATTGAACTGCTGCAAATGACGCTATATAAATATATTATATTACTATTATTATTACATTTATAGTATCAAAATTGACATGGTACCCTGGAAAAAATTATCTTTTCAATTTTGGGTCACAACCTCCACTTTAATTCCTCTAAATTTAAGTATTTGAGTCTGTGTCAGTGACATCTTGTATCATCATGTGCTTGGTCCCGCTTTAAGTGATTAACAAACCGACCATCCACAATATAGAGATTATAACTAGCGGTAAGCTAGTGTGGGCTGCGTCGGTGTTTCTAATGAAACAGTTGTGATAAAAAGGTAAATTTTACACCGTAAAAAATAAGAAAGATTACTTACTGACGTTTCGGACGCTAGTCCTTCGTCGGAGTAAAAAAGAGAATGACGCAGGACTAGCGTCCGAAACGTCAGTAGGTGATCTTTCTTATTTTTTACGGTGTAAAATTTACCTTCTTATCACAACATCCAATATATACCTCTTCAACTTGGGCCTAATGTTTACCCATTTCAGAGAACGTGTCATTCCCTAGAGTATTATTTCTTTGTTGTTGTTTTTTTTTTTTTTTTTCGATTGCGCATGAGAAGACGTACGAATATGGATACAAATCAAATAAAGAATCTTATTCTCAACATTACGCCCAAGGTAAATTGCAATTGGTCTAAGAGGCCAACATATTTGAGAGTTAGCATTACTGGTATCACCTGCAAAATCATTTTGGTTTGATATAAAGTGTGTTTTGGTTGCGAGGACCTATTGATCCATTATCTAAGAATCACTATGAAAAACGTTTCGACAATCCATAAAAGGATACGCATGCTTCAGTCTGATGGGGCTCAGTAGGATATCGAACCTTAGATAACAGCGTTCGTGCGAAGAAGCACCAATATAAAGAAAGTTTCAATTAGCACAAGAAAAATTTAATAAGGTTTTGTTAATAGCACAGTAGGCACTCCAAGACACTGCCGAGATAGTTTGTTCGTTATCAGATTACCTAAGTGTAACTGTCTAATTTGTGTGCTCATTTTGGTACTTGTACGTGTCTTGTTTTCCAGGTCAGTAATCCTATTAGTTTTCACATGCTTTGGTCTTAAGATGTCAAAAAAATCATGAGTACCTTAATAGGTTTAATCAAAGCTTTAGCTCGTACTACGTTGTATGGTGTCTAGTTTGATCTAGTATTATCATAGACTTTTCTATGACTTAACGAACCATTTCCAAAGTAATTCTTAACTCTTCCTCACTGACAGATGATGGGATGGACGGTCACTCTTTACAAAACAAAACCAATGCTTCCTGGATTGTCTCTACGAACAATAGATCCGACCTACTTGGCTTGCCTGCTATGATCTTGAACACCAGCACCAATGCAAGCACAGAATCACTTGGATGGTACGAAAGGGATTATTACGGTTACGGTACGGTCATGTTTGTTATTCTTACACTCGGGTTTCTTGGAAATGTATTGACGATTATTGTGTTTCTACAAAAAGAGCAGCGATCTAAAGTCATCGCACCGTTCGTGATAAACCTGGCTGTTGCAGATCTTTTTATTGTGGTGTTTGGATACCCCATCGCCATTACCGCCAATTTGTCTGGCATGAAACTTTCCGTAGGAGAATCCAGATGCGTATGGTCGGCATTTGTGAACGGTGCAATTGGGATTGCATCTATTGCAATGTTAACTGAAATAAGTGTATTAATGTGTTACATAATAACTTCTGTGAAACCAGTGGTCACTAAGACCAAATTCCTTTCAAAGAAGTTCACAGCGTCTGTCTTAGTTGGCGCGTGGATCTATGGGATTTTGTCGATGAGTCCTCCATTGCTTGGCTGGAGTCGATTCACTCCAGGTTCGGCAGGAATCAGTTGTGGACCAGAGTGGGGATCTAATACTATCAAGGCATTGACATACAGCATTGGATTGATAATTGTAGGCTTCTTTCTACCTATGATAATAATCCTGCTCAGCTACTACAGAATCTACAGGTAAGGAACGTACTGATTCTCCAAACATTTTTGCATGGGTTGCACGATTTTTGCTTAAAGGGCTGTTCTTCTGCATCCTTCACATGTTCATAAAATATTTGACTCTCTATGGTAATTTATCCAACATTTGAAAATTTAACTTGTGAGACCACCAAAGATTAGACTATGAAATGTATATGTGATCGCACCATACCGACTGACAGTATGGTGCGATCACATATACTTTTCATATTCCATCATCATAAGGCCCGTTTACACTAGCAAATTTATCGCGCAACTTGAGCGGCGATTTCAATGGCGATTTTATCGCGACCCAAATCGCAGCGAGTTGCACTAAATTTCGATCATGTTTGAATTGGTGGCGACATAGCTGCGATCTATCGCCGTGAAATCGCCATAAAATCGCCGCTCAAGTCGCTCGACAAAGTTGCTAGTGTAAACGGGCCTATACGCAAACCAACATTATCATCAAAGATTAGACTATAATATTGATAGTAGAATTGGTTTTTCTGTTGGCTGATAATCAAATCCCTGCAATTCATATTCATAACACTGAGGTATAGTACGTGCGATTACCTTTTCAATTCAGTGTTCAGCCTCTATTCAGTTTTATTCCATTCAACAATGTTTTTTCATTTTGTGTGAGCTGAAAGCGCACGATAGAGAACAAAGTAAAGCGCGCGTTTAAATTATCTTTTCAAAAATATATATTCGCAAGCGAAAGCGGGAAAACTGTTCTAACTAATTCAGGAATGTCTTTGACGTTGGATGAATGGACATCACTGAAGTCGGCAATTAAAACAGTAGATATGAAGTTAGAGTCAACCATCGACAAGCACATCTAAAGACTAGACACAGTTTGTGAATCAGTGTGTGTGTGTTTTTTTTCTCGCTTCGAAATTCTTTCACGAAAATAACGTATCCACGGACTCCTAATTTTACAGCTTTTCCAGATGCCATGCTGTTCTTACTCTGAAATTGTATCTGAGTGAAACTGTGATTCTTCTGGTTTTTGGACGGGCTTTTAAACTCAAATATTGGAATATGAACCTTGATCATGATGGGTATTACTTTGTTCCCGCGAGAATGTTCAGAATTCAACCTATTTGTACTTTGACCAAACTAGCATACATTCCACTCATTTAATCCCCGAAATTATTTCTCAACCTGGACACCCCCTCCCCTCGCAATCCCACCGGGGATAACTACTAGCTTGGTTTTCTTCATCTATATGATTTGCTACTAGTGCCAGCACAACTGCTCTATAAGCCATTGAGCAGGTCAGTTCTGTTTCCGCGGACGTGACATTCCCTTGAGTATCATTTTCATCTCAGTTTTCCTATAAGATGCCTCTCAGGAATCCTTTAATTCGAATATACATAGTATACAGCTATTTCAAGAAAAAGGTTGAAGAGGCGAACGGTGATTGGCAATCGATGGTTAATTGGTGATTGGTGAGATAAAATAACTAAGTAAAATGAGACCTTTTCAATTGAAAATTCACAAGATGAACGAGCCATATCACTCGCCATCTAAGGTCTGAATGATGCAGGCATTGGTCCCGGGGGGGGGGGGGGGGGGTACTTCGGGTCGTTTCATACGGGGATGCTCCGCCCGGACTCTCGAGCCCTTACCCTTTTCTATACCAAATTTCAGCAAAAAGTTTCCCCTTTTTTATACCTTTTGGTTAGGTATGAATATGAAAAAAGTATGACGTTCCACAGCTCCTTTCGGTCGTCGTGCATTCACCACTCGCCGGCTGTTCGCCCCTTCAAACTTTTTTGGGGGGAGGTCGCGCCAGTTATGTGGAAAACATAACGGGTATTTGAAAAGTTTGTCGCTTATGAGACTGTTCGTACAAAGATAGTCAACTGTATCAGTTCGTTTCCACAAGTCTTCTGCTATAAGAAAATACGCACACAAATCGTCATCTCTTTCCTTATTGGGTAATAGCAAACCGTGTACCGTGTCGTGCCTCGTGCAGTGGTGACTCGTGTTCCTACGCACTAGGAAACACTATTTATAAAAGGATTGGGTTTCATCGCAAGAAACTTGATTTAAAAAGGTGAATTCATATCAAACAAACATTTGCACGCAAACTCACCTATCGCATGCCCTAAGGGTTTTGGATGTTATTTGATGAACTGCAGTCGTTCGTGTCGTGATAACCAACTGAAGACAATATTTTTAGATATTGGTATCTCTGGTGTCACTCCTGGTGTACCATGTAAACTGGACTACCTCCACGTGGGCGGGGGTATTTTAAGAAGTATCTTGAAATAGCGATAAGCCAGATTTAACTCTGGAGATATGATTCGCGCACGTAATGCCTGCGGTGTTTTCAATAGGTCCTCAAGAGGTACTCTTGTTCCTGCCTCTTGATTCTTGGGTTCTGCAATTCTCATCCTTGTTTTCGAGGGGCTAATGCCCTTGAAAATATCAGTAAAGCATGCAAATACTCAGTTCTAAAACGTTAGATTCATTCTTGTCTATTCCACCACAAACGCAGTCCAAAACTACTTCTCCGTTAGTAATGATCAGATAATCATCAGTTTTAATGATCGACACAGAACTGCTACCCTGGGGTTCAGAGGTTAGGTCTGGCGCGATATAGAACGTCTGCAGCTCAGGGTACATGATTACACTAACATCCCAGCACAAATACTTCAAATAATGTGCTTTAAACATTTGAAAATATTTGAAAAGGAGAGCAAAAATGTTTGGAGTTGCCTGGTGAATAACGTACGTGAAATCTTGCGGTGTCTTTGGTTCTAGAAAAATAACCTGATATGGTTGAACGCTGGTTTCAATCTGTCAGTCCAGATACCTACTACCAACTGTCATTCCAGATAGAGAAAACTGAAAATGTTATTCTATTATCCTCGGTTAAGCCCCCAGGGAGCTTATTTTTTCAGTGAGCACGTTTGAGGGGTAGGGTTACTAGAGAGAGAGAGGGGACCTTATGGATTTAGCGAAACGCGCAGTACTATGTACACTATCAGGACGATATGATGTTACTAGAATGATATGTACCTTTGATGTTTGATCGGGAAGTGTGTCGCAGCCGATAGGCTAATAGACCTCATCAGCTTGGGGTAATGTTGTCCCATTTCAGACCGCGTGTCATTCTCTTGAGAATAAGATTCTTTGTTTGAGTTGTATCCATATTCATGTATCTTCTCATGCGCAACCGTTAAACAATGAAATGATACTCTGGGGAATGACACGTGGTCTGAAATGGGACAACATTACACCCCAACCGATGAGGCTAATTTTAAAGAAATTGTTGTCAAAAAAACGTCATGACGTAACTCTGATTGTAATGAAGTGTATATTAAGTGGAACTTGAATCTATTTCCAGACTTAACATAACAAGTAATATATTTGAAATTAGCTTCTCGGCAACGACGCATTTACGACACACACAAAACCCTGTCGAGCCACCTTAACATATATTTTTTCCCTCCAACACAGATTTCTATCTCAGAATCACGTGCCAGTCAACTTTAAACTCTTACAGAGCAGATATCATAAATCCCAGATGAAGATAGTGTACATGTTTATTATGACTGTAGTGGCATTTGTCATCAGTTGGTCTCCATACTGCGCTGTTAGCATAGGTGCTATGTTCCGCAAAGGTCACGTCTTGGCTCACGGTGAGGCTGAACTCCCAGAACTTTTAGCCAAATCCTCAGTGATGTATAATCCAATAATATACATGTCTATGAGTAAGAATTATAGAAAAACTTTAAAGAGGACGATACTTGGGTGCAGTTGAAGTTTGATGTGGCCTTTTGCAACCTGCGGTAATAATAATAACAATAGCAATAACATACCAGGAAGCTCTCATCGTCGAGGTGTTTTTCAAAGAGGTCCTGCAAAAGTCACTTGCTGAAAGAGATCGAGAAGAATTCGTGTGTGACTTACCGTGCTACCGTGACAGTGACGGTGGCGTCCATTTTCATTGGACGAGCAATATTTTCGCGCCCTGTGATTGGTTTATTGGATGTGTACATAGTAAATTCCATGTCGTGACTGTGAGGCAGATTTCCCGAGCATTTTCATCAGTGGATGAGAAATAATGACAATGGTCTCGCGCACTGTGATGGTTCATTAGACGTGCAGTAATGACGGTGTAGCAGCATTTTCATTGGATGATCTCGCGTTCATTGGATGGTCTCGCAATGATCTCGCGTTTTGTGATTGGTTCATTGCATGTGCAGTAAAGTTATTTTCCCGTGACCGTGCCGTAAGCCGTAGCGTTTCACAGTCATACGAAATTTATTCCATAACAATAGCAGATATCAGAGTTTGTACATTTACTGTATTGTTAAGTCAAATGCCTCGACTTGAAACTAATGTTAGAAGGGAAGAGACCATATCACGGTTCTCGTCGATCAACCCCATCCTCGATAGCGTGTAATTTATTCTTTAGAATTTGACTAAACCCCGTGGAATTTTTTTTAATGTTTCAATTGTTTGAAAATGTGTACATTCCTTAAATTACCGTGAGCTGTAGTCAAATTCTAAAGAATATATCACGATTTACGACAATTGTAAAATGGTCTATTGACGGTGTAACTCTGATATCTGCTATTTGTTACCAAAAGCATTCAGCTCAATAAAAATCAATAAAATTGTC
The DNA here is from genome assembly GCA_023349425.1 of Anthopleura sola. Lineage (NCBI taxonomy): Eukaryota > Metazoa > Cnidaria > Anthozoa > Actiniaria > Actiniidae > Anthopleura > Anthopleura sola. Next base: position 7,890,702 of record JALHLI010000001.1, read on the forward strand.
TTAATTTATTACTGTACGTGTGATCTATTTGTCAATTCTTTACAGTATCACAAAAGCAGTCTATTCCGTTGCAACTTCTCCCCTCCCTTCCCCTCCCATCCCCCCATAAATGTTAATACTACCTAAATCATTTCTTGCTTGGATCAAACAGGGTACGAAAAGGGCTGATGTGGCAGGTGATTCAAATTTTTGTTCAAATCGCCCAAAACTGAATATAAACGATTCCCATTGTCCCTATATTCCAGTCTGTGACTTCTGTGTTTTGTAGCGTGACGAGCGTTTGTCACGCCACAAGACTAAAACTGTGGACAAGTGTGCTTACCGTTCACTCGAAGCAATGTGATTTCAAGCTCAAAAACTGCATATTTCTCAAGGTAAATTCACCCAGGGAATTCTCTCTTATATCATAAATCGCTTGAAAGCTCAATAAGACCTTTGTAAGTTGTTTTTTCTATGGATTGAATTACAAACCTTACGTGATTATCAGTGATCGACAAGTAACTATAATAAGTGATACAACATGCATGAAAGTCTTGTTAAGTTTACTATTATCAATCATTTTACGTCCTTTTATCTTAGCTTGAAAATTAGAGTCTTTAGAATATGAGCTTGTATCAGGCATGAGGTTGGATCTGTACAGCACCTGAAATGATTCTCGACCTCAAACCCGAAATGAACTTTCTATCCTTGCCATTCACGGATAGTATGTTTTATGTAAGTTTTTAATGTGAATTGTTTTTCAATTTTATAAGTAAACAAGCTCAGAGCTCCACTTTTTTTCACTAAAAGGCACTAGCAACTAACTCTGCAAACAATTAATCACAAAAACCGAGTTTGGGCTACCTGTGGTTTTCTGAGGTCACAGTTATAAAATGCAAATGCGATTAGCATTTCATGCTTTCCACGTGTGAGAAGATTTTAATTTTTTCCCTACTATATCTTGTCCAGGAAGAATAAGCTTGACTAATATATGTTTATACAGTGGCAAATAAACTGCTATACTGTTATTCATTTGATTATTCATCCATCTATCAATCCACCTATCAATCTCATCCATTCCATCCACCCTCCCTCCACCCTCCCTCCCTCCATCCATCCATCCACCCTCACTCCCTCCATCCATCCACCCTACCTCACTCCCTCCATCCACCCTCCCTCCCTCCATCCACCCTCCCTCCATCCATCCACCCTCCCTCCATCCATCCATCCATCCATCCACCCTCCCTCCCTCCCTCCATCCATCCACCCTACCTCACTCCCTCCATCCACCCTCCCTTCATCCACCCTCCCTCCCTCCATCCACCCTCCCTCCCTCCATCCACCCTCCCTCCATTCACCCTCCCTCCCTCCATCCATCCACCCTACCTCACTCCCTCCATCCATCCACCCCCCTCCCTTCATCCGCTATGTCGATCAAAATTACATTAGCATACTCTGTGAATAATGAGCTTCAAAACGATATTTTTGATATCTTTTTTAGTTCGTGCGCAATGACGCGTTAAGGTATCAGGATACGTTTGAGGCTTTCGAGATTACTTTACGCGCGACCAAAATTTCGCGCTGCCTTTTCAATATCATTATATAAAAGTATACATTTTCTGAAAGCTAAATAAACGTAGTTTTTAAAAATCAGTTTGGAATTTTAAAAAAGATATCAAAAATCTGAGACACCGTTTTGAAGCTCATTAACCACAGAGTATGCTAATGTAATTTTGATCGACATAGCGGAAATTCTGATCCTGCGGGAAGTCGTCGAATGAAGTGACGTAGAATTTCACTTTGAACCCAATAATATTTTTGTGTTCCAAAACAGACAATTAAAAAGATATTCGAAAACTACATTTATTTAACTTTCAGAAAATGTATACTTTTATGGCACAATATTGTAAAGCCCGTGCAAAATTTGAGGTATATAGGAGTCCTAAACACATCCTGATACCTTAACTTATTCAAAAGTTAGTATGGTATGGCCAAAACGTTAGTTCCTGGTACAACTCGTACTTTTAAATCCATGTATGCATGTACACCAGCTCTTAATCACTTTAATTTGAACAGGGCAATGGCCTCATCTAAACCAACCAAGCTGGTGATCTGTGGTGGCGGCAACGGTGCTCATGCCTGGGCTGGTATAGCTTCATCTCAACCACACACTGATGTTTGTGTTCTAACTTTGTCGCAAGACAAAGCAGAGAGATGGTCTAACTCTCTCAAGGAACATGACTTCACTGTCAACCTGTACAGCAAAGGAGAGTGCTACAAGAAGCTTAAGAACAAACCAAGACTGGTTACCAAGCAACCAGAGGAAGTGATTCCAGGATGTGACGTCATTGGTTTCGTAATCGCTGCTGTTGCGCATGAGCAGTACCTAGAGGTAATCAAACCGCACATTGAACCAGGCATGATTCTTGTTGCTCTGCCAGGACAAGCCGGGTTTGAATTTCAAGTTCGTCAAGTTCTCGGCAAAGTCTTCAAGGAGATCACCATTTTCAATTTCATTTCGTTGCCATGGGCAACCCGAATTAATGAGTTCGGCAAGTTCTGTGATGTGAGAGGAACCAAGTCAAGTTTAGCTGGTGCTATCCAAAAAAGCTTGATGGATATACCAAGGGATCCCTGTTCCATAGTACAAAGTCTGTTTGGAGATTATCCTGTCTTGAAGGTAAAGGGACATCTTTTAGGAGCATCACTCATGTCAGTTGGTCCCTACATGCACTTATCTATCTTGTATGACTGTTGGTCATCTTGGGATGGACAGCCACTAAATGAGCTGCCTCCGCCATTTTACCTATCGATCAGTGAAAAAGCAGCTCAATTAATGAGTGATATGTCTGATGAAGTTATGGCTATTGCTGAGGCTGTTGCTGAACAGAGTCCAGAGACGGACATGTCTGAGGTAGAGCACATCCATGACTGGTATAAGCGGTGCTATGATAAGGATATAGTCGATAAGTCTACCCTTTATACATGTATTAAGACCAATAATGCATACAAAGGCTTGACTCAACCTATGGTTAAAACCGCAGAAGGCAAGTTTGTACCAGATTTCAAGTATCGATACTTCACCGAGGACATTCCATACGGTATCATAGTAATGAGAGGTATTGCTGAGGTATTGGGTGTGGCCACACCCCATATTGATAAAGTGATCATGTGGGCACAGAAGGTAATAAACAAGGAATATCTTGTGGATGGGAAGATCCAAGGAAAAGATGTGAAGGAGACACGAGCACCTCAGAGATATGGATTCACTACTCTAAAGGACCTTGTAGGACATTAATGTGATATGTTTGGACCAATGGGAATCATTCTACTTGGGAATGCATAAAAACAGAGGAGATTCTCCCCTCTCAAACGTTATCGAGACATGCCTTACACTGCACCCCATTATACATTAAACTTTCATGAGAGACGCGGCACTTGATTCATAATAATTCATTCTTATATTTAGCAATATTGATGTTTTAGTTTTCTCGATCTTTCTCCACACAAAGGTTGATGGGTCCAGCCAGGAGTGTCAAGTGCAAATTACATTCTATATGATGGTGCATGAACAAACAGAACAGACCCGGCCAGGGTATTGGGGTATGTTAGTATCAGGGCATTTTTAACCCCGATATTCGGTATCTCTGACGATATTTACGGGTATAGATATAAAATATCTTATTTTTGTAATCTTTGGATTATTGACTTGACTGATTATTATCTGACTTCCGGTTAAAGAAAACTTGCGTAAATGAAGTCAAATATGAAAACAGGAATAATGGTATCATAGAATGGAAACTATTGGGTATATTAGTATCTCAACACCGCAAACCCATCCCCACCCCTTCCCTGGGTATGATTTCATGGACGCGTGGGAATAAAATTGTAACTTGGATGACGTAGGGGAGTAGCTAAGAGAAGGACCCACGGAGTCCCCCGTTTTGAGTCACCTCGACAGAGGGTGCATGTTTTTACTTGTTCGTTGCTTTCCTGTTTGGTTGGCCATTTTTCTAGGACACCCCCAGCTGTATGAAGTCCACGCTACACGTCTGTCACGCAATAACTTCAGGCAACATAACCATGTTCTTAAGGTGACTGCCTACTTTTGAACGCTAGATTTGAGCCTACGATGACCGCGCGGACAAAAACCGCTGAATAAAATACGAAATTTTATTGAGGAACCATACACCTTCAATAACGCAAAACCCTCAAATTTTGCACACGACTCTATGCTTTTTATAAGATTAATTGAAAGAACTTCTAAAAATCTACGTTATATCGCATGAAAAAATAGATTTTTGAAGTAATTTTTGCTTGACTTTATAAGATTTTTGAGAGCGATGAAATGGCAAAATATGACAAATCGATGTATTTCTTTGTCTTTTATTCAAAAATACCCATGTTGTATAGAACGACTATTATAGAAGAACTATTATTAACAGTTTCTAAGAGTTGTAATCTTTTTCCTGATCACTTCCGGTGACACAATTTTTCCTTCAAAATCTCGCGCGTAGGTACCCGTTAAATGCTGATTATCTCAAAACAAGCGAGGGACTATAGCCTATGGTTTTTCCTAAAAAAACACCCTATAATCACAAAATTTTGACAAAATAGATTGAATAAAAAAATGAATACAAAAGGGCCTTAATTGATCAAAACCACGGGCTGTAGCCTATGCTTTTTCCTCAAAAACACCCTAAAATTGAAACAATTTTGACAAAACCATGGGCTATAGCCTATGCTTTTTGCTCAAAACCACCCTAAAATGATAGAATTTTGAAAATATATACGAAATTTAGTGGATGAAAGAAGGTGTGAAAAAAAGGCAAAATTGATCAAAACCATGGGCTATAGCCTATGCTTTTTGCTCAAAAACACCCTAAAATGATAGAATTTTGAAAAAATAGATTGGATGAAAAAAGGTGTGACAAAAGGTCAAAACTGATCAAAACCATGGGCTATAGTCCATGCTTTTTGGCCAAAAACACACATATTTGAAGGTTTTTGGATAATTCATCAAATTGAAAAAGGTGTGAAAATCACCCAAAATTGATCAAAACCATGGGCTATAGTCCATGCTTTTTGGCCAAAAACACCCATTTTTGAAGGTTTTTGGATAATTCATAAAATTGAAAAAGGCGTGAAAATCACCCAAATTGATCAAAACCATGGGCTATAGTCCATGCTTTTTGGCCAAAAGCACCCATTTTTGAAGGTTTTTGGATAATTCATAAAATTGAAAAGGTATGAAAGTCACCCAAAATTGATCAAAACCATGGGCTATAGTCCATGCTTTTTGGCCAAAAACACCCATTTTTGAAGGTTTTTGGATAATTCATAAAATTGAAAAAGGTGTGAAAATCACCCAAATTGATCAAAACCATGGGCTATAGTCCATGCTTTTTGGCCAAAAACACCCATTTTTGAAGGTTTTGGAATAATTCATAAAATTGAAAAAGGTGTGAAAATCATCCAAAATTGATCAAAACCATGGGCTATAGTCCATGCTTTTTTGCCAAAAACACTCATTTTTGAAGGTTTTTGGATAATTCATAAAATTGAAAAAGGTGTGAAAATCACCCATAATTGATCAAAACCATGGGCTATAGTCCATGCTTTTTGGCCAAAAGCACCCATTTTTGAAGGTTTTTGGATAATTCATAAAATTGAAAAAGGTGTGAAAATCACCCAAAATTGATCAAAACCATGGGCTATAGTCCATGCTTTTTGGCCAAAAACACCCATTTTTGAAGGTTTTTGGATAATTCATAAAATTGAAAAAGGTGTGAAGGTCACCCAAAATTGATCAAAACCATGGGCTATAGTCCATGCTTTTTGGCCAAAAACACCCATTTTTGAAGGTTTTTGGATAATTCATAAAATTGAAAAAGGTATGAAAGTCACCCAAAATTGATCAAAACCATGTGCTATAGTCCATGCTTTTTGGCCAAAAACACCCATTTTTGAAGGTTTTTGGATAATTCATAAAATTGAAAAAGGTGTGAAAATCACCCATAATTGATCAAAACCATGGGCTACAGTCCATGCTTTCTGGCCAAAAGCACCCATTTTTGAAGGTTTTTGGATAATTCATAAAATTGAAAAAGGTGTGAAAATCACCCAAAATTGATCAAAACCATGGGCTATAGTCCATGCTTTTTGGCCAAAAACACCCATTTTTGAAGGTTTTTGGATAATTCATAAAATTGAAAAAGGTATGAAAGTCACCCAAAATTGATCAAAACCATGTGCTATAGTCCATGCTTTTTGGCCAAAAACACCCATTTTTGAAGGTTTTTGGATAATTCATAAAATTGAAAAAGGTGTGAAAGTCACCCAAAATTGATCAAAACCATGGGCTATAGTCCATGCTTTTTGGCCAAAAACACCCATTTTTGAAGGTTTTTGGATAATTCATAAAATTGAAAAAGGTATGAAAATCACCCAAAATTGATCAAAACCATGTGCTATAGTCCATGCTTTTATACCAAAAACACCCATTTTTGAAGGTTTTTGGATAATTCATAAAATTGAAAAAGGTGTGAAAATCACCCAAATTGATCAAAACCATGGGCTATAGTCCATGCTTTTTGGCCAAAAACACCCATTTTTAAAGGTTTTGGAATAATTCATAAAATTGAAAAAGGTGTGAAAATCACCCAAAATTGATCAAAACCATGGGCTATAGTCCATGCTTTTTGGCCAAAGCACCCATTTTTGAAGGTTTTGGAATAATTCATAAAATTGAAAAAGGTGTGAAAATCACCCAAAATTGATCAAAACCATGGGCTATAGTCCATGCTTTTTGGCCAAAAGCACCCATTTTTGAAGGTTTTTGGATAATTCATAAAATTGAAAAAGGTGTGAAAATCACCCATAATTGATCAAAACCATGGGCTATAGTCCATGCTTTTTGGCCAAAAACACTCATTTTTGAAGGTTTTTGGATAATTCATAAAATTGAAAAAGTTGTGAAAATCACCCAAAATTGATCAAAACCATGGGCTATAGTCCATGCTTTTTGGCCAAAAGCACCCATTTTTGAAGGTTTTTGGATAATTCATAAAATTGAAAAAGGTATGAAAGTCACCCAAAATTGATCAAAACCATGTGCTATAGTCCATGCTTTTTGGCCAAAAACACCCATTTTTGAAGGTTTTTGGATAATTCATAAAATTGAAAAAGGTGTGAAAATCACCCAAAATTGATCAAAACCATGGGCTATAGTCCATGCTTTTTGGCCAAAAACACACATTTTTGAAGGTTTTTGGATAATTCATAAAATTGAAAAAGGTGTGAAAATCACCCAAAATTGATCAAAACCATGGGCTATAGTCCATGCTTTTTGGCCAAAAGCACCCATTTTTGAAGGTTTTTGGATAATTCATAAAATTGAAAAAGGTGTGAAAATCACCCAAAATTGATCAAAACCATGGGCTATAGTCCATGCTTTTTGGCCAAAAACACCCATTTTTGAAGGTTTTTGGATAATTCATAAAATTGAAAAAGGTGTGAAAATCACCCAAAATTGATCAAAACCATGGGCTATAGTCCATGCTTTTTGACCAAAAACACCCATTTTTGAAGGTTTTTGGATAATTCATAAAATTGAAAAAGGTATGAAAATCACCCAAAATTGATCAAAACCATGTGCTATAGTCCATGCTTTTATACCAAAAACACCCATTTTTGAAGGTTTTTGGATAATTCATAAAATTGAAAAAGGTGTGAAAATCACCCAAATTGATCAAAACCATGGGCTATAGTCCATGCTTTTTGGCCAAAAACACCCATTTTTAAAGGTTTTGGAATAATTCATAAAATTGAAAAAGGTGTGAAAATCACCCAAAATTGATCAAAACCATGGGCTATAGTCCATGCTTTTTGGCCAAAGCACCCATTTTTGAAGGTTTTGGAATAATTCATAAAATTGAAAAAGGTATGAAAATCACCCAAAATTGATCAAAACCATGGGCTATAGTCCATGCTTTTTGGCCAAAAGCACCCATTTTTGAAGGTTTTTGGATAATTCATAAAATTGAAAAAGGTGTGAAAATCACCCATAATTGATCAAAACCATGGGCTATAGTCCATGCTTTTTGGCCAAAAACACCCATTTTTGAAGGTTTTTGGATAATTCATAAAATTGAAAAAGGTATGAAAGTCACCCAAAATTGATCAAAACCATGTGCTATAGTCCATGCTTTTTGGCCAAAAACACCCATTTTTGAAGGTTTTTGGATAATTCATAAAATTGAAAAAGGTGTGAAAATCACCCAAAATTGATCAAAACCATGGGCTATAGTCCATGCTTTTTGGCCAAAAACACACATTTTTGAAGGTTTTTGGATAATTCATAAAATTGAAAAAGGTGTGAAAATCACCCAAAATTGATCAAAACCATGGGCTATAGTCCATGCTTTTTGGCCAAAAGCACCCATTTTTGAAGGTTTTTGGATAATTCATAAAATTGAAAAAGGTGTGAAAATCACCCAAAATTGATCAAAACCATGGGCTATAGTCCATGCTTTTTGGCCAAAAACACCCATTTTTGAAGGTTTTTGGATAATTCATAAAATTGAAAAAGGTGTGAAAATCACCCAAAATTGATCAAAACCATGGGCTATAGTCCATGCTTTTTGGCCAAAAACACCCATTTTTGAAGGTTTTTGGATAATTCATAAAATTGAAAAAGGTGTGAAAATCACCCAAAATTGATCAAAACCATGGGCTATAGTCCATGCTTTTTGGCCAAAAACACCCATTTTTGAAGGTTTTTGGATAATTCATAAAATTGAAAAAGGTGTGAAAATCACCCAAATTGATCAAAACCATGTGCTATAGTCCATGCTTTATGGCCAAAAACACCCATTTTTGAAGGTTTTGGAATAATTCATAAAATTGAAAAAGGTGTGACAATCACCCAAAATTGATCAAAACCATGGGCTATAGTCCATGCTTTTTGGCCAAAAACACCCATTTTTGAAGGTTTTTGGATAATTCATAAAATTGAAAAAGGTATGAAAGTCACCCAAAATTGATCAAAACCATGTGCTATAGTCCATGCTTTTTGGCCAAAAACACCCATTTTTGAAGGTTTTTGGATAATTCATAAAATTGAAAAAGGTGTGAAAATCACCCAAATTGATCAAAACCATGGGCTATAGTCCATGCTTTTTGGCCAAAAACACCCATTTTTGAAGGTTTTTGGATAATTCATAAAATTGAAAAAGGTGTGAAAATCACCCAAAATTGATCAAAACCATGGGCTATAGTCCATGCTTTTTGACCAAAAACACCCATTTTTGAAGGTTTTTGGATAATTCATAAAATTGAAAAAGGTATGAAAATCACCCAAAATTGATCAAAACCATGTGCTATAGTCCATGCTTTTATACCAAAAACACCCATTTTGAAGGTTTTTGGATAATTCATAAAATTGAAAAAGGTGTGAAAATCACCCAAATTGATCAAAACCATGGGCTATAGTCCATGCTTTTTGGCCAAAAACACCCATTTTTAAAGGTTTTGGAATAATTCATAAAATTGAAAAAGGTGTGAAAATCACCCAAAATTGATCAAAACCATGGGCTATAGTCCATGCTTTTTGGCCAAAGCACCCATTTTTGAAGGTTTTGGAATAATTCATAAAATTGAAAAAGGTGTGAAAATCACCCAAAATTGATCAAAACCATGGGCTATAGTCCATGCTTTATGGCCAAAAGCACCCATTTTTGAAGGTTTTTGGATAATTCATAAAATTGAAAAAGGTGTGAAAATCACCCATAATTGATCAAAACCATGGGCTATAGTCCATGCTTTTTGGCCAAAAACACTCATTTTTGAAGGTTTTTGGATAATTCATAAAATTGAAAAAGTTGTGAAAATCACCCAAAATTGATCAAAACCATGGGCTATAGTCCATGCTTTTTGGCCAAAAACACCCATTTTTGAAGGTTTTTGGATAATTCATAAAATTGAAAAAGGTATGAAAGTCACCCAAAATTGATCAAAAACCATGTGCTATAGT